>OX637355.1:12641418-13241418 GCA_951799405.1 Agapetus fuscipes | reverse complement strand
AAAGACGGGAAGGATCGATAAAAAATAAGTTGGAATCCTGTAAAATTATGCCGATTTTCAATACCAAGAGAGAATACAAAACTAAGTAATTTTTAGAAATTTACCGTATTTTCAACCATTTTTAAAAAAAAAATCTTGTGTTATTTGTGTAACTGTTTCACTTTATTCTTTTGTTGGTAGTCAACAAATAATATTAATATATAAAATATGTAAAAATACTTATAGTTTTTTTTTTACTGAATTTAATTAGAACCCCTGTTTTTGGACTTTTTTGTTTTTTTCAGTGGCTTTGTGGCACAATTTCCACTGAAAATATTGAAATCTTGTAATAGTGTCTTTGTTCGTATCCCTATGGAGCACCAATTCCCCACTCCGCCCAAATCAAAATCCCAAAAAAAAGTTCACGCTCCACCTTAGTAAACAGACGTGAACTCGTACTCGCAAAAAAGTTTCGGAACTTTTTTGCCAGAGGTGCTTTTCAAGTTTACATACATTTTTTATCTCCACTATTGGAGGGCAAGAAATTTCATAGGTCCATAATTATAAGAATACATAATGCATATTGTGTTGAAACTACAGCATTACAACATTACAATTTACTTTCATTTACTTTTATTTGAAGGCATAACATGGCATGGTTAGGCGTGTGGGCTATGCGTGTACTTAGGACATGAATTAAAATTAAAAGTAATATTAAATTTTAAAATTCAGGTTTGAAATGAAAATGTAAAGATCATTTTTCCTGAGTGATATCAAATTTTACAGAACCTTGAGTTGTAAATATCCGAAAGAAAATCCACAACTCAAAAAAACACAGGCTCTGAAATAATTGCTCTAGTAAAAATATTACGTGAACTCAGTTTTATATGGATATTTTAATTAACACCATCTTTTAAAATCAGTACATGGCATAATGATCTTTTAAAATATGTTTCCTTCTTTACCAACTTTTTACAAAAAGCTTAACAAACATATCGCTAGATGCTACAAACGGCCCGTCTAGACATTGTAACTGTTTCCGACGCGCTGTCAAAACTAGCACTTGCAATAAGTCATCCTTTCAACCAAGCAAAATAAACCTAAAAGTCAACGCCCCGTTGCTACCGACAATAACTTCTATTTCCATCTAAAACTCGCTATTTCAAGTGCCAAACATTCAAGATTTCATCCAGCTTCTTAAAAGGTAAGTCGAGCCATTCCTTTTTCCGTTATTCGATTCCGGTCTATCGTGTTTACAAGTGAGGTTGGTTTCGCAAAAACTATCATCTGCTCTACAAAACCACTGTTATAACATAAATTTTTGATTTATGCATGTTTATTTGCATGTTTTATATGGAAATTGATTGAAATATTTGAGTTTTCCTTCCTGGAGAATAGTATTTTTAGATCGCGATGATATAAGCCGGTTTACGCCTACCTAGGTCTATTTTGGTTTCCACTGTCACCCTTCCAAATTTCAATCCACACATGCGGAATTATTGCACATTATTCTACAATATTAATAAATCTAGATTTACATAAGAAAACATAAGTTTACAAAGGAAATATACCTTGATTTTTGTCATATTTATAAGTACGTAGGTACCTAACTTGCATAGTTCTAGGCGTTGGTAATTTTTCCGATAAGATTAAAAGAAATCACTCCAGATTTGAAATTGATCAAAATAATCTTTAAAGTCACAAGTTTTTTTTGGGCTTGGCTTTTTTAAAGATATAAAAATAACAACAATATTGTACAGTGATAATTATCATGGTTAGGTATAATTATTATATCATTAGGTAGGTATGATTCACCACAGCACTAACTAACCTCTACGTATTTTGTAAAATTATTATTTTGAGTCATCGATGACGAGGTTGCCTATCCTAAAATTACGAAATTGATTAGTCTGCAATCTAGGGTTTAAAAGAAAAACAGTTAGACATATTTTATGTTCATTTAAGATTTGGATTTTTATGTTTTAAGAGGGCGCCTTCCAAATATGCCTTTGAGTTTTGACCTCTAATTGCTTCGGTTCCCGCGCGCTGCGGCGCGCGCATCGACTCTACCGCTCCGTGCACGCGCGATCACTCAAACTCAGATAAATCATAACATAAATGGAAGTGTTCATTTTTGATAATCATTATGGCTTATATTTTGCATTTTTATATACCTCATACATTTGAGGAATATGGATGTAGAATATAAGGTTAAAGGTGTACATACTGCGTGTGATGCCTGCATACATTTTTTTACAGAGATAAATTTCATTTTTGTAAACTGTTACATACCTATTGTAAAAATTAAAGTTGGATTATATACCGGTGGCATTTCAGTTCGGGCCATTGAGATGTGAATTACATGCAAACAGTAAACTCAACGTGATAAAATATATACTGTACGGCTGTATAACCAAATAATATTTCCATTTTTATTTATAATAAATTTACAGAATGATTTATTCGGTAAGCATTGTTTTTGTTTCTATCATAGCTCAAGTGTTCTATCAGTAGACAGGCCGTTCAATTTATTAGAATATAGGGCAATATCTAAATAAGAATCTAAGTTGCATAGATATAGTACATTTAGGAACTTATATAACATGCATTTGTACAAGTAGACACGTATAAGTTCGTGCTTACACATGCCGCAAATGGACCTACCTAGTAGTTAACAAAAGCACCAAATCCTTATTTAGACCTGTAGCATACATAGTAAAAATATCCATGATCATCGCCGATATTTGTTAAAAATGGTACCTACTGAAAGAAGAAGAAGAATTCCTTGTTACGTTTTGCAAAAGTTTTATTATCGAAACAACGATCGCATGCGAGAACGAATTTACTCTTATCTATTATATTTTTCTTCTCTTCAGAGAAGTACCTTTTAAGTAAAAAAAAACATACGTGTAAACTAAACAACAACGTTTAAAAAAACAAGGAAACTGGAACGCTAACTAGGAACGCTATTTAAGTTTTCATACATTTGCGGGTAAAGGTACGTCAAAAGTATATATTATAAAGTAAATACTTGGCGCACGTGGCAAATCTATTCGAATCGAATATGTTTGTCTCTTTTCAACTCGAAGCGCTACCCGGCGCAAAATGTCAAGCGGTGCCGTGCGATATAAACGGCAAACATGTTTGCCTAACCAAATTACATTTTTCGGAAAGTAAAGGATCCAAATCAATGAAAATTTTAACACTATTATTCATACACATCAGACTTTTTTACTGCCATTATAATAAAGAGTTGCAATCGCTTGACAGCACGATTCTGAAAAGTTTGCTCGATAAAAAAAACACGAAAAACTCTAATTTTTCACTTTTTACTTGATTTTTTTCTTGTTTTCTGACATTTTAAAGCATAACATTACTTTTTTTCACGGGACACACGAAGAGCTAAATGCAATAGGTAAAATAAATGTGATAATAAAGACTTCGACAAAACAAAACATCTCAAGTTTGGAATAAAAAAGGGTGAATGCTTTAGTAATGTGGCATTCCACAATTTTTAAATAAAAAAACCCTGAATGTATTTTCAATTGTTTTGTCTTAATATCTGCACAAATGGTTTTTTATATTTGTTATTAGTACTATCTTTCAGACGGGCAAATACAATGTAAGGCGTTAATCAAATTTCATCCAAATTTGAATCTTAGTTGCAAAGATAATTATTTTACATTTGAAAACTCCTATAACATGCATTTCCACAAGCAGACATGTATAAGGACAACATAAAAACCCAATCTCAAAATAACATAAGCTCTGCAACTCTTGCCGACCTTCCCTAGAACAGGGGTGACATTCGTAAAGTGAACTATTATTTACAGTATGGGTGGTCAGCCTCATACCAACCTTTTATACAAATTAAAATATTTTTGAGAATAAAGCCTACGTTGCACGGTATGCTACGAGCCGTACCTGATTGTCATAATATTATACTCGTATCATTGAACTGACTGCTTGACATCAGCAATAATAATAATTCCGTTGTCCGTAGCGTAGGGCTTGCGTGAATTATAATATGTATCTCACTGGAGCAGCCTCGACCTCGAGTATATAATAATTATAAACTCCCTTCGATTGCGTAAATCGAAAATGAATGAAATATACGACGGCACGTCTTGATTTTGTTTTATTTTTTTTTCGATTTAGACGTAATCGAGATAAGTTTACACAAGTTACACTCGGGGTACTGCTGCCATGATCTATGGTAACTGAAGCTTCAAGAGTTGGGAAGTTTTGACCGTGATCTGCGTGATACACACAAAAACAGCGCTCACCAAATAAATCATCCTATTATTATATCTGCTATGAGCATTTTCAGCGCCATTATGTAAATACATTTTTGTATTTTAAAAAAGTAATCACGTTCATTTATGCATCCGTGTATAGTTCAATAATGCAAAAAAAAACATGGGAATGATCAAGCAACATTGGGCGCGGACAGTACTTGGATGGGTGACCGCTCACGTACACCGCGCGTCGTTGGCATCTTGGACCGGTCCGTAGTCCGTAGTGGAAACACTTCGAACTCGTAAATGGAAGGTTGTGGATTCGGATCTCGGCGGAGCACAAAAATATACCATTTATATTTCGAATGTGCTCTCGCTGAGTTGAAAAATTCATAAACCTTTACCAAAGACCGGTCACTGAAAGGTCCATCCAACCTTACAACAACTGGGTCTTGCTTGAGAATTGGCGCTTTCTACAGTGACGACCAAGCTCGCAGAGGGCTCTTGAGGTGTGATACACACAAAAACAGCGCTCACCAAATAAATCATCCTAATATTATTATATTATATTATTATTATCATATGGAAGTAGAAAAATTTACCTTTTTTTTTCTAAACAATCTTCGATTACTTTTTTTATTATAGTATTTTTGTTTTCGTACTCCCATATTTTCTAAAAAAAAAAACGAAAGACATTTTTGATTAATTGACACACATTTATTTACAAATAATATTTTACGTGAAGAAAATATTTTTATATACTAATCGGGTTTTTTTATTTGAAGCCTGTATTCTTTTTTCTGCGCGCTAGAATTCATGCGGAGCGAACAGACGTCCTCTCGCCTTCACAGTTTGCTCCAGACTGGCGGGAACGCCGAGCAAACCACTGCGTTTTTCTGTCAAATTGTTTCCCTACAAAATTAGTATGGGATTTTTGAAGCTGTTTTGTTTATTTTATTTTGTACAATTTACATGCATTATTACGAAAAAAAAATGCGATCAATTTTGAGTTTGATTAATAAACTTACCATTTATACATATTTTTTGTATCCTTCCATTCAAAAAATTCAAGTTATTCATTGAACCCAGATAGCATTATTTCGTAATATTTCATTAGTTTGTGTTCATTTTGACAGAATTCAAATAACTTCTATCATTTTTGGAAACGGTCAATCTGTAGTTTATACATTTCTTTATTGTATTCTGACAGTAAAAGATTTAAAAAAAAAAGTAAACATTATGGACATTTAAAACCCGGAACACCGTTTTGGACGTATTCGCTCTATGGGGTCTTAAGTAGGTACACATGCGTTCACCGTGTGTATGCGCAAACTTACACGTGTCTGCTTGTTGGCATGCATTCATTATGCATCGTAAATGTTAAATATATCTTTGCAATTTAAATTATGGATAAATAATATGGATAGTAAGAGAATACCAATTTCTCTGTTTCAATATAATCACTCACAATAAGTACTGATTCACTGATTTGAGAAATTTTGGATAAAACATTTAAGTGTGTGTAATTTCACATAGTAAGTGAACTAATTATAAGGAAGTCTATCTATAATCTAAGATGCAAGGATATATTCATTTAAAGCTCTCAGATGTATGCCCACAAACCGACACGTGTAGTTCGCGCTTACAAATGCTGAATGCGTACTTACAAATAAAATCCAAACCTCAAATGAACATAAGCCCCACAACTTTTGCCGACCTTCCCTGAAACAGGGGTGACATTGGCAAAGTGAACCATTTTATACAGTATGGGTGGTCAGCCTCATACCAACCTATAAGTCAAGGAATATGAATAATTAATTACATTTAAGAGCCCTACATACCCTGAATCTGCCGTTTTTGTATCTTACACTTTATGGTCTTAGCAAAAGAGTGACAGTGATGAAAAAAATCAGGGATGTTTATTATTTTTTTATCTTAATTATTAAGTTTGAACAAAATATACAACTTAAAAATTGCCACCACAAAAAAATACTTAAAATAATACGTTTTTTTCACTTCCGTAGCCACTGTCTCGTGTGTGCTATGTTTTGGAATTTTTTTTTCTTTCTATTTATAGAACTATACGTTGTCTAGTGTGGTATCGAAACAGTTTTTTTATAATGTCAATAGTTTTTGAGTAAATGGGGAAAAACTGTGTTCTTCGATTTAATTAAAATTTAATTCATCAAGTAGTTTCAGTTTTTCCATATTTACTCAAAAACTATTGACATTATAAAAAAACTGTTTCGATACTACACTAGACAACGTATAGTTCTATAAATAGAAAGAAAAAAAATATTTCCAAAACATAGCACACACGAGACAGTGGCTACGGAAGTGAAAAAAACGTATTATTTTAAATATTTTTTTGTGGTGGCAATTTTTAAGTTTTATATTTTGTTTAAACTTTATAATTAAGATAAAAAATAAATAAACATCCTTGATTTTTTTCATTACTGTCACTCTTTTGCTAAGACCATAAAGTGTAAGATACAAAAACGGCAGATTCAGGGTATGCAGGGCTCTTAAATATAAAAAAAGAACAAAACCTTAAAGAAAAATCTATACAAAAAAAGTAAAAAAAATCCTATGCAAAAAATGTAGCAAATTAATACACCAACATTAGAATCCATCCAACTAATCCAACATTAGAATCCACCATCATGACAAACTTCTTAACTACAGGATTGTCACACTTTTTTTCAGTGGTTTCTCTCTTAGAAATAGGAAGAAGGTGCATTTATCTGAGAAACAAATATTAGCTTGAAATATACAACTTATTCAGTTTTACATTTAAGGTATCGATATTTATCTAATTTTAGAAAAATATCATAGATTTGCACCTTTGATTGTAAACGGCTCAAAAAAAAATTTAAACGTAATATGCTACCAGAAGTACAACAAGCCACATACATTTTATTCCATTTCACTTACGACATTATGTGGCAAGGTACGTATTTGTTTTATTTTATCAGAACATCCGTTATGTCGCGCCCACAGACAATCACTTTTGCGTGAAACTTCTGCGCGCTTGTCCATGCACAACATTCAAATGCGATTGTGTATCGCTGGAATTTGAGTGATTTGTCAAAGTGACATAAAACGAATTACCATAGCAAACAGAACGTGTATTAAAAATTGACCAAGTAACCCAGCATTTTGTCGCCGATAGAATAAATAATTTTACTAGTGGTAACGCTTCGGGATGTAAATGGAAGGTTGTGGGTTCGAATCCTCGAAAATGATACATATAATTTATTTCGAAATTCGAAAAATGAATATACCTTTACGAAAGACCGGTCACCAAAGATACATCCAGCCTTACAGCAGCTGGGTCTTGCTTGAGAAGCGCTGTTTTTGTGTGAATCACACTTCAAGAGCCCTCAGCGAGAGCTTGGTCGTCGCTGTAGAAAGAGCCAGAATGTAAAAGATTGGGACATACAAGAGAGTGTAAAATAAGAAAATGGATGAAAAAGGTGATGGATATGAATGAATTGAAAGAGGTATGTAAGAATTGGAGGCAGCTCTGCGGAGGCTCTGGCTACCCCTAGCGGAATGGTGGCGGAGTAATAGTTGACAGCTATCTCTTCCTTAGCCTTTCTTAGTCTACTCCTGGACGTAGGTCTCCTCCAATCTTCTCCATGTCTTCTCATTATCTGCCGTGTTCAGCCATCTCCGGCTCGTAGTTCCCTTGATGTCGCCCAGTCACCTCAATTGGGATCTCCTCACTTCCTGCTTGGACACTTTGTGCCGCCACTGGAGAATCCTTTTCGGCCACCTGGGCCCTGAACGGCACTGCACCCCCATGTCTCGCTGAGCTATGCTCTGTCGATGGGACTTCAAAAAGACCACTACGCTCTGCCCTTACTGCTGTCAACAAGGTTATAGTGCCCAATAGAGCAAACACATCAAATTTTGCAGACAGAAGCTTTGCGGTGGCCGGGCCGGTGGCCTGGAACAATTTGCCCATCGGTGTTCGCGCGAACCAGCCTACCACCACCTTCAGAAAGGAACTGAAGACACTACTTTTCTCCAGAAGCCATGGCGCCCTTGAGATGGTCCTGGACCATTAAATGGCGCCACAGGAAAGAAATCATCCATCATCATCATCATCATCACCTGTCATGGTCCTGCCTGGCGACGTGACCAGCCCAGTGCCACTTTAAGCAGGCCACTCGCTGTATGACATCAGTGACACCAGTGCGTCTACGGATCTCCTGGTTGGGAACCCTGTCTCTGAGGCTGATTCCCAGCATCCTCCTTTCAATGGCTCTTTGGCACGTCCTCAGTTTGGCTGTAATCTAATCCAATCTAATCTAATCTAAGTTGCAAAGATATGTTACATTGGAGATTCACATTACATGCATTCCCACAACCAGACACGTACAAGTTCGCGCTTGCACATGCCTCATGTGAACATAAAAAACAAATCTCAAATGGACATACACCCTGCAACTCTTGCCGTCCTTCCCTGAAACAGGGGTGACATCGGCAAAGTGAACCATTTGTACAGCATGGGTGGTCAGCCGCATACCATGTAAGATGTCAAAATTCATTGAAATCAGACGCAGCTTTTTCATTTAGCTCATTCAGCTAGAATGACGAGCACAAATGTTTTGCGAGAATGATTGTGTGTGTGGCTCACATGAAGAAATGGCAAAAAAAATACCATGCAAGAATGATGAATGTTATGTGATCGTTGGGCGGCCAACTTGTGGCTTTTACTCTTTAATATGCATTGCTGAGCTGTATTTAATATTTATCAAGTTGAAATGCGATATTGTATATACTATATTGTATATATATATTTGGTCAGTCCAAATTTTGCCACATATAGCCCCTTCTATTGGAACTTCACTGGCTTTCGATTTTCCAGAGGATACTGTACAAGCTGTGTGTACTCACCTTCAGAGTACTAAATGGAGCAGCACCTCACTACCTGTCTGAACTGGTCACCAAAATGGATGTTTCTACCCGCGGACAGACACTCAGGTCCAGGGACTCCAAGAAAAGTCTGCTCCAGCTGCCGCGCAGAACCACAAGGACGGTGTTTGGTGACCGAGCCTTTAGCGTTGCTGCTCCGACGGCTTGGAATTCTCTTCCTGCGACCCTCAGGGAGCTGAAGACTGAGGCAGCTTTTAGAAAAGGGCTCAAAACTTATTTTTTCAAAGACTATTACAAAGCGCCTTTGCAGTGACTCAGTCACAAAAAGGCGCTATAGAAGTCAGCGAGTGCACTCGTTCCCAATATGGATTTATTGACTATTTGAGAATTTTTGCCAAGTTGTATAAATATGCTAAAAAGGGTAATTGGATGTGAATGAATTGAGAGAGAATAAGCAAAAATGGAGGAGAATCTGGAGAGGCTTCTAAAGGAATGAATAGCAGGGCTGTTAGCTGCGTAGTGTCGTGTTGTGACACTGAAAAGAAGTGTCGACTTCTAATGGTTTGAATAGGACAAGGTTTAATTGGGTTGGGAGCACAGATACCGGTAACTTGTTCCATAAGCGGGCAGTTTGGTAAGGGAAGCCTGCCCGTAAAAGTAAATAGGTTCCACTTTGATCGGTACGTAGTTCAGTGGGAACACTTCGGACTCTGAATGGAAAGCAAAAAAAACCTTACACTGCGCTCGGCTGAGACTGGAGCCAAATCAAGGATTGAAGAACCTATAAGAAGAGTTAACTCAATATTTGGAGAGCGTGCATTTGCAGTTGCTGGCCCTCTGGCCTGGAACCACCTGCCACATCATGTGAGAGAGCTATAGGACCATGGAAAGTTCCGGAATGCACTGAAGACAAGCAAATTCTGGCATCGTTTGCACCAGCACCCTTGGAGTGACTACATCACGAAACGGCGTTATAAAGAAATCATCAACTCATCATCATCATCAAAGGTTGTGGGTTCGAGTCCCGGCGGAGCACAAAAAATATATCATTTATATTTTCAAATTTGCTCTTCGCTGGGTTGAAAAATTCATAAAACCTTTACCAATGACCGGTCACCAAAGGTCCATCCAGCCTTACAGCAACTGGGTCTTGCTTGAGAATTGGCGCTTTGTAGCGACGACGACCAAGCTCGTAAAAAGGTCGATAGCTCAATTGGAAGAATGCTTGCATTTCATGCCGAGAGCAAAGGGTTCGATTCAAGGTTCATTCAGCCTTCACAATAAATGAGAACCAGCCCCCTCGGGAGCTGGGAAACCCCCGCTTCAACTGAAGTGGTTGGTGTAAGACCGCCCCCCTTACCTGTAAAATATATATTTTTTAATTTATTCTTTAGTTTTGCTTTTGAAAATATGTTAAAAAATAAAAAAGTTATGACATTTTTCTGCAATCTCCAACTTTAAACTGCTCTCCGGAACAATTAAGTTTTTGTCGCATAATTTGCCTTTTAGTCGCCTTTTAACCGTCGATATATTATAATATTGGGGATTCACAGACGTATAGGTTCGCGCTTGCATAAACTCACACATTCGTATCAATGTGGATGTAGGTGTTTAGACGGTTAGCTCTATATTAAGATAAAGAAAAAGGAGAAAAAGCAGAAGGTTTAATGTATTTCATGAGGAAATAGCATTTTCATGCTTTGTCAATCTCGTTGAGATTTAAATGCTTGAACGTTAAATGTGGAAAGACGTTAAACTTCCATGACGATGTGGGTCAGCTGACGATGCTGTCATTAAAAGAAATGCTGGATGTGAAATGTATAAGATATATACCAGAGATGCCCAAACGGTCGATCGCGGAGGTTTTAAGGTCGATCGCCGAGGATAGCTAAATTTTTCACATTTTTCTGGCAGTAATCCTTACTGGTCATCTTAACAGTGGCGTGACTACCTTACAAGCCAAAAAGCTAAGCATGCGTACCCTCAGAAATCAAAATAATGAATATTTTTGAGTAGATTAAAGATATACATCAATATTCCTGCTACTGCCATCTGTGAGGTAAAGTGGGATATTAATATTAGTCATTGCCGAACGAAACTCTGTTCTTCAAACGTGATTGAGAATTGTATGCCTGTCTTTGTTTAACGTATGAAAAAGCTTGACCTCTGTAAGTTTGTATGAAGATAGTCGCTTAAGCTCTTTTAATTTTAGATGAAAACACACATTCACAGATATTGCTTGAAGCTGTGGCTTGGAGTGCGCATGATAATAATATTCGGATAGGCTAAGCTTTTCGTCGATTAAATTTTACGATTCCAGACTGAAGCTGTTGACAGATTTATGAATGACGTATGTATTGTGTTTTGAAAACACTGTCGCGTCAGGTTCAAATATCATAAAACATAACTTATTCCTTGTTTGCAATCGAGAATCCGGTTTTTATAGTAAACAATGGATTCCTGTGAAAATATAGTTGTACTCAGTAAGGATCTTAAGTATGTAAAGATTTATTAATTAATCCAAAATCGAAGTCTGAAGAGATTAAGAATCACTGAGGAAAGAAACAAAGGGGTAAGATTTATTATTTGTGATTTCGTGCAACTTTAATTATCCAGCATGCGCATGGCAGAAACCGTAGGCACGCCACTGGTCATCTATATCCGAAATGAAATATCCGTTAATAAAGCAAATAGTACTGCAAATAACTGCTCTGTGCGAGTCTGCATTTTCTCACATGAAAATAATGAAATCAAAATATCGTACTCGTCTCACAAATGACCACCTGACAGCCTGCTTGCTTTAACTGAGAATATCCCTAACTACGAACATTTTGTGGAGGACCACCAATGTCACGATTCGACATCAGCATTAAAATAATTTTAATTTGTATACTGTTCCAGTATTATTTTAATTTCTTTTTGTAATGTTGTACACAAATGTTGTACAGAGAATGGCGGTACACAATGGCATATTGTTACCGACTTTGATGTATGGAAGTGAAGCATGGACAGTGAATGATAGCGAAATGAGTAAAGTATGTACGGTGGAAATGAAGCATTTGAGAAGTATGACAGGAAAAACTTTGAGGGATAGAGTTAGGAATGAATGGGTAAAAAAAGAATGTAATTTGAAAGAGGATGTGAAAGTTAAAGTACAAAAGAATGTGATGAGATGGTTTGGGCATGTGGAAAGAATGAATTATGATAGACTGACAAAGTATGTATACAAAAAAAGTGTGAAAGGGAAAAGAGGGAAGGGACGACCGAGAAAAGTATGGAGTGATCAGATTGTGGAGATTGTGAAAGAATGGGATATACAAAGTGAGCGTAAAAGAAGACAATGCATGAAAAAGGTGATGGATATGAAGGAATTGAAAGAGGTATGTCAGGATAGGAAAAAATGGAGGCAACTCTGCAGAGGCTCTGGCCACCCCTAGCGGAATGGCGACAGAGTTACAGATTACAGAATGTTAGAGATTAAAAATTACATACAGATTTGACATTTTGCACTCAATGTAGTTATACTTATGCTAATTTTTTCTTAATAAATATTTATACATTATGAATTATGAGTTATATTTGTTGGGCTTAACAGTTAAAATGTGGATCTCCTATTCATAAATTTTTGCTAGGTCGATCTCCTCGAGAAAAAGTATGGGCACCCCGGGTATATACAGTGGACATAAAATACCCGAGAAGAATGACAGTAAAAACAATTAAAGATAGAGTATCCAGAGTCATACTAAAAAGGAGAGCTTGTATCAAAAAGGTTATGACTCTGGATGAAATGAAAGAAGTGTATAAGTACTGGAGGAAATGGCGGTTGATCTGTAATGTTGGCGACTAGGGCTAGGGGTTCTTAAATTAGAATTTCGTATTTATGTCCGGTCGATAGCTCAGTTGGTAGAGTGCTTGCATTCCATGCCGTGAGCTCGGGTTTGAATCCCGCCGAGGGTGTCAGAAATGATTTCCCGTTTCGGTGTTTATTTCAAACCCCAAAATAAAATACCGGCAAGGTTTACTCAGCCTTCACAAGAAATGAGTACCAGCCCTCTCGGGAGCTGGGAAACCCCCACTTCAACTGAAGTAGTTGGCGTAGAGGTAAGGAGCGACTGAGAAAAGTATGGGGTGATCAGATTGAGGAGATTGTGAATAAATGGGATATACCTACAAAGTGAGCGTAAAAGAAGAAAATGCATGAAAAGGGTGATGGATTTGAATGAATTGAAAGAGGATAGGAAGAAGTGGAGGCAGTTCTGAGGCCAGGCCTAGCGGAACGGAGACAGACTTACAGTCACAGTTACAGAAAAAATCACTTTACTAATGTGACTTTTGCAAAAGGTTGGCAAAAGTTGTAGGGCTCATGTTCACTTGAGGTTTGGTGTATTTTGTATGTACGAGTACACATGCAAAATTTGCGAGCGCGAACTAACACGTGTCTGTTTGTGGGCATATATTTAACATGTCTTTACAACCATGGAGTTATATTAAAGTCCTTATAAATCCATGTTTACAACTCGCATTATATAATCTATAATCTAAGTTGCAAGGATATATTCATTTAAAGCTCTCAGATGTATGCCCACAAACCAACAAGTGTAGTTCGCGCTTACAAATGCTGAATGTTTCATTATAGATTATAATAATAATAATATTAGGATGATTTATTTGGTGAGCGCTGTTTTTGTGTGTATCACACCTCAAGAGCCCTCTGCGAGCTTGGTCGTCGCTGTAGAAAGCGCCAATTCTCAAGCAAGACCCAATTGTTGTAAGGTTGGATGAACCTTTCAGTGACCGGTCTTTGGTAAAGGTTTATGAATTTTTCAACCCAGCAAAGAGCACATTCAAAATATAAATGGTATATTTTTGTGTTCCGCCGGGATCCGAATCCACAACCTTCCATTTACGAGTCCGAAGTGTTGCCACTACGGACTACGGACCGGTCCAAGATGCCAACGACACGCGGTGTACCTGAGCGGTTACCCATCCAAGTACTGTCCGCGCCCAATGTTGCTTAACTTCGGTGATCTATGGGAACCGGTGCTTTCAACATGGTAACGTCGTTGACAATTATATCTATAATAATCCATAATCTAAGTTGCAAAGATACATTAACATTCAAAACTCACATAAAATGCATGCTCACAAGCAGACACGTGTATGCACGCGCTTACAAATACCGAATGTGTACTTACAAATTAAAATAAATGTATAGACTCAAAAATTACAAGGAGGGTTGTTTTACATATTATTGTGAGCTCTGACCCACCAATGAAGGGAACTATGTACAGAGTACGCCCTCTGACACCTGATCTGTGTTTAATTTAAACCTGATTTTCAGGCAAGACTCAGGAATGTTTCCCTAATCCTGAAATATGAGATATTTTCTTGGAATTTTACCTCTAACTGTTCAACACGAACTTAATAGATTTAACATTGAAATAGTCAGGTTTAAGTTAGAATTACGGTCGTTTGACATTTTGACAATTATATTAATTTTAAAACTAAACAGATTTCAAAACTTAATTTAACTCGGATATTTCACGAACCGTTTAGAGAGAACTTACATCATTCTCGACGTTTCGTCGGCGACGTAGCCAACGTCTTCAGGAGAACATCCTCTCTGCACGACGACTGAGGATGAACTGAGTTTGAAAACAATATTGTCACAAATCACTGCATGTGACAATATTGTTCAAGGGGGCCGGCCTCACACCAACCACTTTCAGTTGAAGTAGAGGTTTTCCAGCTCCCGGGGAGGCTGGTTCTCATTTCTTGTGAAGGCTGAGTAAACCTTTGAGATCGAACCCTTGCTCTCGGCATGGAATGCAAGCATTCTACCAATTGAGCTATTGACCTTTTTACGAGCTTGATCGTCGTCGCTACGCAACTAAGCTACACATGTGTAACTTCTTGCCTGCGTTATCCCCGAAGGGGTCGCATGTGGCGCTTCGGGACCTATTTATTTTTACAGGTAAGGGGGCCCGGCCTCACACCAACCACTTTCAGTTGAAGTGGGGATTTCCCAGCTCCCGGGGGGGGGCTGGTTCTCATTTCTTGTGAAGGCTGAGTAAACCTTTGAGATCGAACCCTTGCTCTTGGCATGGAATGCAAGCATTCTACCAATTGAGCTATCGACCTTTTTACGAGCTTGATCGTCGTCGCTACAAAGCGCCAATTCTCAAGCAAGACCCAGTTGCTGTAAGGCTGGATGGACCTTTGGTGACCGGTCATTGGTAAAGGTTTTTATGAATTTTTCAACCCAGCGAAGAGCAAATTTGAAAATATAAATGGTTTATTTTTTGTGCTCCGCCGGGAATCGAACCCACAACCTTCCCATTCAAAGTCCGAAGTGCTACCACTGAACAACGGAGCGGTTAAGCACGTACCTACTACGAATCCATACTTCGTAACAATAGAAACATTTTAATCTATTTTTGCAACTCAAATTATAGATTTTGATGTATAATTCCTATGACACATAACTATTGCACTGTTTTCGTACATTTACGCAATATTCTGTATATAACCCACCTGCTTGTATGATTTTCTCTCAGTCCCACACTTGACTCGGCACTTTCCAAAGCACCTGTCATGACTTGCCCTTCCTGTGCCTGCCATTTTATTCAACCAACTCCGCAATGTATTGTATTCCGCACAAATACGCAATATTTTACTGAAATAATTCTACAAGGTGTAGTTCTATTGAAAGCAGCCGCGTGAACTCTACAGAGGCAAATGGGTGAAAGTGTAAACCTTTATCTATCGTTGAGAAAGAAGAAAATGTGAAGATCGGACTGTATATTGCGCTTTCGATTGTACTGCTAATTAACTGTATACCATTCCAATGATTAAGCTTTTGTATTTTATTGTATTTTACCAAGTGATCTATCGACTGGATTACCAAATGTCCCTACAAATAGGCTACTAATTGAGCTATTGACAGGACAAACATAGCCTAAACTAACAAATGACCGTCCAAATGGACTTCTAATTAAGCTATTGAAAAAACAAATACTAATGGACTACGAATTGAGCTATTGACAGGACAAATATCGACTTAACTATCAAATGACCGTCCAAATGGACTTCTAATTGAGCTATCGAAAAAACAAATATCAACCAGAATGGCCGTACTAATGGACTACTAATTGAGCCATTGACAGGACAAATATCGACTGGAATACCAAATGACCCCCTCTGAGTGGGCTACGAATTGAGCTATTGACGGGACAAGTATCGACCAAAATGACCCTTCGAATGGATTACTAATTGAGTTATTGACAGGACAAGTATCGACCGGAATACCCAATGACCCTTCCGAGTGGGCTACGAATTGAGTTATGTATTGACAGGATAGGTATGGATTGGGCTACCAAAGACCCTCCAAAGGGACTACTAATTAAGCTATCGACCTTACTGCTGATGGGGGGTAGACCGTTCTATTAACTGAGCTGTTGACAGTACAAGAGTCGACCGGACTGCCAATTCTGCCATCAATCTGAATCTGTCGATACTACCGATTCGACCAGAATATCAGTATAGCTATCGATAGGACCACCAATCGAGTTATCGACCAGTCTCTAACAATGCACCTGTTGATCAGAAATGTATCACAATTTGTGGTATTTTCCGGGTTTGCGGATCGAACTACCAATCGAACTATTGGCCAGACCACCAATTGAGTTATTGTCAGCTCTTTACCAATTAACCTTTAGATCAAACGACACCATTGAGGTTTTCTCCGGGCTACGGATTAACCTATCGACTAGACTACCAAATGGGAAATTGGACTATCGACCGGAACACCCACTATTACCGTTAACTATCGACCGTTTCTTACTTTGTGGTTTTGTTTCGCAACTGGCGTGTGTTAAAAGTATTCTGGCAAATAAAATAATTTATCTTTAGGAGTGCCGGCACCCTCCCTGCCTCAAACCAAACGGTGGAGTTAGCAGGGACGTGCACAGCGTTTCAAGGGTGGGCAGGGAACAAGATGGAATTTTAACGGTTCCTGGAAAATCAGATTTTATTTTATCGTATAAGACTGTGCCAGTACCTATTATGTGTGGATCTTGCAGTTTCAAAGTCTTAAGTATCAAATTATTTCATATTAGTCAGAATCAAATCGACTTTGTTGAGGAAGGCCTTTTCGCTAGGGGTGCTAGTACCTCTGCAGATGTGTCTCCACTTTGTTCTTTTTTTGCACACTTCTTTTATCTCCTCGACATTTATCACTCTCTTAATGCATGTTCATCTCTTTTTCTTACTCTTTATGTTCCACTTTTGTAGTCTCGCTTATTTGATCAACCCATTAATTCTCCGTCTTCTCCTTTCACGCTACCTTCGGCACTCCCCTCTGTACAATATTTTGTTAGTCTTTCTAGATGCCCGAACCATCTCATTGTATTCCTTCGTACTTCAATATCATACGGACTTATTCATAAATCATAACCAAGTCATTTCGGACCCTTTGATTCAGAGTCTATTTTTGTTGCATGTAATTGTACTAATCTGCAATGTTGATTTGTAATGTTGGCTCATTCATTTGTTACATTTTTTGTATAGGAAAGTATTGACTTTTTTTGTATAGATTTCTTTTTAAGGTTTTGTTCTTTTTGTATACCTACTTATATGTTATTTATTATTTGTATTCCTTGACATATAGGTTAGTATGAGGCTGACCACCCATACTGTAAAAAATGGTTCTATTTGCCAATGTCACCCCTCGGCAAAAGTTGTAAGGCTTTTGTTCATTTGAGGTTTGGATTTTTTTTTAAAGTACACATTTAGCATTTGTAAGCGTAAACCACACGTGGTTGTTTGTGGGCGTGCATTTGAGAGCTTTAAATGTTAATATATCTCTGCAACTTAGATTATAGAGATTGAAGTGGTCAGCCTCTGAATTTTAAAATCGTTTAAAATCAGTCAGAATCGAATGTATGACCTTTTTTGTTAATCAACCAAGTACGGCATCAGCTGTTCGCCTCTACTGAGATTTCGCCACTGGAAGGAGGCGCCCAAAGCACACCTACCCTGTGCTTAAAGTGCCCAAAGAGAGAAAAGATTGATGGTGGACCTCTGTTCTCTCTTTCCCTCTTGTTTGTTGCCCCATCTCTTCTCTCGCTTCCGCATTGTTTGCATGAGAGAAACATTTTTCATGTATTATCAATTTACTAATTGGGAAAAAAGATTCCTTCGTCGGTACTTTCAGTTATTTTTTGTCCTAGTATGAATTTATTTAGTTTAATTTTTCATTCCTTGACTTATAGGTTGATATGATGCTGACCACCCGTACTGTAAACAATGGTTCACATCGCGAATGTCAATCTTGTTTCAGGGATGGTCGGCAAGAGTTGCTGAGCTTGTGTTCACTTGAGTTTGGGTGTTTATGTTGTAAATCCACATGCAGCATTTTTGTAAGCGGGATGTTATACGTGTCTGCTTATGGAAATGAATTAAATATGAATCTTAAGTGTAATTTATCTCTGCAACTTGGATTATAGATTATATTACCAAATTATTTACTTTGGTTTTGATGAGAATATTTTGGGTTCAAAGATAAACATTTACAAAGCGCGTGTTCACCAAACTTTTAGATTAAATTTGTGCCCTTTGTGTTGGTATTGGTCATTAGAATAAGTGCGAGTATATTATATTTTTACGAATGTGTGATTGTGTGTTTTAACTTGTGTGAGTGTGTCTGTATCTCTAGATGTAGATGTTTAATTTTTTTTTTTATTATATTTGTTCGATGGTGTGAGTGTTTGATCGAATATTCTTGCGAAATCTCGCGTACCCCAGTTCCCAATATTTCAAGAACAGTTCTTGTGCCACGCTATATAAAGGGCCACAGCTGTCTATAGCGTTGTATATTTATTCTTTTTATATATTTTTATATTTTCTCGAAATCTGTGTGGTCAAATAAAATGGGTAACAAATACAGGTGGAGGAGGGAGGAGTTTGGTGTAACCGACAAGATTTTGTCCTTTTTTGTCCTAAAGGCGCTTGTGAGTGACATAAAAAAATCGTAAAACCACATTAATAGGAATACCAGTAAGTGCCTTTATTTCTTTAATTTTAGAGTTGTTTAGATTTTAACGATATGATAAAAAATAAAAAGGTTTGCCATTTTTGTGCAATCTTAAACTTCAAACTGCTCCCCTGAACAATTTAGTTTTTGTCGCTTATGCCCTACTTCCTTTTAATCGTCGATATTATCTAATCTAATCTAATCTAAGCTGCAAAGATATATATCATTTAAGATTTATATTAAATGCATTCCCACAAGCAAGTATGTATAATTTCGCGCTAACACATGCCGCATGTGGACCTACAATATAAAAACCCAATCTCTAATGAACATAAGCCTTGCAACTCTTGCCGTCCTTCCCTGAAACAGGGGTGACATTGGCAAAGTGAACCAATTTTTTATAGTATGGGTGGTCAGCCGCATATCAACCTATAAGTCAAGGAACATACATGACAAATTACTTTTTTTTTAAAATCAATAAATAACAATAAATACATTGACATAAAAAACAAAATCATAAAACCAATTTCACTTTAATAAACCCTAGCCGCCAACATTACAGATCAACCGCCATTTCCAAAAAATGATGGATATGAATGAATTATTGAAAAAAATATGTCAGGATAAGAAAAAATGGAGGCAACTCTGCAGAGGCTCTGGCCACCCCTAGCGGAGTGGCGACAAAGTTACAGATTACAGACAAGATATAGACATTAAAACTAAAATTGAAAGGAAAATAAAATATTTATTATTTAAAATCTTATTACTCCATGCTCTCTTCCCTGTACACCTGCAGATTCCAGGGACCCGCTGATATTATTGATTTGTGTCTCCACATATTATGAGGGTGGGACCTCAAAGGTCATATCATTAGGGTCTGTTCAAATACGACTCGCTGTGTGGTGAAACTCCCAAGAAGGTACATAACGCAAACGCAACTAAGCTACACATATAGTGTAACTTCTTGCCTGCGTTATCCCCGAAGGGGTCGTATGTGGCGCTTCGGGACCTTTTATTTTTTACAGGTAAGGGGGTCGGCCTCACACCAACCACTTTCAGTTGAAGTGGGGGTTTCCCAGCTCCCGGGGGGGCTGGTTCTCATTTCTTGTGAAGGCTGAGTAAACCTTTGAGATAGAACCCTTGCTCTCGGCATGGAATGCAAGCATTCTACCAATCTATCGACCTATCTATCGAAAGCTATCGACCTTTTTACGAGCTTGATCGTCGTCGCTACAAAGCGCCTATTCTCAAGCAAGACCCAGGCGCTGTAAGGCTGGATAGACCTTTGGTGACCGGTCATTGGTAAAGGTTTATGAATTTTTCAACCCAGCGAAGAGCAACTTTGAAAATATACATGGTATATTTTTTGTGCTCCGCCGGGAATCGAACCCTCAACCTTTCCATTCAGAGTCCGAAGTGCTACCACTGAACTACAGACCGGTCACATCTATAATCTATCTATCTATAATCTAAGTTGCACGGATATATTCATTCAAAGCTCTCAGATGTATGCCCACAAACAAACACGTGTAGTTCGCGCTTACAAATGAACATAAGCCCTGCAACTCTTGCCGACATTCCCTGAAACAGGGGTGACATTGGCAAAGTGAACTATTTTTTTACAGCATCGGTGGTCAGCCTCATACCCATATTTTATTGTGTATTTTCTAAAAAGCTCGTTTTTTTAACAACTAATCATCACACGGAATATGAAAATACAATAATACTAATAATAATAATAATTGGACAATTTGTATAGAGCGCCGTTTAGTGGCACTAGCCACCCCAAGGGCGCTTTTATGTGTTGAAGCTTCTGTTAAACAAATGTGTCTTAAGCAACTTCCTGAAAATGCCAACACTGGTCTCTGTTCTCAACTCCAGAGGTACACTTCAGACTCCAGAGCTAGACGTTTAATTACATATAAGTGAGTAAACAAATGTACGCGGCTAAATAATTGATAATAATCCATTACTTTATCCAATTAGGCCTCATAACGGCAAGTATAAAACGTGCCGCTTAATCCCAACCATAGCGTTTATCAAAAATGTATAGAAAATGAGACAGCGTATCTAGTGAGAGGTTTAGTTTCCGTGACTTTTTGGTTCAACCCTTAAGTTTGAGTGTGAACGTAATGTTTTATGTTTGGTTAGACCCGGATTAAGGGCTGTTTGAGCGATGCGACCGCAGCAGGGCCCCGCGTCAAAGGGCCCCCAAAAAAATTGACATAAGCGATAAAAACTAAATTGTTCAGGAGAGCAGTAAAATCCGTTTTTTTCATTCTATAAAATGTCTAACGACCGTAATCATGATTTAAAATCTTTGAGCAGTTTAAAGTTTGAGATTGTAGAAAAATGGTAAAACTTTTTTTATTTGTTATCATATCGTTAAAATCAAAAGAGCTCAAAAATAAGGCATTTATGGGCATTCCTCTCAATAAGGTTTTACTATGATTAACGTTTTTTATGTCACAAGCGCCTTTAGGACAAAAAAAGCCAAAATCTTGCCGGTTATACCAAAACCATACTTCGAAAACGCAGTTGTTTGTTTGGGCATATCTAATCTAATCTAATCTAAGCTGCAAAGATATATATCATTTAAGATTTATATTAAATGCATTCCCACAAGCAGATATGTATAATTTCGCGCTAACACATGCCGCATGTGGACCTACAATATAAAAACCCAATCTCAAATGAACATAAGCCTTGCAACTCTTGTCGTCCTTCCCTGAAACAGGGGTGACATTGGCAATGAACCAATTTTTTATATTATGGGTGGTCAGCCGCATAACAACCTATAAGTCAAGGAACATACATGACAAATTACATTTTTTTAAATAAATAAATAACAATATATACACGGACATAAAAAACTAAATCATAAAACCAATTTCACTTTAACAAACCCTAAACAACTAATAATAAGATATATTAACGTTTAAGATTCATATTACATGCATTCCCATAAGCAACATGTATGCTCCAACCCGTCCTGTATGTGTGTGTAAAATGTAAATATATCTTATCTGATTATTGATGTCTTTTAATATTTCCCAGCTCCTGTGCGTTTATTTGCAGGATCAGCAGTAATTTTATTCCGCTCGCTCTGTCTGTGTTTTTATCGCTGCGAGTCCGCGTGTACTCCTACATACTCCTGCAGTAATGGCGACGCGCCATGAGAAATCACGTCCTGTTAAAAATGTGGCGCCGCGCTATGCTTTGCGCGTTGCCCCACATTCCGGCGACTGGGTAGGGCGACCTATTTCTTCTACCCATCCCGTAGCCTTATTCCGCCGATTCTTTCGTCTGACTCTTACGGCCGAACTATTCCACCTACCCGTTCCGTCGGAGCCATTCCGCCGATTTTTTCTGTCTATCCATTCCGTCGAGCTATTCCATTTAATTATTGTTTTGATCTATCCCGCCAACCTGTTCGGCCTACCCAATCCGTTGGCCTATTTTGTATTTTTTTTCGGCTGACTCATAAGGCCGAACTCTTCCATCTACCCATTCCGTCGACCTGTCCCGCTTACCCATCCAGTTGACATATTCCGCTAATTCTTAAGGCAGGCTTTTACGGTCGAACTAATCATTTCCGACCCAGTCAATCAAACCCATTCCGTCGACATATTCCAACCGGCCACTCCCTCAACATATTCCGACTGCCCACTCTGTCGATATATTCCAACCGGCCACTCTCTCGACATATTCTGACTGCCCACGCTTTCGCCATATTCCGACTGCCCACTCCGTCGACCTACTCCGACTGCCTACTCCGCCGACATATTCCAACTGGCCACTCCCTCGACATATTCCGACTGCCCACTCCATTGACCTACTCCGACTGCCCACTCCATCGACCTACTCCGACTGCTCACTCCCTCAACATATTCCGACTGCCTACTCCGCCGACATATTCCAACCGGCCACTCCCTCGACATATTCTGACTGTCCACGCTGTCGACATATTCCGACTGCCCACTCCGTCGACATATTCCGACTGCCCACTCCATTGACCTACTCCGACTGCCTACTCCGCCGACATATTGCGTCTGCACACTCCATTGACCTACTCCGACTGCCCACTCCGTCGACATATTCCGCCTGCTCACTCCATTGACCTACTCCGACTGCCCACTCCGTCGACATATTCCGCCTGCTCATTCCATTGACCTTCTCCGACTGCCCACTCCTTCGACATATTCCGTCTGCCCACTCCCTACACCTACTCCGACTGCCCACTCCTTCGACATATTCCGACTGCCGGCAGGATACGGTAACAGTAACAGTCAATCAGCACGTACTCAGTTTAACCTTTAAAGTGGTGATATGTTTATTATTCTTATAAAGAATTACGCCTTTGGAGCGATCAAACAGCCGATATTTTCCCCCAGATTATTATGTCGTAAGAGTGATTTCTGCCCCCTCTTGCGTGGAATGTTTTTCGTCTTAATAACCCTTCCACTCAAACCGCCCCCTCCCTCCTCCGCCCCGAGTTGTTTGTTCCGGCCATTGTTTTTCTGAAATTTCCAATTTTTCAGCTTCCAGGAAATATAATAAATCGACGGTTAAAAGGTTAAAACGACAAAAGCGACGTTTTGGTCAAAAGTTAGTTATGAATGCTATCCTACTTAAAATTTTCCGCTCTTACTGATGCGCTAACTCCCATAGCGCTACGATGTTTTTTTGTTGTTGTTTATGCCCAAGCAAACAACTGTGTTTTCAAAGTATGGTTTTGGTGTAACCGACAAGATTTTGGCCTGTTTGTCCTGAAGGCGCTTGTGGCATAAAAAAATCGGAAAACCACATAAATAGGAATGCGAATAAATGCATTTATTTTTTAAAAAAATATAGCTGTTTTGATTTTAACGATATGATAAAAAATAAAAATAGTTACACCATTTTCTGCAATCTCAAACTTTAAACTGCTCTCCTGAATAATTTAGTTTTTGTCGCTTATGCCCTATTACCTTTTAACCGTCGATATACTCTAACCCCATTATTTCTCACAGATTTTTTGTTTCACGATCCCAAAACTAAAAAAATCTTTTGTAGTCCCCTCACTACTTCAAGAGCTGGTTTGGAAGATACTTCATCCACTAAGTGCTTGTTTGTCGTATGTCCATCAGAGGTAATTTCACGTGAGCAATGTTTGCATGTGTACTGGACCAATGTGTCTTACAGGTATGTATGGAAAGTGGAAATTGATTTTAAAGATATTTGAAACCACTCTTACACTATCGTATTTTAAGGTTTTTTTCTTAGCTCAGATTGTGTAGAATGTGATTCTTAATGCAATTTCATTGAAAGGTCATCTTTGCATCAATTTGTTGATAAGCCAAACAAGCACATTCATTTTTACGCTGGCTAAAAAATACACTTTTGGCAATGCGTTTCGGTGTTTATTTCAACCCCCAAAATAAATTACCGGCAAGGTTTACTCAGCCTTCAAAAGAAATCAGTACCAGCCCTCTCGGGAGCTGGGAAACCACCACTTCAACTGAAGCGGTTGGCGTAATTCGACGGCTCCCTTACCTGGAAAAATAAAAAGGTTCCACTCGCCGCATGCGAAACCCTTCGGGGATGACGCGGCAAGAAGTTACACTATATGTGTATCTTGTTTGTGTTGCGTCCGAGTCCGAAGCTACTACTAGACTACGGACCGGAATTACTTCAAATGGATGTGTAGGTACATTAAAATGCATATTGTTACCTATTTATTTCATGGTCGTAGAAAAAAGTATTGTATGCCACTGCATGTAATCAGCCATTGTAACACTCGTGTGTTAATGGCCCTCATTACTTGCCAATGGCATAACTAACTAGTTCATTAATAGAAAATGAATCATACGTTCATTTACACTGTTCGCATGGTTTTCATCGACATTATTTACGTTGCACTTTCCACGATCGATCGTTATGTTAGCGATCGCTAAATCTTTCTTCTTACCGACGCTAGCGATCGTAAATATGTCAATCAGACATCGGGCATGGTCAAGATCACTAGCGAACCGTACCACAAAGCTTAAAACTAAAAATGTTTACCAAAAAGATGTATGAAGAGTGAAGCAACGCCTCTAGAAAGCGTTTCAGTGTTCGTACATTTTTGGATTGAGTTTAAACTAAAACTGGTAGCTTGTGCTTTATGAGATCACAATCAAGATAATTGGCAACGCTACCGGAAATAAGCACATTCGGATGCTATTTCTGTGAATCTGATGTATCGGAATTAAATGAAAAATCAATGGAGAGTTTGCTTCGATAAATGATTTTATATCTACAAAATTTATTGCTCAGTATCTATCAAAGAACAGCGACCATGTTGACCAGATGCGCTATTCTGCTAAATTCCTTACGACCTTAAGACGACGAGCTGGTGATTCGTGTCCAAAACAAGTCGGGAGCGCCAGCGCTTGCGAAAGATATCCAAAGATAAAAAATCACAGTACATCTTATTTTTGGATACGAATCGCCGGCTCGCCGCCTTAGGTCGTAAGGAATTAAGCAGAATAGCGCTTCAGTTTTTATTCTAGTGGTTAACGCTACGGACACGTAAACGTAAGGTTATGAGTTTGATTCCTAGCGGAGCACAAAAATATATCATGCCAGTTTTAGGCTTACACGGCCGGCTGATGATGCTGGAGGGATGTTTTCCGGGATCTGTTGCCGTGGTCTGTGGGAGCTGGAGCTTCTGGACGTTTTGCCCATTTCTACGATTTGCTTCTTCAGCGTGAAGTATGATGATGATGAAGATCTTGATGTGAACTGTGAGTGTGAACATCACAGTTCTCATCAAGATCTTCATCATTATCACACTTGAAGAAGCCCATCGTAGAAATGGGCGAAACGTCCGGAAGCTCCAGCTCCCACAGACCACGGCAACAGATCCCGGAAAACATCACTCCTGCATTATATCATGCCATTTTGAAGATTTGGTCTTCGCTGGGTTGCAAAAAAAATCACTCAAGGTATAAATAAATTACTTATTTACTAAGTACATTTTACAGTAGGTACATATGAAAACCAATCGTAAATTAAATAAGCTAAAAATTGCCTTTCCAAAAAACATTTTGCCGCCCAAAAAAAGTGACGTTGTATGGGGTAGGCACAAAACTTTTAACCTGCGACAGTGGTTTGGTAAAAGCACCAAGTCCATATTTCAAGCTGCAGCATCCAAAGTGAAAATAGCCGTGATGATCCGCTGACTCTCGTTATTAGTGGCACTGAAAGGAAAATAAGAAATTGAAGCAGTCATGAATGCCATTGCTCGCTTAATTTATGGTCAGAGCAAATACTGCCACATCGCCCCACTCCTGCAGAAGCTCCACTGGCTGAGGATCCCAGAAAGGATCAAATTCAAGCTGGGTCTCACGGTACATTAAGCATTGCATGGAGTGGCGCCAGAGTACTTGCAGGAGTTGATAATACCGAGGAGTCCGAGTGAGCGATCTGTCGACAGTGCTCTTACCTCTGTCAGTACACAATGCAGAAAAACAAGCACAGTGTTTGGAGACCGCGCTTTCGCGATTGCAGGACCGTCCACTTGGAATAAGTTGCCCCCAGAAGTGCGCTCCAAGGAAGGGATTGAGAGTTTTAAGAAGGGAATGAAGACCCATTTCTTTACCGCCGCGTCAAGCCTGAAAGCAGCCTTGCAGTGACAGTACGCTGCCTTAGTTCTTGTTTATCGTATACGCCATTGAGAAAATTTTACATGAGCAATGTTTGCATGTGTACTGGACCAATGTGTCTTATAAAAACAAGAAAAAATATTTAAAAGAACTCTCACATTATTGAGTTTTACGGTTTTTCTTAGCTGAGATTGTGTAGAGTTTGATTCATAAGACAACTGCATGAAAAAGTCATATTTGACAAGATTGGCGTATACGATAAACAAGAACTGGGGGAGCGAGTAGTCACAAAACGGCGGTCTACAAATCGTCATCATCATCGAATGGTGTTTATTATAATCTATAATCTATAATCTAAGTTGCAAGGATATATTCATTCAAAGCCCTCAGATGTATGCCCACAAACAAACACGTGTAGTTCGCGCTTACAAATGCTGATTGTGTACTTACAAATAAAATTCAAACCTCAAATGAACATAAGCCCCACAACTTTTGCCGACCTTCCCTGAAACAGGGGTGACACTGGAAAAGTGAACCATTTTTTACAGTATGGGTGGTCAGCCTCATACCAACCTATAAGTTAAGGAATATGAATAATAAATTACATTTAAATATAAAAAATAACAAAACCTTAAAAAGAAAACCTTATATTTTGCTAAAATCGGCCCGGTCCGTAGTTCAGTGGTAACACTTCCAACTATGAATGGAAGGTTGTGGGTTCGAATCCCGGCGGAGCACAACAAATATACCATTTATATTTTCAAATTTGCTCTTCGCTGGGTTCAAAAATTCATAAACCTTTACCAATGACCGGTCACCAAAGGTCCATCCAGCCTTACAGCAACTGGGCCTTGCTTGAGAATTAGCGCTTTGTAGCGACAACGACCAATCTCATAAAAAGGTCGATAGCTCAATTGGTAGAATGCTTGCATTCCATGCCGAGAGCAAGTGTTCGATCTCAAGGTTTACTCAGCCTTGCTAAGAAATGGAACCAGCCCCCCGGGAGCTGGGAAACCCCACTTCAACTGAAAGTGGATGGTGTGAGGCCGGCCCCCTTACCTGTAAAAATAAATAGGCCCCGAATCGTCACATGCGACCCCTTCGGGGATAACGCAGGCAAGACGTTACACTATATGTGTAGCTTAGTTGCGTTTTTTTTTTGGCGTATCAAGTTCATCGAGCTACGTTTAACTCAATAATGTCAGGTGTGAGGGCTCGTTTTCCTTCATAAAGTCACTTTATGGTTTAATGTCTAATAATGTAACAAAAATTATACCGCCGGTACACCCTTCATAATTTCGTTTTCCGAGTACCTGCATACCCTCCCCCGCCCGTATCTTCAGCAGGCAATATTACCCACCTCTTTTCATGACGGGATCGTAAAGCACCATAATCTTCAATATTCGTATGTTGAAACCTTCGTCTACTCCGTTATATACCTTTATATTTTTATAACGTAATCATGAAGTACAATAAGCTTCCCATATTCGTATGTTTCAGCATTCGCGTTCTTCGAGTAAACATCATATCGCCACCTTAAAAGTAAAACTGAATAAATGCTCATTGCCTGATTTGAGAAATCGTAGATAAAATATTTTATTGGGTGTAACTTCTCACTCAGTGAACTAATTTTAAGGCATTACTCATGACAAACTTCTAAGCTACGTGATTTAAACTCATTTGTAATGTTTTCTCGCGTAGAAAATTGGAAAAAAGGTGCGTTTATCTGAGTAACTCGTGTTAGCTTCATATGCCACTGATTCAGTTTTACCTTTACATACATTCCGGCTTTATGGCCGGTAGAGGCTGTGTTGATCAGATTTTTACTCTACGACAACTTGTTGAAAAACAATTGTCGGTGAGGCGGAAGCTGTTCACGGCCTTTGTAGATCTGGAAAAGGCTTTTGACTCAGTAGACAGAGTTATGTTGTGAGATGTTATACGTGTCTGCTTGTGGGAATGCATTTAATATGAATCTCAAATCTAATATATCTTTGCAACTTAGATTATAGGCCTTTAAGGTACTGTAACTGTAACTGTAACTCTGTCGCCATTCCGCTAGGGGTGGCCAGAGCCTCTGCAGAGTTGCCTCCATTTTTTCCTATCCTTACATACTTTCAATTCATTCATATCCATCACCTTTTTCATGCATTTTCTTCTTTTACGCTCACTTTGTATATCCCATTCTTTCACAATCTCCTCAATCTGATCACTCCATACTTTTCTCGGTCGTCCCTTCCTTCTTTTTCCTTTCACACTTTCTTTGTATACATACTTTGTCAGTCTATCATCTTTCATTCTTTCCACATGCCCAAACCATCTCATCACATTCTTTTGTACTTTAACTTTCACATCCTCTTTCAAATTACATTCTTTTTTTACCCATTCATTCCTAACTCTATCCCTCAAAGTTTTTCCTGTCATACTTCTCAAATGCTTCATTTCCACCGTACATACTTTACTCATTTCGCTATCATTCACTGTCCATGCTTCACTTCCATACATCAAAGTCGGTAACAATATGCCATTGTGTACCGCCATTCTCAGATCCATCGTCAATCGCTTGTTCTTTGCTATTCTTCCTATTGCACCGACCACTTGCTTATATTTTATTAGGTATCAATATAATATAGTAGTTATTAAATAGATCTGACAAAATGTTTTCCATCGACTCTAAATCTACCGCAAGTTTTATGTACGAAAACGAGGAAAGGAATTTCAATACACATTTTACAAGTAGATATACATATGAAATATTTCACTTACCTGAGTTGCTGTATGCGATAAAGCCTCCAGGGGTGTGTCATCCCTTCCCCATATTTCCATGCTGAAAACCTGTCACCCGTGCGTAATGCCACATACAGGTATACCCTATCTCTCCACACGAAATGCCACTCTATTCACCTTTAGGAGTCCCGCCGAGTGCCACTCTTGCTTTCAAATACAAC
Source organism: Agapetus fuscipes (assembly GCA_951799405.1). Lineage (NCBI taxonomy): Eukaryota > Metazoa > Arthropoda > Insecta > Trichoptera > Glossosomatidae > Agapetus > Agapetus fuscipes. The sequence goes on along the minus strand of OX637355.1, from coordinate 13,211,708 downwards.
ATGCTGGACTACTTTGTCAGGGTGCCATGTTAAAACAGCACACTGACAAAACAACACGTGACATTACAGCATTTAACTTTACATGGCGTCTGCACTGATGAAATATCCTCACTTATACCCTTATTCCTTGACTTAAAGGTTGGTATGAGGTTGACCACCCATACTGTAAAAAATGGTTCACTTTGCCAATGTCACCCCTAATTCAGGGAATGTCGGCAAGAGTTGCAGGGCTTATGTTCATTTGAGGTTTGGATTTTATTTGTAAGTACACAATCAGCATTTGTAAGCGCGAACTACACGTGTTTGTTTGTGGGCATACATCTGAGAGCTTTAAATGAATATATCCTTGCAACTTAGATTATAGATTATTATAGATACCCCCTCCTCTCGTCACAACAAGGGCAACTCGTAGAACGGCTCACATTCAACCATTTGCAGTCGATATCAAAACTATGAGAACTTGGTGTTTTCACGACTCATTCCTCTGCCAAACTGCCCGCTTATGGAATGAGTTACCGGTATCTGTGTTTCCATCCCAATTTAACGTTGCCCTTTTCAAATCCAATATCAATCGCCATTTCCTCTCAGTGTCTCAAAACAAAGCAACGCCACACACACCACAGCACTGCGCAGCTAACGGCCCTGCAACCGGACATGGACAACTGCCACATCACCAACACCTCTGCGGCACTAAAACAAGTGTCATAGACCCTTAGAGTCTCTCGAATCTAGGGAGTATCCCGCATAGGCTTTCTTAAAAAAAAAAAAACATCATATGATGAATACATGACAGTGCGTCATACAACAAAACATCACAAGACGGTACATCACTAAGATAATATATCACATGACGAAAGAACATACTTTAAACAGGACATGAAAAAAACATCACAAAGTACAAAACAGAAAAGATGAAGAAATCGGCAAAAGGAATATGAGATAATGGAACACATACCTTCCTTTACCTACTATCAGGGGTGGCAATATCATAGTATGCATTATTTTTTACAGGTGAGATAGACAGCCCCACGCTAATCTATAAGTCACTGACTCGTAGTAGGCAAAATAAATATTTGTGTTTTTTTTTGTGATTTTTTGTCATGTGATATTTTTTCATGTGCCGTTTATGACTTTATGGTATGTTCTGTTTTAGGTATACGTTGTTTTGTCATGTGATGTTCTGTCATGTGATTTTCTGTCATGTGATGTCAACTCATGTGATGTTATATGTTGTTGTTTTGTCACTGTGCTGTTTTCTCCTGTCACCCTTTATCAGTTGCTTTATGTGAAAAACTTTTCACAACAACAAAAAACTTTTCTTTGGTGGAATAAATGGTTCAATATGTCTAAAATAACAATAATCTATACGGCAGATAATCTATAATCAAATTTGCTTGCAAGATATATTGACATTCAAGGCTTATACTCCTATCGATAGCTCAGTTGGTAGAGTGCATGCATTCCGTGCCGAGAGCTCGGGCTCGAATGCCACCGAGAGTGTCAGAAATGATTTCCCGTTTCGGTGTTATTTCAAAACCCAAAATAAATACCGGCAAGGATTACTCAGCCCTCGCAAGAAATGAGAACCATCCCCCTCGGGAATTGGGAAACCCGCACTTCAAGTGAAGTGGTTGGCGTGAAGCCAGATCCCTTATCTGCGCAAATAAATACGTTCCACACGCCAAATGCGATCAATTCGTATAAAACGCGGAATGAATTTTCACTACGTGTGCTGCTTCTTGCATTTTAGTACATACTCAAGCTAGCTGGTGTGTATGGAAGAATCTAAACATGCTATTATGGGCTCTCAACACTTCTTCAGCGCTTGTATACAAGGTGAGTTTTGCTGATTTTTTAGCTAGTTGCACCACGTACGACCCCTTCGGGGATAAAGCAGACAAGAAGTTACACTACATATGTTGCTCACTTGCGTTTTTTAGGTCCTCATTTAATTGTGAATTCCCTCCTATGATTAACATCACCATTATTTTAGTTTTCCCGTAAGCTTTCTATATGTGTGATATTGTGTGTCCCTTGTACGTTTTTCATTATATTTTATTATTTGCGACCCCACACTCTTTTAAGAAAAAGGCAGGCAAGAAGTTTCACTATTTGCGTAGCTCAGTTGCGTTTTGTTTAGGTTATTTCATTGTGAATTCCCTCCTATAATTAACATCAACATATTTTAGTTTTCCCGTAAGCTTTCTATGTAGGTATTTGTGTGATATTGTGTGTCCCCGGTACGTTTTTCATTATATTAGATTATTTGCGACCAGGCAAGAAGTTACACTATTTGCGGAGCTCAGTTGCGTTTTTTTTAAAAGTTATTTAATTGCGAATTTCCTTCTATAAATAATAACTATCACCATTGTTTTAGTTCTCCCGTAAGTTATCTATTTGTGTGATATTGTGTGTCCTTGGTAGGTAGGTTTTTCATTATATTTTATTAATTGTGACCCCGCACTGTTGTCTGAAATTACAATTAAGGCATGCTATTTCTGGAATAAATTTCCCTAAAAAGGCTTCTCATTTCGCTCGCTGAAAAACGTTGCATAATGCCTCATTAAAATAATTCATCTGTGTGTTTTTAAAACATACATTTATTCAGGTTTAGATTGGAATTCCGGTCGTTTGACATATTAACAATAATTATAACTAATTCCTTGACTTATAGGTTGGTATGAGGCTGACCACCCACACTGTAAAAAATGGTTCACTTTGCCAATGTCACCCCTGTTTCAGGGAAGGACGGCAAGAGTTGCAAGGCTTATGTTCATTTGAGATTGGGTTTTTATATTGTAGGTCCACATGCGGCATGTGTGAGCGCGAAATTGTGCGTGTCTGCTATGGGAATCACAAATGATACGTATCTTTGCAATTTAGATTTAGATAACAACACAGTTAATTTTTTTTTGATCGGATGTTATACGAACCGTTATAAGAGAACTTACATTATTCTCGACGCTTCGTTAGCGACGTAGCTAATGTCTTCAGGAGACACCCTCTCTGCGCGACGACTGAGAATGAACAGAGTGCAGGAGGGTGTCTCCTGAAAACGTTAGCTACGTCGCTAACGAAACGTCGAAAGTAATGTAAATTCCCTTATAATGATTCGTGTAATATCCTATAATTTTTTTAACTGTGTAGTTATAATTATTGTATTTTTTTTTTTCAGTTTAAATTTAAATTTATGACTGTGAGGTGAAGGTGACCGGTACGTAGTCTAGTTGTTATGTTTTGGACTCGTAGACGTAAGGTCGTCGGTTCGAATCCCGGCGGAGCACAAAAAATACACCATTTATATGTATTTTTAAAAATGCTCTTCGCTGGGGTGGAAAATTCATTGCTTTTACCAAAGATCGGTCAGCAAAGGTCCATCCAGCCTTACTAAAACAATTGGGTCTTGCTTGAAATGGCTGCTTTGTAGGGACGACCAAGCTCGTAAAAAGCTCAGTTGGTAGAATGCTTGCATTCCATGCCGAGAGCAAGGGTTCAAGGGTGACAGAAATGATTTCCCGTTTCGGTGTTAATTTAAAACCCAAAATAAATACCGGCAATGTGCCCCTTGGGAGCTGGGAAACCCCCACTTGAACTGAAGTGATTTGCGTGAGTCCGGCTCGCTTACCTATAAAAATAAATAGGTTCCAAATCGTCACATGCGAGAATGACGAGGTATGTATTCGCACCTTTTTCTAGTTTGCGACCCTCATATCCCGAAAAAAGGAATGTAATAAAGCTATGAAGGATTTTGGGTAGTAAGGCAGAATAGAAATGATTTTGATTCTATTGCCCAGTAAACCCACTTAATTTTCTATTCCATTGGATATCGAGTTGAAGGCTTTTCTCTCTTTTTTATCCACGTCAATTTATTCGCTTTCGGGACTTGTAAAAGTCTATATATCGTCACCCTAAAGGTAAAACTGAATAAGTGCTGATTCTCACTGATTTGAGTAATCGTGGATAAAACATTTAAAAATTTTTAGAGTTTGTTATTTACTTACACAGTGAAAGTTCATTTTTACGAGAAAGTATGAAAAAAAATTGTATTTATAATATAAGTAGGCACATGAAAGTTCGCGCTTACACATGCTGCATGTGTACACACAAAATAAACCAAACCTCACATGAACATAAACTTAGCAACTCCTGCCGCCTTTCCCTTGTGGTATCTGCAAGAGTGAAAAAAGTTTGTACAGCATGGGGATTCAGTTTCATACCAACCAATTAGTGGAGGAACGATACATTAACCTTTGAGATTCATATTTAATGCACGGTAACAAGCATCATATTTAAGTATGGGCTTACCTACGCAGCTTTTGCCGACCTTTCCTAAAAAAGGAGTTGCATCGGTAAAAGTGAACCAAGTTTTTACAATATGAGGGTTCAATCCCATACCAATCTATAAGTCAAGTCAAACATGAATTCACAAAAAAAAATTCGCGTGGATGTTGTACTCACAACCTTCCGGTATCGATTCCGAAGCGTTAACCACTAGACTACGACCAGTCGGGCATTTTCATTGTTATCTCTTGCCCCAGGTTCTGGAGCGGTTTTTAAACTCCTTCTCTACTTTTCCATTTGTATGGTAGACGGATCACGCAACCCGTTTCCTGGCTGCCTTCCAAAATGGCTGTCTGCTACTCCAGAAGCTATACGCCAAGTATAGTAACATTAAAACTCAATCATTGCGTTAACTACAAAACTAATTCAAACTGAAACGCACAATCGAGGCTCTTCTGTAGTTTATATTCTTCTTCTTCTTCTTCAGCCTGTATTGACCGTCCACTCCTGGACGTAGGCCTCCTCTCGCATTTTCCATTAATTTCTATCCTAAGCGATCCGCATCCAGGCACTTCCCGCACTTCTCCGAACATCGTCGCGCCAACGCAACTGTGGGCGCCCAGCTCCACGCTTTGCCGTCCTTGGGCACCAGCACAGCAGTCGCTTTGTCCACTTTTCATCTGGATCGCGAGCGACATGTCCCGCCCATCGCCACTTGAGGGTTGCGGCCATCTTGATGACATCGGAAACCTTTGTCCTGACTCGTATGTCCTCATTTCTGAGTCTGTCCCGCAAACTGACACCCAACATGGCTCTCTCCATTGCTCTGTGTGACTCTTAGCTTGTGGGTACTTTTTTGTGACATTGTGACTGTCTCAATCTATCATCAATCAATCTAGTTTACAATCATTTTTTGGTATATTGTTGAGTTTACCCGTACATTTTACAGTTTGGGGATAAAAGGAGTCTTGCAAATGAGGTCCGAACATTCAAAATATCCCTTGGTTATGTGACGTCACCCATTCAATCTAAGTTGCAAAGGTATCCAACATTGGGGTATCATCTTAAATGCTATCCCACAAGCAGACACGTATAAGTTCGCGGTTACACATGCCGCATGTGGACTTTCTTGTCGTGGACTCTTGCCGACCGTCCCTGAAACATGAGGGGCATTGGAAAAGTGAACCACTTTTTTTACAGTATGGTTGGTCAGCCTCACACCAGCCTATAAGTCAAGGAATCATACCTCTTTCAATTCATTCATATTCTTAATTTTTTCCATACATTTTCTTCTTTTAGGTACATTCACTTTGGATATCACATTCTTTCACAATCTCCTCAATCTGATCACTATATACTTTTTTCGGTCGTCCCCTACCTCTGTTTCCTTTCACACCGAAATAATGTCCACGTGACAAAATGTCCACCCTACTAAATGTCCAACGACAAAATGTCCACGCGAAAAAATGCCCACCGACATAATGTTTACCGACAAAATGTTCTCCGATAAAATATCCACCTGACAAAATGTCCACGCGATAAAATGTCCACCGGCATAATGTTCACCGACAAAATATCCACCTGAAAAAATGTCCACCTGACAAAATGTCCACGCGACAAACTGACCACCCGACGAAATGTCCACTTGACGAAATGCCCACGCGACAAAAATCCACGCCACAAAATGCCCACCGGCATAATAATAATAATAATAATAACAGGCTGATTTATTTTAAATTACACATGATAAGAGAGCGCCGTTTTTGTGTGTGTCACACCTCAAGGGCCCTCTCCGATCATGGATAAGACTTTCTAAACAAGTGTGCCTTGAGTGCTCCTCGAAATACACCCACAGATTTGGAGTTCTTCACTCCGGGTGGCAGTCTGTTCTACTCCACCGGCCCCGCAACACGGAAAGCGCGGTCTCCGAAGTTTGTACGAATCTGACGGCACGGCTGAACCAAATTGACTACTCCATCACCCGCAGATCTGAGTGTCTGCCTCCTAACACCCATTTCAACAGGTGAGATCATATCAGCCAGATAAGGTGGGGCCAAGCCATTGATGGCTTTATATACCATTAAACAAACACGGAACGAAGCCAATGAAGTTTTTTTAACAGCGGGGTGATGTGAGCGAATTTGGGAATCCCGAATATGAGTCTTGCTGCCGAATTCAACACAGATTGAAAGCGATTAAACTGTTTCTTCGGCTGACCACTATAAAGCGTCGAGCAATAGTCAATCCGAGACATCACAAACGCACTCACCAGGGTCTTAACCGCATCTGACGGCAGACATTTTCTTATTGCCTTTATTTGGCGAAGCGAAAAAAAAGAAGAAGCTATTGTGGCATCTATTTGCCTATCCAGTGTCAGGTTACGATCCAGTAAGACTCCTAGAAGTCTTACCGAATCAGAAGGCTGGATTAGCTTACCTCCTATGGAGAGTGGTACTCTATTCACCAGAAGGTGGTCACGCCTCGATGTGGCTGCCCAGAGTATCTCCGTCTTATCCATGTTTAAGATTAGGCCATTGTTCCTCATCCACCCACCGACCTCCGCGATACACCCAGAGACCCTGCAACTGAGGTCCTCAGCCATGTCTGGCCGAGAATGAGAGTATATTTGCCAGTCATCTGCATATGAGTGTGCGATGAGGCCCCATTTTTCAACAATACTCTCAATCTCAGCAGTATACAATTAAAAAAAAGCAGTATAATGTTCACCGACAAAATATCCACCTGAAAAAATGTCCACGCGACAAAATATCCACGCGACATAATGCCCACCGACGAAATGTCTATAATATTATATGATTATGAACATTTTTTTTCGGTGGACATTCTCCGATGGACATTCTGTCAATGGACATTCTGTCAATGGACATTCTGTAATGGACATTCTGTCAATGGACATTCTGTCAATGGACATTCTGTCAATGGACATTCTGTCAATGGACGTTTTGTTAACCAATCCTAGTATCTAAAGTAGAATGATGTTTCAGGGTTAAGTTAGCTAATACTCTCTAGGTATTTGATGTGAAATTAATTTGTATTTAAATGAACTAGAAAACAATACAAGCACACGACAAATAATGTTCACAATAAAAACTTTCGTAGAGAGTTTCAATCTCTAACGGTTTATCCCGCGGGAAGTCCCTCTGTATTCCGAGTACCAAGAATTTCATTCTCCTCTCGATAGCGTAAATCGAAAAATATTGAAAACTGAATTACTCACCAGGAGTGCTTTTGGATATTCTGTACGATTTCGATTGACGTAATCGAAAGGAGCTTATTTGAATGTTTTATACTTGGGGTACTGTTCTGCGAGATTGTCTACGGTCTATGGAACAATGGCGCTTTAAAATATATACCTCCTCTTATATGCTGTAACCTTGCGACTGCTAGAGAAGAGATGTCTCGTAAAAAATACGCAAGAGAGACATCTATTATCTATAATCTGAAACAGTAGTGACATTAGCAAAGTGAACCATTTTTTACAGTATGGATGGTCAGTTATGTAGCAACCTATAAGTTAAGGAACATAAATAATTAATTACATTTTACAAGTATATGTATTTCCTTGACTTATAGGTTGGTATGGGGTTGACCACCAATACTGTAAATAATTGAATCACTTTGCCAATGTCACCACCTCTGTTTCAGGGAAGGTCGGCAAGAGTAGCAGGGCTTATGTTCATTTGAGATTGGGTTTTTATGCTGTAGTTCCTAATGCGGCGTGGATATACGTGTTTGCTTATGGAACTGCATTTAATATGAATCTTAAATGTAATACATCTTTGCAACTTAGATTATAGATATAAAACAATTAAACCTTAAAAATAATCTTTAAAAAATCAATAAATAAACTAAAATTTAAACTTAAAAAACTTTTCCGACCTGCCAGATCAACCGCCATTGTTTTCTGAAAATGTTATAATCATAGATCGAAATGGAATTCTACCAGTGCTATTCATACACAGCAAATCCATCGCTCATCTGCCACCTAATGGGAATTTTCCATACAAGAAAAATGTCATCGATGAATGCCATGGACCAGTGAAGGATTTAGTACTTCGTGAATTGCATGTATGTTACAAAAAAAAATATTTTTTTCTCACAGTTGCTTGAACAAAAGTAACACCGGTAATTTACATTTAAATTTATGTATTTTTGGACCCCAGCGCCCCGTGGAATCCCTTGAAATGTAGTTTTTTGGGTCCATTAGAGCCCAGGGTCGCGCGCTTCCTGGAAATCCGTCTCTAGACCCTTACCCGCTGCCTTTTCAGACCTCGGACCTTAGTTTTACGCTGAAAGTCACTTCACACTGGTACAAGTATAATTTGAAAGTAGTGAGTGAAAAGGGAAATGAGTTTTGGTGTTAGTTTGTTAGTAGAAAGTGATTAGAGGTATATGTAACAAGTGGTAAGTTTTAAGTGGATAGTGGCTTCAAGTGTCCTGACGTAGACTAGAGACTATGACCAATAATCTAAATCCACAGACAGGCACATGTAGGTTCGCGCCTACACATACCTCACATGAAGATAAATCTTGCAACTCCTGCGGTCTTTCCCTAAAACTAGGTGGCTTTTGCAAAAGTGAACCAATTTTTACAGGACGAGCGGGGGACAGCCTCATACCGACCTATCCAGTCAAGGAGCACAAAAATTGATAAGTTATATAATTCCTTGACTTATAGGTTGATATGAGGCTGACCACCCATACTGTAAAAAAGGATTCACTTTGCCAATGTCACCCCTGTGTCAGGGAAGGTCGGCAAAAGTTGAAGGGCTTATGTTCATTTGAGGTTTGGATTTTATTTGTAAGTACACATTCAGCATTTGTAAGCGCGAACTACACGTGTTTGTTTGTGGGCGTGCATTTGAGAGCTTTAAATGAATATATCCTTGCAACTTAGATTATAGATATACAAAAATCAACATAATTAAATTTAAAATTAAGCAAGCAATTATTTACAGCTCTGAATCTGAAAGGAGATATTATTTTTAGCTGAAAAAATATTTCGATACTTAATCTAAATCTAAATCTAAGCTGCAAGGTATATATCATTTAAGATTCATATTATGTGAATCTTTAATGTTACATATATTTGCAGCTTAGATTTAGATTATGCGCACTGCAGAAAGCGTAGGCGCGCCACTTGGTAGGAGGTACTTTGTCTTAGTGAATCCTTCCCACACAATACACCCTGAGGGTATTTCCTTGTTGCTAAATCGGACTCGGCCAAGATCCGTGTAAATGGGAAGTTACACAAACACTGCCCGAAAAGGTTCACCCTTGTAAATGGATTAATTTATTATCAAAACGCCGCCGAAGTCAGCACTCCGTTTAATCTCAATTTCGTCACATTCTTTCTGCTTCTCTCAGTGTCTAAGTACCTGTTTCTATCGAGAATCGATGGTGGTCTACTGACTCTTGTAATGTTGGGTTCAAAGATATTGCTATGAATTTACCGGGTTCAATTCAATAAAAAGTATTGACGAAATATTTAGGTGAGATTAAGAAAGAATGGAACCTGCAGAGGGAGAATAAGAGAAGAGTATGTATGAAGAAAGTGATGAATGTTGAATAAATGAAGGAGGAAAAGTGGAGACAGTACAACAGTGAAGATGAAGAAGAAGAAGTAATGAATGTTGAAGTTGAAAGAAATGTACAAGGACAGAAAAAAAGTGGAGACGCATCTGCGGAGGTACCGGCCACCCCTAGTGGAACGGCGACAAGATACAGTACAGCGGTTATTTATTTTGCACAATTTATTATAGATTCGGTTCACATACAGAGTCAACTTTACACCTACACAATACAACGGTCTCTTGACTACTCTGGTTGCAATGAGATCTGAAGCGCTATTCTGCTAAATTCCTCTCACTTTGGATATCCATACAACAATCTGGAGCGCTAGCGCTTGCGAAAGAGCTCCATAGATAAAAAAAATCACAGTACACCTTATTTTTGGACACGAATCGCCAGATCGTCGCCTTAAGGAATTTAGCAGAATAGCGCTTCTGGCCCCTATTTGTAGTAAGACTACGTATAATTATCGAATCGTCGAGAATTGGCACATCCGAGAAACACTCGACACATCTCGAACAATACAAATACAATCATATAAGTACCTAACATCTAGATATTGATTGATTTCATGTCATAGTGTTGTAATATTTATTTTTGTTTTTGTTTCAGGTATGTCTATTAATCTTCATTCTTTGATTTATACGCTGTGGAAAAAAAAACGGTAAGTTAAAATAAGTTAATTTTTATTTTTCATTAACATGATCTATATTAATAATCTATAATCTAAATTGCAAGGATGTATTCATTCAAAGCTCTCAGATGTATGCCCACAAACAAACACGTGTAGTTCGCGCTTACATATGCTGATTGTGTACTTACAAATAAAATTCAAACCTCAAATGAACGTAAGCCCCACAACTTTTGCCGACCTTCCCTGAAACAGGGGTGACACTGGCAAAGTAAACCATTTTTTACAGTATGGGTGGTCAGCCTCATAAGTCATACCAACCTATAAGTCAAGGAATATGAATAATAAATTACGTCAAAAATTTCTTATGCAAAAAATGTAGCAAACTAATAAACCAACATTACAAATCAGCATTGCAGATTAGCCGCCACTTCTTCCTGTCCTTGCATACTTCTTTCATTTCATCCAGAGTCAGGATGATGCTAAGGAATATTAATTCTGTTGTATTGAAGAACGACAATAATCATATCTACTTCTAGATAGGCTTCATCGAACAGAAAGCGTTTTAAACGCGTGTCAACGCTGAGGCGCTGTAACGTCGCGTACTTGGTATTTGAACGACTTTGACGCTAAAAGTCACGTTTGACAGAATTGGTCTATACGGCAAACAAGAAGCAGTGAGGTGTAGACATATTCAATACAACATAACGCAGCGCTATAGCTTTGACGCTAAAAACGCTTTCTGTTGACAAAGCCTAAAAAGTTTGTATCTAATATAATCTAATATAATCTAATCTAATCTAAGCTGCAAAGATATATATCATTTAAGATTTATATTAAATGCATTCCCACAAGCAGATATGTATAATTTCGCTAACACATGCCGCATGTGGACCTACAATATAAAAACCCAATCTCAAATAAACATAAGCCTTGCAACTCTTGCCGTCCTTCCCTGAAACAGGGGTGACATTGGCAAAGTGAACCATTTTTTACAGTATGGGCGGTCAGCCGCATAACAACCTATAAGTCAAGGAACATACATGACAAATTACATTTTTTTTTTAAATCAATAAATAACAATATAGAATAATTATATACATGGACATAAAAAAAAATCATAAAACCAATTTCACTTTAACAAACCCTAGCCGCCAACATCACAGATCAACCGCCATTTCTTTCTATCCTTACATACTTCTTTCATTTCCTCCAGAGTCATAACCTTCTTCACACAAGCTCTTCTTTTATTATGATAATTTTAATATGATTTATTGTATAACGTATTTATTTTCATCAAAAAAATTTAATCGTAGGTAGGTACTCACTTCTGTACAGTAATTTTATGAAAATGGAAAAACGAAATTGAATTCTATTGAAGTTTGACATTTATTGGAAGTATGTAAAATGAGTATTCAAATTACAAAGGCCAATATGTCAAGTACACACTGTCAATATTCATGATGAAAATAAACCTGTAAAAATACCAAACATACAAAATAACGAAACGTACTGTTCGTATTCGAATATACATACTTTAAATTGAAAAAGCATTATTCAAATTAAATTTTTACCTTAGTGAACGTTTTGCTAATTTTTTTAAAGATTATCTTTAATCTACGTTGCAAAGATATATTCACAATTAAGATTCATATTCACTACACGCTCACAGACAGCACGTGTAAGTTCGCGCTTACGCACTCCACATGCATTCATGAAATATAATTTTAAATCTCAAATGTGCATAAACCCTGCAACGCTTGCAGCACTTCCAGACCACTTGTCCACTTTAGTATAATGGTTAAAGCTACGGACTCGTTAACGGAAGAACCCGGGTTCGATTTCCAACGGAGCACTAAAAAAATCATGTAATGTTCAAAATACATATTTTATTAAATATTTCATTAATGATATTTGATGGTTTTTGCAATTTTAATTTTAATATGTTTTTGCTTTGTTTCTAACCTTCTGTTTGTATACATACAGGTTTATTTTTTCTTTTCTTTTCTTGGTTATTCTTTTGTTTTTTACTGCTATGTTTCATATAGTATATATATATTTTTTTGTATTTTATTGTTTTTTATTGTTTTTCTTATTTTTTTTCTTGTTTTTTTTTTTCCGCAGTTTTGTATAAACTCACTTAACATGTACTTTTTTGTAAAAGGCTTATGCCGTAAATATATAAATAAATAAATAAATAAATAAATAAATAAATAAATAAATAAATAAATAAATAAATAAATAAATAAATAAATAAATAAATAAAATTTGCTGGTCGGTCTTGTCGGTCATCAAAGGTCCATCCAGCTTTAGAACAACTGGGTCTTTCTTGCTGAATTGGCGCTTTATATAGTGATGAACAAGCTTACAGAGGGCTCTTCGGGTTTGTTTCACACAAAAACAAGGCTCACTAAATAAATCATCCTAATATTCTGATTCTCTGAAACATGGGTGACAATGGCAGAGTGAACCATTTTTTACAGTATGGGTGGTTAAGCCTCATACCAACTTGTAACCCGAGTAACTTTTAATTTCCCAAACATAAAATATACGTGGGAGAATATATCGATACCTTAAAGGTAAAACTGAATAAGTGCCATATCAAGCTAACATGGGTTTTTCAGATATATGCACGATTTTTCCTATTTTCTACGAGAGAAAAATCTAAAAAACTGTGAAAATCCTGTAGTTAAAAAGTTGGCATGAGTTTTTCTTGATAAATTAGTTCATTTACTATGAGTAGTTATCCCCAATAAAATGTTTTATCTACGATTTCTCAAATCAGTGAATCAGCACTTATTCAATTTAGAATTATATAATTACAAAAGTAAATTCACTCTATTTTATTGATTGTAGAGGCATTAACTTTGTAATCGTTCATCATTAAATTAAGGATAAAAGAAAAACAGCTTTGTTTTCGATTACGTGAGTATATATATATTTTTATACCACAACCGGTTTAGCCAACATCCGTTTGCATCGTCAGGTGGTTCAATTAATACTAAATGTCTGAGTACGGAATCATCTTAGAGGGCGTCATTGTGTGAGGGTATGGGGGAGGGAATTCACTCACTTAAAAAATTCCATCATGAAAATCAATGTATGAAAATCCATACAAAATAACTGTATCGCTTCCACGAAGCCTTCTGATTCGCAGTATTTAATATTATATTCGGAATGTGACACCTAAAAAGGATTTTAGATTTTCCGATACGGCCAGATATCATTTAATTTTCCCTTTGTGAGAATAAACGGAATTCTGGAACGGCATATTTTTTATATCCCTGGGGATACAGTCGCACATTATCTTTAACCTTTAGCATAAAAAATTTACAGAAACTCGCTTCAAAAATGTATGCAATATACGACGGCACTCCTAGCGAGTGTTGAAGTTTGAATTCATTTATCGATTTACGCGGTCGAAGGGAGTTTGTTTGAGCAATGTTTAGTACTAGCAGAGACTTATTGCAGGCACGTTCTTGAATATTCTTTGTATAACAGTGAATGTATCGGAAATAATGTTTTTTTTTTATAAATATTTTTGACGTTTTATTCTTAAAAGAGTGATTCGTATAAAAATAAAAGGTTTTTTTTGAGGATTTGAATAAATAAATGAAAATCGTTTTCTCGTAAATTGCGTACATTTTTTTTTTCGAAAGAAATATCGTAGATTGTCGCATTTTGCTTCTTATGCGACTCACATTGCAGATTTAAAAAAATGTATATTCTATTTTTTATGTTCAATATTTTTCGATACTGCTTTAAAAATAAATAAAAAGACTGTTGTAATAAAATAAATCTTATATTTTTTTCAAAGCTTCTGTACATCGATCCCCTTAACCCTTAAATTGATTTTGTCCGTTTAAAATGACGTCTACATAAACTCGCATTCATGGCTTTCAAAACAAACGTATGAAGTTTTCGTTGTTGATTTTGCCACGTGTAACTATCTTTCTTTTATTTTGTGAGCGCGCGGAGCGACAAAGCACGATGTCGCGTGATTTATGAGCATTTTGAACTTATCAACGAACATCTAAATTTACTCGCCAGGTAAATATTCATATTTTATATCTATGTCAAAGATTTTTTGGACTAAAATCAATTTATTTATGTAATAAAATACATATGTATTGATGTTTTGTAGAATTATAGTTAGTATTTTGCATTTTTGTAGTATTTATTTATAAAATTAAGTGATGTCTCTTAAAACGGACATTGCCTAGTTCTCCCTACAAGTAGTGGCTGTAGCACATGTCCCTTGTGACGGACGTTGCCAAATCAATCACATGATATTTCTTCAATTCTAGGGTCGATTCCTGGATTGGACGAAATATCTGTACGCCTCAGACATATTTGTTTGCGTCTGGGTGTATTTCTATGTTTGTGTTGCTATTATTTCTAGTACGTATTACCTTACTTTGACCAGAACAATAGCTTTTATTATTATTTAAATTGTAAAAAATACATTTTTTTACAGAAATGTCGTGGCACAAGAAAAATATATATAAATAGAAATATTTTTGATGAGGTAAAGACGTATCTTCAATACTTTCAACATTTTTTCGATAATAACTTTATGGATTTTATAGTAACAGTGACCAATTTATATTCTTCACAAGAGACGGGAAAAACAATAAATATCAGTAGAAAAGAATTAGAATGTTATTAGGATTAAATTAGGAATCAAAATACTAAGAGGCATGCCAGCTTTTGAAGACTTTTGGTCGAATGATCTCCGATATGCATGTATTGCTAAAGCGATGCCTCTGAAAAGGTATCAAACTTTAAAACGTTATCTCCATTTTTGTGATAATTCAAACATACCTAAGAATGATAGTAACGTTTAAAATCTGCCCTGTTATAGAACACATCCGACCAAAATGTTTACAAATAGAAGAATAAGGCTCATATTCCATTGACAAAGTGATGATCCCGTATAAAGGGAAAAAGGCTAGCAATATAAGACAATACATCCCCAAGAAACCAAATAAATGGGGATTTAAGTTTGAAGGACAAGCTGGATATATGATAAAAAAAATGTGCTTCATTCCAAGTCGCATCAGCCGTTTTAGAGGATGATTATGACTAACTTTTATCATTAGCTCAACTTGGTTATGTCCGTTTTAAGTGACATGGTGAATTAGAACTAACAATAAGCTATTTCAGGAAATGTCCGTTACAACGGACGTTCTGAAAAAACGTTTATTCACGATTTTTTTTTTCAAATTCTTGTTATTATATCCCAAATCAATATAAATATGTAGTAAGAAAGCAAAAAATTACAGTAGATGTATGACGGCCCATTTAAGGGTTAACGAGAATATTAACTTCTTAATTTTGTTTTTTTTTAGCAATTTTTTATAGGGTCCTTTATCTTATAGATATATGTAATAGATAAATATATAGATATACCTTCTTCTTGCATGCTTGCAGGATATATTCAATAAGGGTACCTGTAAAATTATAAAAAGATATAAATTTTACACAATGGTGGTTTTACATAAATGATAGGTACATTGTTTTTAAGTATGAAAATGTTTTTACAATTAGCCATGTAACATTTTCCCAGAGTTGGTCATGAAATTTCGTATGGGAATGCTGGGCGGGGTGGTGAGGCGGTGAGGCGGTGAGGCGGGAGAAGGGGAAGTTTCAGGGAAGAGGGTCAGGGCGCCGCCGCGGCTGGGCGGGCCGCCCCCCTCCCAGTCCGCCCACGCCACCCCCCACCCCGCCCACAGCATTCGCTCCCAACCCTCCGCGAAACGCACTCGTGTCGGTTAGCTAACAGAGAAAACAAGTCGCCAGTTCTGTCCGTGAAAATCGTCCAAACGACGATATATATATATAGACGCTCAAAGTTCGCAAAACCTCAAAAAAAAAACAGAAATCCTTAAACAACTTTCAATTCAGTTGTAAAACATCACTTTGTGTTAATTAAAATATTAAAAACGCAAAAAAATCGTTGATGGAAATAATTATTTTAGGAGAAAAAATAAATTATACAATATCATTCCAACTCAAGTGTAATTATTTTTTATTTAAAATAATTTTCGGAGATAAATATATTCATCTCTATTTACATTTTATTGTGGATTCGTTTAGGCTTAAAATGAATTATTATTAATGTGGACATAAAAAGCATGGTTTTTCTCTGTGAATAATTATATTTTGAATAGTTTTAATTTATTTATCGTGGAATTTAGAATTTGTGTAAAAAACGTATGCAGTGAATTAAAATTATGTGATGTTTTTTCTCCAAATTTAATTATATTATATTTTTTATTTATTCATCTGGGTGTTCCTCAGTGATTTAAGATGAATTGTAAAGAATATTAAAAATATATATCTTCTGTTATTTAAATCGTTATAGTTGTACTAATTTTCAATGGTGTATGAATGTTGAAATATTGTTCATAGTTTAAATTCCAAGTTAGTGTTTTATTAGATTAATGGCTATGTCCCTATTTGTTGTAAGTTATCGAAATGTTCAAGAGTTGCTGCGTCTGCGTAAGCAATAAGAAAGTCATCGAGAGTCATCCTCAGAGTGCGGCAGCAGATGGTGAGAAAGCTCCAGGAGATGTGGAGAAACCTGCAAAGGAAGGAACCTTGAGAGAGAACAACGGACGCACGAATACTACAACAAAGGACAATTCTGCAAAGCTAGATGACGTAACAAAGAGTAACGGTGAAAAAATCGACCCAAAAAGTGATAAAAGTGGCGTGAGTACACTCAAATGTGTCGAGGAAGTATCCCAGAGTGAGATATCAAGTGGAACTGCCGTTGAAGATATTACAATAAACATAAAAATGGATGAAAAAGAGAAGACAGTTGTAACTGATGAAGCAGTTGTCGGCAATTTAGATGAAGTCGAATGTGACAACGGTGCTGAGAGCAATTTAGATGAAACTGAATGCGACAACGGCAAACAGACGGACGAGGATTCGGACGAACAAGAAATCCTGGACGCAGCGATTGCTTTACGTGCCAAAAGAGCTGCGAAAAGAAACCAAATGGATGTGCTCAATGATATAGCTGAAGACAAAACAGATTTAAGGTGTGACTCTGATAGTGGATCGGAGAGAATGGCCGCGTGCGCTGCAAGAAGGAAATCTTCTTCAGGTGGGATTTTAAAGCGTCCTTCCGTTGGTGATTTGGGAGTCAGACACTTGGCTTGGCAGGATTGCTCTGGTGATGATGAGGTTTTTGGAGCTGCCGTGGCCTTGAAGGCAGCGGCCAGGCGGAAGCAGTCTTTGCCAGCTGGATGCGGAGGTGGAGCTGTGGGAAGGGATGAGCTGGCTCTGAGGAGACACCGCATCTATTCAGAGCTGGTTGGAGTGGCGCGGGCGGCTGCTGAGCACAGAGTGAGGTTTGATCCTCTGGGACCTCTTGTAGCATCAGGTTAGTCATACCGACAATGCTAGTTATGAACAAAGACTGTCGATGAGACTTAAATGGCATATAATACTCAAGAAGGTGATGGTTAGGTTGGGTGTTGTCTTTTGGTTTTAAGTATTGTTAGGAGATGACAGTTGATGTCACTGTTCAATTGTCGAAGTGATGATGTTAGAATGCTTGCATTTCATACCGACAGCTCGGGTTCGAATCCCACCGAGGGTATCAGAAATTATTTCCCGTTTTCGACGTTTATTTCAAACCTAAAATAAAATACTGGCAAGGTTTACTTAGCTTTCACAAGATGAGTTCCAGCCCCTTCGGGAGCTCTAAAACCCCACTTCAACTGAAATGGTTGACGTAATACCGGCCCCGTGTTTCTTTTTCGATGTCCCTACAGCTCATATCTCCCCTTGGTCTCCATCAGCCTTCGCCTCCATCTCCTCCTGTCTACCGCTGCGGCTTTCCAGTCTGTCACCTGCAGTAGTTGTCATCCTCCCATCTCAGCCTAGGTCTGCCAAAGGCCGGCCCCGTTACCTGCTACAGTAAATAGGTTCCACTCGCTCAATTTGGAGAGAACGCCGCAAGAAGGTACACTATATTTGTATCTTAGTTGCGTTACACATTTATTTTATTTATTGTTGGAAAAGGGGTGTAAAAACCGCACAAATGGATGGAACAAAAAAATGACTTGAAACAAACACACGGCGGCTAATGTTGGGTGAGACAATACAGATGTCCGGGCATGAAGGAACTGCCCGCAGTATATTGTAGTTACCAGGGTACGAGGTAGAAAGAAGAGGAGATATTTCGCTCGTGAGTGAGGGCGCACCTTCTGTAACGCAAACAATTAATCAAGCCGCCTGTCGTCCCTCACCGACCACCTCCTCACTATTGAGCCCTATCCCTTCTGATGTTCTGCTACCCTGGTATAATGTGACAAGTTCTAATCTAATCTAAGTTGCAAAAATATGTAACATTGGGGATTCACATCACATGCAATCTCACAAGCAGACGCGTACAAGTTCGCGCTTGCGTATGCCGCATATGAACCTGCAAGATAAAAACCAAATCTCAAATGGACATACACCCTGCAATTCCCGCTGACCTTTCCTGAAACAGGCGTGACATTGGCAAAGTGAACCATTTTCTACAGCATGAGAGGTCAGCCGCATACCAACCTATAAGTCAAGGAATATAAACAACAAGTTATTGATAACATATTATATTGAAAATAGGTAGAAAAAACTTGCCGAAATTAGCCACTGGATTTGTTTGAATAAATAAATAACAACTGTAATTAAAGATTTTAAACTATGATTACGGTTAAGGTTGGTATGCGGCTGACCACCCATACTGTAAAAAATGGTTCACTTTGCCAATGTCATCCCTGCTTCAGGGAAGGTCGGCAAGAGTTGCAGAGCTTATGTTCATTTGAGAGTTGGTTTTTTTTTATATTGTAGGGCCACATGCGGCATGTGTAAGCGCGAAATTATGCATGTCTGCTTGTGGGAATGCATTTAATATGAATCTCAAATGATACATATCTTTGCAGCTTAGATTTAGATTTAGATTTAGATTACGGTCGTTAGACATTTTTTGGAATGAAAAAAAACGGATGTTACTGACCGTGGAAAGAGAAGAACGATTTTCTCTACGTTTCGTCAGAGTCATATCCCACGTCTTCAGGAGGCGTGTGTCTTCTACAAGGAAGAAACACGAAATGTTGAATTATGTTTGCTTGGTCGAGGTCGAAGGTTGTAGGTTCATTTAATATATTTTTGTTGACCTTTATAATTTAGATAAATAAATAATAAACACTCTTGATTTTTTTCACTATTGTCACTCTTAAACTAAGACCAAAAAGTTAAAGAAACAAAAACGACGGCTTTAGGGTATAAACGCTCTTAAAAGGATGAATTAATTATTTCAAAATGTATTGTCTCTATTCAGTGTGCGCGCCTGCTAAAAGAGATTCTGTTCCCATTTTATTACTAAATTTGTACATCTTAAGTTATAATCACTCAAGTTTTACGATTGTATCTGATCCTTTCTGTTAATCTGTTACTCTAGTGCAGTGGTTCCCAACCTGGGGGCGATTTGGGCTTTTAGGGGGGCGATAGTCTATAATTATAATGTTATAATTTGACTATCAGTGCTATTCAGACACTTGATCCAAAGCTTATCTACGGATCGTCGTTTTTTTGTATGGAAATTCACTGTAGGCTGCGGATGAGCCATGGTTTGGCTGTTTGAGAATAATACCGTTGGGGTTCTTTTAATGAAATGGCGATTTCAATTTATTTTTCACAAAATCGTTATACACTCTTCCCGCTCTGCATACAGTGGTGTTTGCGTTACAATGATCTAAGCGACTCTATCTCTCAATATAATTTTTGCTCGTGTATATATAGGGGCAGAGACGATTCTTGCATGTTCTCGAACATGGTAGATACTTCCACTAGGATTGTTCGACACACACCAATTATCGTGCCAAGGCTCACGCCTGCTAAAAGAGATTCTGTTCCCATTTTATTACTAAATTTGTACATCTTAAGTTATAATCACTCAAGTTTTACGATTGTATCTGATCCTTTCTGTTAATCTGTTACTCTAGTGCAGTGGTTCCCAACCTGGGGGCGATTTGGGCTTTTAGGGGGGCGATAGTCTATGATTATAATGTTATAATTTGACTATCAGTGCTATTCAGACACTTGATCCAAAGCTTATCTACGGATCGTCGTTTTTTTGTATGGAAATTCACTGTAGGCTGCGGATGAGCCATGGTTTGGCTGTTTGAGAATAATACCGTTGGGGTTCTTTTAATGAAATGGCGATTTCAATTTATTTTTCACAAAATCGTTATACACTCTTCCCGCTCTGCATACAGTGGTGTTTGCGTTACAATGATCTAAGCGACTCTATCTCTCCCATATAATTTTTGCTCGTGTATATATAGGGGCAGAGACGATTCTTGCATGTTCTCGAACATGGTAGATACTTCCACTAGGATTGTTCGACACACACCAATTATCGTGCCAAGGCTCACGTCCAAACGAATCCATAATTCGTAAAAATAATAATAAACTAAGTTGCAAAAAAATATAAACATTCAAAACTCATATCAAATGCATGCTTGCAAACAGACACGCGTCAGTTCGCGCTTACAAATGCTAAAAGTGTACTTACAAATTAAAGTCCGAACCTCAAATGAACATAAACCCTGCAACTTTTGCCGACCATATATAATTAAAATAATATATGTATTGGCAAAGTGAATCATTTTTTACAGCATGGATAGTCAGCCTCATATCAACCTATAAGTCAAGGAAATGGGTGAAAAAAATGTGGAAAGAAACACAGCTCTAGTATAAATATGCCAAATTTTAGTTAAAGTAGTAAAAAAACCCCTGGAAAAGCATTTTTTCTAGGAATAATGCGTGCAATGTATCAGGGCAGTAGATTAAGGAAGAGATATTTGTCTCCACATTCCCGCAACCGCACCTTCATGATGACGTCAGCAATTAATCAAGCTCATCGCTGTAATATTGGATGGATGCCTGCCATACTTTACCGAGTACCTCTTCAAGATTGATCCTCTCTCATGTACTGCTATCCTGGTATAATTTGACGGTCCATTACTGATAGTTTGGTGTGAGGCTGATCACTTAGGCCCGGTAATTTCAAGGTTAGCATACCCTAGTGCTGCTTGTTTGGCTTATCTACCATTCGATTAAAAAATGCTGTGTAAATTAAATTGTCTTCATAATCATATTCTGCATAATCTGAGCTGAGAAAAAAAGTGAAATGATGATTATGATGATTTCCTTTTCAGCGCCGTTTCGTAACTCAATGTCACTCCAAGGGCGCTTAGCAATTTACTGGGCGAAGAAAAATGTCTTCATCCTCCTCTTTAGGTCCTCAATCGTCTTAGACCTCCGGATTTCTGGTGGTAGATGATTCCAGGTCGCAGGGCCGGCCACCGCAAAAGCACGGTCTCCGAAAACAGTGGCAATTTTTCTTCTAGGTTCATTTAGCAGGGTTTCCGCTCCGTTCTCTGCTGATCTTAGTGTTTGCTCCCTTGAGCTCAGGACTTTTGAGACAATCAGCTCTTGGATGTAGAAAGGAGCTGCATCATGGAGAGCTTTGTATGTGATAAGGCCAAGTTTAAATTTGACGCGTTGAGGAAACCTCAGCCAGTGGAGTCGCTCCAAAAGCGGAGAAAAACGCAACGCAAGCGCAACTAAGCTACACATATAGTGTAACTTCTTGCCGCGTTATCCCCGAAGGGGTCGCATGTGGCGAGTTGAACCTATTTATTTTTACAGGTAAGGGGGCCTTACTTCAACCACTTCAGTTGAAGTGGGGGGTTTCCCAGTTCCCGAGAGGGCTGGTACTCACTTCTTGTAAACTTTGCCGGTATTTTATTTTAGGGTTTGAAATAAACACTGAAATGGGAAATCATTTCGTGGGATACCCTTGGTGGGATTCGAACCCGAGCTCACGGCATGGAATGCAAGCACTCTACCAACTGAGCTATCGACCGGAACACGATTCTGTGAAAGTTGGTTTAAATATTTTAGTAAATCAATATTCACTTGAACCCTGCAACTTTTTTCGACGTTCCCTGTAACAGGGCTGACATTGGCAAAGTGATCCATTTTACAGTATGGCAATTACAGGAAATAATAAAAATACAATTTTATTTTTTTAATCACACTGTCTTAAAGAACCCTCTACGAACTCGGTCGTCATAGTTACCGGAATGGATTTTTTTTCATGAAATTTGTATACAAAAGATTATGAAAATTCATTGAAACCTTAATTTTTATTTGATGAAAATCATTCATGAAAAAAAAATGAATTTCCTCCTCCTGTCATTTAACAATATAGATTTTTAATGAAGTTTATTCAGCGCAGCTCCATTTAATTTTATTGGAATTTCTACGATCTATTTGACAGCGATTCACTGATTTCATTAATTTTTTCGAAATTCAGATTTTTTTTTCATTTGAAAATTTGTACGTCAAGCACCCTTCTGACCGCTTATAGGAAACGTTTAAAAACATTCCCACCGTTCAAGTGGATAGGACAGTCTAATCTAATCTAATCTAAGTTGCAAAGATATGTTACATTGGAGATTCACATTACATGCATTCTCACAACCAGACACGTACAAGTTCGCGCTTGCACATGCCTCATGTGAACCCACAACATAAAAACCAAATCTCAAATGGACATACACCCTGCAACTCTTGCCGTCCTTCCCTGAGACAGGGGTGACATTGGCAAAGTGAACCATTTTTACAGCATGGGTGGTCAGCCGCATACCAGTTGTTATTGTTTATTTGTGTTCTCATTCAGAACACTATCAAACATCAAACTAATACTACGCAACGCAACTTTGCTACACATATAGTGTAACTTCTTGCCTACGTTTTCCCGAAGGGGTCGCATGTGGCGATTCGGGACCTATTTATTTTTACAGGTAAGGGGGCCGGCCTCACACCAACCACTTTTAGTTGAAGCGGAAGCTGGTTGAATGAGAACCAGCTCCCGGGGGGGCTGGTTCTCATTTATTGTGAAGGCTGAGTAAACCTTGAGATCGATCTTGCTCTCGGAATGGAATGCAAGAATTCTACCAATTGAGCTATCGACCTTTTTTACGAGCTTGATCGTTGTCGCTACAAAGCGCCAATTCTCAAGCAAGATCCAGTTGCTGTAAGGCTGGATGGACCTTTGGTGACCGGTCATTGGTAAAGGTTTATGAATTTTTCAACCCAGCGAAGAGCAAATTTGAAAATATAAATGGTATATTTTTTGTGCTCCGCCGGGATTCGAGCCCAGAACCGTCCGAAGTGTAACCACTGGACTACGGATTGGATTATGACTCTGGATATCTCATTTATTCGCTATTTCAGAAATTCGGTCCATCCATTTGCCAATAAACTTCCCCACTTGCTTACTGTACTAAAAAACTTGCATGCTGGCTGGAATACACTGACCCACTTAAATCTCCACTTGAAAAAAAAAATTCGGTTTCGTCCCAATTAGAGGAATCATTTTTACTTTTTCAGTGCTATTCAAAGTCTGTTTTATACTTAGCTTAGGGTCAGTGTGGCAACAGTGGATTTTTTTTTTCAAGCGCACAGAATTATTTTTGTATACATGCAATCAATTTGCAACTTTTATCAAACGGTTAATAAATTAAGTACCTACAACTTGTTGTAAGAGCTCCATCTTTTTTATCCAATAAATACAGATATATTTTGCATTTAGTGAAAAATGGAAAATGATCCACTGTGTACCCTATGGTGTACACAGTGGATCAAACAATAAAAAGCCAGATTACTTCTATTTAAAAAAAAACATAAGTATAAGACAGAAATATTTTTTTCTGTTATACACCAATTTTAATCAAACGGAACAAAATAACTCTAAATAAGTGGATGATAATCCAGGAAAAAACCACATTGAATAAGTAACAAGAATATTGATGGGCATTGCTGCGTCTTCCGAGGTAAACGCAACTATGCTACACATATAGTGTAACTTCTTTCTGCGTTCTTCCCAATAGGTCTCATGTGGCGAGTGGAATCTATTTATTTTTACAGGTAAGATGATCGACTATGTACCCTATGATGTTGATCCACTGTGTACCCTTTCAACAAATTTATTTTGGGGCAGCAATTTATGTATTTCACTTTGAACAAAGTAATGGGGTAATGTTATAATGGAAGTAGGATTATTGTTAATGAGGATAAATGAATAACTTCTAGCCGAACTTCAATATTTTAAAAATAAGAAGACAACAAAGCGAAGCTTAATTTTTACTTTTGACTGTCAGAAACACATTTTGTTACTCAGCACAACCAAGCTGCATTGAAGTAGGACTCTGATTAGTCCAGACATGTTCAGACATGAGCACCATGCCAGGGTGAAAGCAATAGCCCTGTATAACTACTCATCTGGAAGAAACTGCCCTGATCCACTGTACCCACATGATCCACTGATGCCACATTGACCCTACACTTATTTATTCCAGATTAACTGTTCTGTGTTAAATTTCATCGAGGGATAAATAACACAAGAAGTGGCTTCATATTGGTACGAATACATAGTTGTGTGTTGTGTTTGTCTGTGTGAGTTGATAATAAAATCTGTTAAGTCTCTCTAGAAAAACATAGACGTTTGGTACTTTTTTTACTTAGGAAAAAAACAGTTACAGAGTATCACAGTTTTCATCAAGTTTATTTTCATCATCATACTTCACGCTGAAGAAGCCCATCGTAGACATGGGCGAAACGTCCGGAAGCTCTAGCTCCCACAGACCACGGCAACAGATCCCGGTAAACATCACTCCAGCAGTTACAGAGTTATATGTTTAGTAGATAGGTACGAGTATGTATCTAATAAATAATAGGTTTTTTTTTTGATCAACCGGAGTAAATTTTCCAGTAATTTAGTTACTGTAACTGTAACTCTGTCGCCATTCCGCTAGGGGTTGCCAGAACCTCTGCAGAGTTGCCTCCATTTTTTTCTATCCTGACATACCTCTTTCAATTCCTTCATATCCATCACCTTTTTCATGCATTTTCTTCTTTTACGCTCACTTTGTATATCCCATTCTTTCACAATCTCCTCAATCTGATCACTCCATACTTTTCTCGGTCGTCCCTTCCCTCTTTTTCCTTTCACACTTTCTTTGTATACATACTTTGTCAGTCTATCATCATTCATTCTTTCCACATGCCCAAACCATCTCATCACATTCTTTTGTACCTTAACTTTCACATCCTCTTTCAAATTACATTCTTTTTTTACCCATTCATTCCTTAAATGACAAAAATTAGTTAAAATGATAATAATTTGTTAGAGATTACTTCAGTGTTAGGTAGACTGTTCTGGCAAAGTCTAGCAAGTAGCGATTCTCCATGTTTCGAGAATGACCTTTATTTTTAGTATCAATTAAAGACCGAAATTCCATGCATGGGTCAGAAGTGAATCAGCCGAACAGAAAGTTTCTGAAAAATTCTTACTATAAAATAAGGATCAAAACTTTCTGTAGCATCAGAAATGAACCGGCCGTCGTATTGTGCAAGTGTAAAGTGACTCTGTATCCGAACCGAATCAAAAAAATAATTTGTGTAAAATAAATCACCTTAGTTGTATATTAAATAGATCCCGCGTAAAATCATGAAATATTGTTCAACGCTTTATAGTTGGTCAGCCAAAGAAGCAGTTCAATCGCTTTCAATCTGTGTTGAATTCGGCAGCAAGACTCATTTTCGGGATACCAAAATTCGCTCACATCACTCCGCTGTTAAAAACACTACATTGGCTTCGATTCCCGGAGGCGTGTTCCCATTCCACAACGCAAAAGGAATGTTCACTCACACATGCACACGGAAGTATTGCAGATGAGTGAACCTAGCTGAAAACCAACTGTTATCAAATAGCTATATACTGGCACACAAGCAATTTAATGCACATACACAGTTATGAGTGTTGAAAATTGATAAATAAGACAGCTGGATTACATTTAATGAAAAGTTTTTTTTATTTAATTTCTCATCTTCATCTATTGAATTTCTTATAAAACGTAAGTATTTTTCTTTTTTTAATATTAATTTGTTATTTTATCCTCGAGTACTTTCGACTGTCGTCATTTTCAAGAGTCATTTATATAGAAATTAAATAAAAAAACTTTTCATTAAATGTAATCCAGCTGTCTTATTTATCAATTTTCAACACAACTGTGTATGTGCATTAAATTGCTTGTGTGCCAGTATATAGCTATTTGATAACAGTTGGTTTTCAGCTAGGTTCACTCATCTGCAATACTTCCGTGTGCATGTGTGAGTGAAGATTCCTTTTGCGTTGTGGAATGGGAACACGCTTCCCGGAGAGGGTGGTCTACAGTGTTTGTGTGATGGTATATAAAGGGGCCATAAATTATGTCATCGATTTTGGCCGATTTTCGACCCCCCCCCTTACAATCATCCTAAAGTCATTATCTAATGACCCCCCCTCCCCCTTTTGCTGTAATAATGGATGAGCTTAATAATTAATAATGTTATATTACTTACATAATATTTTGTATAATTTGTAGAAATTGGTATTTACAAGAACGACGTCACTTTTGGTACTCGTACATCATTTGCCATCATCCGCAGACCAGACTCCCCCCCCCCTTAATGCGAATGACGTAATATATAAACAGCCCCAAAGCCATCAATGGCTTGGCTCCACCTTATCTGACTGACATGATATTGCCTGTTGAAATGGGTGTAAGGAGGCAGACACTCCACAATACCGCGGGCAATGGAGCAGTCAATCTGGTTCAGCCACGCCGGCAGATTCGTACAAATTTCGGAGACCGCGCTTTCTGTGTTGCCGGTCCGGTTGAGTGGAACAGACTGCCACCCGGAGTGAAGAACTCCAAATCTGTGGGTGTATTTCGCGGAGCACTCGAGACACACCTTTTTAGAAAGTCTTATCCATGATCGGAGAGGGCCCTTGAGATGAGACGCACACAAAAACGGCGCTCTCTTATCTATAATCTATAATATAATCTATAATCTAAGTTGCAAGGATATATTCATTCAAAGCTCTCAGATGTATGCCCACAAACAAACACGTGTAGTTCGCGCTTACAAATGCTGATTGTGTACTTACAAATAAAATCCAAACCTCAAATGAACATAAGCCCTGCAACTCTTGCCGACATTCCCTGAAACAGGCGCTCTCTTATCATTTGTAATTTAAAATAAATAAGCCTGATATTATTATGACAATATACTTTTCGCTTCCCATGAAAATTCAGAGAAAACCTCGCTTTAAAAAGTGTCTGCTGAGTATGGGACAGACTCTGAATAAAGACGCTTAAGTCTATTATCCTCTTAAATACTTTTTCAAAGTTAATCATCAGTATTTGCTCGTTTATAAGGAAATGAGATTGAAGCTTGGGAAGTTAGATAAAAATGTAGAAAAGCAACGACCACGCAACTAAGCTGCGCATATAGTGTTACTTCTTGCCGTGTTCTCTCCGAATGTGGCGAGTGGTGTTTTAGATAGGAGTGCAGCTAGCTACCTAAAACAAAACTAAGCTGCACATGTAGGACAACTTCTAGCCGCGCATTTCCCGAATTTCCCATTTGACGTTTGCATTTTAATTAGTGAGTACCTACACATCGCACGCTTAATCATAAAGAGCAATAACTCAAAAAGTAAGAATGTTGGGAAATCACGTTTGAAGTTCAGACAACCAGTACAACTTGTATGGGATGAAAAAGGCGACCGATGTTTTAACTCGGTCATATTCGTCCAAATTGAACGGCTGTCGCATTCTACCTATTCTTCTCGCATTGTTCTTGCGTTGTACTACAAAATCTCGATTTTCCCAATTTTTGAGTTATTGCTCTTTATGATTAAGCGTGCGACATGTAGCATTTGAAAACGCGAACTTACATGTGTCTGTTTGTGGGCATGCAGTTGATGTGAGCTTTGAGTGTTAATATATCTTAACAACTTGGATAATAGATAATATACATCTTCTTGGACCAGTAGTCCAGTGGCAACACTTCGGACTCGTAAATGGAAGGTTGTAGATTCGAATCCCGGCGGAGCACAAAAAAAAAACATTTATATTTCCCAATGTGCTCTTCGCTGGGTTATAAAATTTAGTAAACCATTACCAAAGACCGGTCACTGAAAGGTCTATCCAACCTTACAACAACTGGATCTTACTTGAGAATTGGCGCTATCTACAGCGACGACCAAGCTCGCAGAGGGCTCTTCAGGTGTGATACACTCAAAAACAGCGCTCACCAAATAAATCATACTAATATTATTATTATATTATCTTGATCGCGTTTACTATAAGAGAAATATGAATAACGCCCTATATGTTTCATCTTTTATTTGTTTGGACACATGACCCGACGAAATCCACTATTCAAGATGGCTATATCCATAACAAGGAGATGCTAATACTCCAAACAAACAGTTTTACTCACGAGCTAAACACATCGGGTATTTCATTATCACCGTAGTGTTAAGTAACGTTATAGGATCAAAACAAAAATGAGAACCAGCCCCCTCGAGAGCCGAGAAAACCCCGCTTAGACTGAAGTGGCTGGCGTGAAACCGAATCGCCGCATGCGACCCCTTCTGAGATAACGCAGGCAAGAAGTTACACTGTATGTAAAGCTTAATTGTGTAGTAGAAGGTATTTAATAATTTGTTTACACACCCGAAGTGTGTAAACAAAAGAAGGTATGAGGCTGACCACCCATACTGTACAGGGAATGTCGGCAAGAGTTGCAGGGCTTATGTTCATTTGAGGTTTGGATTTTATTTGTAAGTACACATTCAGCATTTGCAAGCGCGAACTACACGTGTTTGTTTGTGTAGCTACATGCATTTGAGAGCCTTAAATGTTAATATATCTCTGCAACTTAGATTATAGACTCGTATTAAGCTAACGTGGGTTTCTCAAACTAATGCACCTTTTTGCAATTTTCTACGAGAGAAAACACTACCTAAGTGTGAACATCCTGTACTTCAGAAGTTTTTCATGGCTACATCCTTATAATTAGTTCACTGACTATGAGAACATACACGCAATAAAATGTTTTATCCACGATTTCTTAATTCAGTGAATCAGCGCTTATTCAGTTGTACCTTTAAGGGGGCGTTTAATGATGTCTATTGAAAAAGTTAAATCACAAAAAATATTTCGTTCTGAAATTATTTACCCTCAATGACTCACTAACTACATACACCAAAGATAATTTATTAAGAAATTTTCTTGGAATATATTTTTGGTGAAAAGTTTTTTTTTTTGCTTCAACACGAAACTTTATTAAATGCCTGCTCCCCCATCTTGTCTGAGCTCGCGTAATATTAATGTTTCCAACCATCGATATATAAGAACTGGTTGGGCTAAGAAATGAATCCTTTGAGAATTAGAAATGCGCTAACCCACTCATCACACAAAAATTTAAATTCAGTCTATCGGTTACCTTCCAACTGTCAACAGGTGTGTTACCTTAATTGAAAAAAAAAACATATAAATACCAAACTGGATATTTTCTTAACGTGCCAACAAAAGAAAATCAATGTTGTAAAAAATGTAGAATAATATTTCACTTAAATAACTAATTTGTATGATAACGTTCATAAAAATTATTTTTCATTTGTCGAAATATTTTGTTCGCGAAAGTGACCGCCATTTCTAGAACTAGTGATGTTCAAGTATGTAGGTACTTCCTTATTCAAGTATGGAACCTCTATGCTCGCGGTAATAATTGTTTGCGGTGGAATTTGTTTTTGTTTGTAAATGGATATTTTGTATTTGAATATTATTATTTAATGATGTATAAAATGTAATTTGTCGTGTGTGTGTGTTCCTTGACTTATAGGTTGGTATGCGGCTGACCACCCATGCTGTAAAAATGGTTCACTTTGCCAATGTCACCCCTGTCTCAGGGAAGGACGGCAAGAGTTGCAGGGTGTATGTCCATTTGAGATTTGATTTTTATGTTGTAGGTTCACATGAGGCATGTGCAAGCGCGAACTTGTACGTGTCTGGTTGTGAGAATGCATGTAATGTGAATCTTCAATGTAACATATCCTTGCAACTTAGATTAGATTAGATTAGAATAGATACTTGTGAAAATCATCGCGTACACTATGAGGTCGGAACATTTTTGAATTCGGAATTTATCAGATATTTTCGTATTTTCAACAAAACTAGTAACAAATTCCGTTGCCATGGTGATTTCATGATTTCCATGGTGATATGTAAATAGATTGAAAACGGAGTAGAGACACGTTGCTTACATAGAAAATGAGAAAAGCATTTTATATGTCGTGAGCTAGACAGCATTATAAATAATTTATGGTGTCAAAGACGGTGCATCCTGTTGATTGGTAGATACTAAATCACATTTATAGCCCCTCCTTTTAATTACTTCCTTCATGTTTCCAACTCATAATAAATTAAATGATCAACACTTTGGTGAATTATTCTACGCGTAAAGTTACCTTTAACTTCTACTCTTTCAAAAACAACAAAACTCTCCCAACTGCTTCACCTTCAACTCGAAAAACATTTTTTTTACCCTAAAAACAACTTTCACAAACGATCAAATTCAACTCGGAAACAATTGAAATTCATAAATAACTTCAAAGCAAAAAAAAAAGTTTAGCGCAAGATAGATATGACCCAAGAATAAATTCAACGCAAGAATAAATTCAACTGAAGAACAAATTCAAGTCAGAAATGTATTCTACCCAAAAATAAATTACACGCAAGAACAAATTAAATGCAAAAACGAATTTAATCCGTCAATGAATTGAACGTGAGGAAAAATCAATGCAACAATAAATTCAACCCTAGAACAAATTTAACCTAAGAACAAATTGTCGGTGTTACGGCCGAGGGGGCCAAGTGGGCTGATCTTTCTAGCGTGTTTGGAATAGAACAACGTTGGTTCGATCCCCGCCTGGGTCATTTGACCATAACTTTGACCCTGGTTTAACAGATGTTATTGGGTGATTATTAATTAATAATTCATTAAAATAAACAATAATAAATTATTAACTGATGATATTAATACCTGTTTCTGGCAGAAAAGGTTGGTGAGTTGCATTACTCTTCACAAATCTATTTTTTTTAATAATAAAAAAAAATATCAACCCAAGATCCAATTCAACCTCAAAACTTTATCAACCCTAGAACAAATTCAAAGCAAGATAAAGCCAATCGAAGAACTTCAATCCTAGAACAAATTTCACAAAAAAAAAATTAACCTCAACCGAAGAACAAATTTAGGAGCGCGGAAAATTCGACTCATGATTAAATTCAACGCAAAAAAAAAAAGTTCGCGTAAGAGAAACGAAGGGTTTTCCCACGGCAACGTTTAGTACGGGGATCTTTTTAATAAAACATGCTACCTAGGTAGCATCCTAGGTAGCGTTTAAGGTAGCTGGAAAAACGAAATGTCAAGGTGAATGGCTCCTTTGTCCTGGTTCCCTTTTCCATCAGCATAATTTTACATGCGAATGCACATCCAGGTGGGACCAGTTCGTCTCCTCAGTGCTTGTTTGGCTTATCTACCATATGATTTCCATTGCGTGATCGCTTTTTTTTAACAGATTCTAAAACATTCCGCCCCCTTAGTCTCATGTTCGTATGGCATTTTTCTTTTTGAATATTTTTCGTTTCTTTTACTTCTCATACCTAAACCTGCTAAATGAACCTAGAAGAAAAATTTCCACTGTTTTCGGAGACCGTGCTTTTGCAGTGGCTGGCCCTGCGACCTGGAATCAACTACCACCAGAAATCCGGAGGTCTAAGACGATTGAGGACCTAAAGAGGAGGATGAAGACATTTTTCTTCGCCCAGTAAAATACTAAGCGCCCTTGGAGTGACATTGAGTTACGAAACGGCGCTGATAAGGAAATCATCATCATCATCATATACCTTGACTTATAGGTTGGTATGAGGCTGACCACCCATACTGTAAAAAATGTTTCGCTTTGACAATGCCACCCTTGTTTCAGGGAAAGTCGGCAAGAGTTGCAGGACTTATGTTCATTTGGGAGTTGGGTTTTCTATTGTAGGTCCACATGCGGCATGTGGAAGACTCTCCACTTATCTTCAGCGCCTGTAAATAAGGCGAGTTTTGCTGATTTATTAGCTAGTTTAAATTTTTCAAAACATTTTGATTTATTGGCACACAAGCGCCTTTAGGACAAAAAAGGTCAAAATCTTGTCGGTTACACCAAAACCATTCTTCGAAAACGCAGTTGTTTGCTTGGGCATAAACAACAACAAAAAAAACATCGTAGAGCTATGGGAGTTAGCCCATTAGAAAGAGCGGAAAATTTTAAGTAGGATAAACACCTTCTCTCAGGGTCAGTCACCCCTCCACTGACCCACGCCCTGTATATCCATCCCATCCGGGGATGTGTCACAGGACTTGCATGCAAAAGTTACGTGAGATACGAGTGGCAGAAGGCCCTCCCGTGAAGCTACACTTTCCCAAGTGTTTACACAAAGCAAAGGAGGCTCAGAAATCACTGAAAGATTATAGCCGTGAGGGTTAGCATTCATAATTCATTTTTAACCAAAATGTCGCTTAAAATACTTCCTTTTAACCGTCGATATTCAACCATGTTAAACAAACAATCACTAAGTAAAATAATAAAATTTAAATGAGAAAAAATTCTCTCTCGGTGGATATTCCTGAAATTGATTTGTGAAGGTTTTCGGGGAAATTGAAAGCGTCCGTGCTTAGTTGTTGTTATGTGTAGAGTCCGCCTCCCTCCCTCAAGTGTTTGCTTGTTTGCTCTCCATCACGGCTCGCATTAAATGTAAGCGACAGTGATTCAATCAACACAACCACCGAATCTGTTTGTTCCAATTCGGTGTTCCAACGGAATCATTAAATTTACAATGGGAACGTTTGCTCTAGGTTCCACGACGAGATGTCCATTGATAGAATGTCCAACGACACAATGTCTTTTATGTATAATCTAAGTTGTAAAAATATATTACATTTTACATTTAAATAAAATGCAGACACGTATAAGTTCGCCTAAACAAACACAAGCCCTGCAACTCTTGCCGACCTTCTCTGAAACAGGGTGACATTGGCAAAGTGAACCATTTTTTTTACAGTATGAGTGTTCACTGGTCAGCCTTATACCAACCTATAAGTCTAAGAAAATACACAACAAATTACATTTTTAAAATCAATAATTAATAATATGTATGAGCATAAAAACAAAACTCTAATTTAAAAAAAAACTCTAGTGCTAGCCACCAACATTACAGATCAACCGCCATTTCACAAATATATGAAAAATAAGTTAAAGGAAAAAAAAACGTAATTTATGCGTAGATTTGGCGTCAGATTTTCCAACCGCGAGCCTTCTCTTACTGAGTATTCCTGTCAGTCTTACACCTTCAACACTTTCATTTCCTTTCATCTCTTCCCACTCACATATCAATCTCACTATCCCCGGGGATTTCAGTTTTTTTTATATTTTCAGTGAAAGTCTTCTCACTTGTAAATTGCGATGTAAGTGATGTATATACCTGAATAACTTTTAGGATTTATTCGGAAAATAAATATATCTACATTCCTTGACTTCTAGGTTGGTATTGTTACGATTTTTGGGGTTCGAAAATCTTTCAATTAACAACACTGGTCTTCTTTTACAGTTATTTATTTTACACTTTTAAATTTATTTTAACAAGACAGTCTCGATTATTTTATTACACTGGTTTTAGTTCACTGGTCAAATTTGTTCGATATATGGGTGAAGCTCACAGATGACTGACCCCTAGTGCAAGCAATAAGCGTCTTATATACTCTTTACAACAGTATTATCTAGAAACTTTATTCGCTAGACAGTTCCAGAATTAAGGAAAGATTTAAGAAGGTACGTAGTAATCATTATTTTTAGACGCTTCAAGTACTTTATTTAATTATTCCTACCCACACATACTTATGACGATTCCTATTACATAGCTATAACTAATACCTATACTTATTTTAATATTACCTATATACATAACAGTATGAAGATGAGCACCCTTAGTGTAAAAAATAGTCCACTCTGCCAATGTCACCCCTGTTTCAGTGAAGGAAAGATGCATGGTTTATATTCATTTGCGGTTTGGTTTTTAATTTATAAGTACACATCGGCGTTCATTTAATGTTAATATATTTATGCAACTTAGATTATTCATTATTATTGATTGACCTATAGGCTGGTATGAGGCTGACCACCAATTCTGTAAAAAAATTATATTGCGTTTTTATTTAAGATAGGAAAAATTATGTGAGGTTTGGTTTTTAATTTGTAAGTGCTCATGCATCATTTTTAAGCGCGACCTTACGACCACTGTCTGTGGGCATGCATTCTATATGAATCTTAAATATTATTATATCTTTGTAAATAACATTATAGATTAATATGGCTCTAATGTTTTGAAAAATTTAAATGGTGGTCTTCTTAATTAAAACGGCCGGAGATTTATTTTAAATTAATTTATTTAAGTTCACAATTTATTTTACAATGGTTCACTTGTATTGTTGACTTTCGCTGACTTGGCCTGTAACGGCTAATAGTATTTTGGAGACTGTACTGTTTGCAGGTGATCCACGCCTTTTATAGCAATGGCAATCAAACATTCTAGGCCTAAATTCGTCTGGAAACGTCTATGATATTCCAAAGTTTCCAATACAATTATTACTTATATAATATTTCCTTACTCTAGGTACTTAATAATAATTCATCCTACAGCTAGAGTCTATATGCACCTACCCTATTTATTTTGTTTATACCTAAGTACTATTTACATAAAAATATTATTGATGTTATTTTTGCCCATCTTTTTCACTTCAGTGTACTTTTAAGACAGTTTGGTATTTTTCTGAAAAACAAAAGTTTTCACTTTGTTCTCTTCCAGTCTGAAATACCTTAATTTATTCAGCCCCATCTGAGTCTTTCTCGCTACTGTATATTTTAACAGAGTCTTGGTTTGACAATCAACCTGAAAGTCCTTTGAATTTAATACATTATTTCGCCATTGTAATATTTGCAATCCTACACAACAAGGCTAAAGTTGAAGGGTTTGTGTATTGACATTGTGAAGATTCATTTTAATTAATAATGCCATATAATGTCGGCGGTATTATGGCCGAGGGGTAGAGGCGCATGTTCGACTAGCGTATTTGGAACAGAATAACGCTGGTTCGAATCTGCGTCTGGCCCACTGGACCATAACTTCGAACCTGGTTCAACAGATGCCATTGCATGCACACAAGCTTCTGCTTTCGCACAGGCAAAATAGGTTGGTGAATTGCATTCCTTTCCACAAATCTATATCAACTCGTGAAAAAGAACTTAAGGTTTTTTTTCACATTCTTATTTTACAACTAGGTAATATTAGGTTGGGAACACAGATACTGGTAACTCGCCCCATAAACGGGCAGTTTGGCAAAGGAATGAGTCGTGAAAACACCAAGTTCTCATAATATTGATATCGTCTGCAAATGATGAATGTGAGCCGTTCTACGAGTTGCCCTTGTTGAGACGAGAGGAGGGGGTATTAGTGAGGCTGCAATATAATGGGGCTTCCACACGCTTGCCAACCCTTTACAAGCCAAGCGTGTGGACGGCCGTTTGGCTGAGCTGGGGGCGTGGTTTATGCCGCCTTGGCTCGGCTTGTCGCCGATCCGACCAGAGTCGGTTTTTTGACGCAAGTCAAAGGGAATTCACGCATGCGCATGCCAGGCACTCACATACTTGTGCGCGCGCATTCTGGTACGGTACGTTTTCTATGAATTTTGATCATCCACCATCGTCTTTGCCGAATTATTCGTTTCTTTTTAGTTTCTCTCTTTTTGTTTTGTTTTTTTTTTTTTAAATAAAAATAAGTTTATCCAAATGTTATAGCTAAAAGCTGGACGTCCGCCATGCTTGCTTATTCGAACACACACAGACGCACGCACAAGCGTGTGGATACCCTGTTTGGTTTTCCAAGAGCTTGCAAGCGCTTGCAAGCCCTTGCCTCAAGGCGTTTGCCGCAAGCGTGTGGATGCCCCATAATACCTATACAAATGAAGAGAGTATTGTTGCGATCTTGACTACGCACACATATACACTTGAGACGGAACCGTCTGGAAGTGGTTGTGATTGTGTGCGTACATAACATTTTAGTGGTGGAATGATCTAGATAGTGCGAGAAAGACTCCTCTGGTTCATTATAAAAGAGATCAAAATGGTACGGACAGAGAGTCGCAAGAGAGCAATTCGCTGAGTAACACCTACATATAAACAGTGATTGTCAAGTTGTGAAATAAATTGTAATTTGTGATAAATAAATTTTGGTATTTTAATTAAAAAGAGAATCCAGCAAAAAACGTAACAGCATCCATCACCTTAGTTTCTTCAGTTACTCACCTTTCTTCCCGGTTGATTTACCGGCCCCGTTCTGGAACAATGCCCCACCTGAAAGTAACGAATAACTTTCTTTTCCAGTCTGACAAAGTCATGCGTTACCTCGACTCGAAAATCCACCATTTTATGACGTAACAGCATCCATCACCTTAGTTTCTTCAGTTACTCACCTTTCTTCCCGGTTGATTTACCGGCCCCGTTCTGGAACAATGCCCCACCTGAAAGTAACGAATAACTTTCTGTTCCAGTCTGACAAAGTCATGCGTTACCTCGACGAAAATCCACCATTTTATTTATAGGCTTACTTTCAAACATTTACTCGTTTATTATACAAAGTAAATAGTTATACTGAAAAAGAAAACGCGTGTTTTTCAACTTCGATGTGTGTTGAAAACGACCATCTGCATAGAGGCTGTCCATATATTACGTCATTCGCATCAAGGGGGGGGGGGGGGGAGTCTGGTCTGCGTATGATGGCAAATTATGTACGAGTACCAAAAGTGACTTCGTTCTTGTAAATACCAATTTCTACAAAATATACAAAATATTATGTAAGTAATATAACATTATTAATTATTAAGCTCATCCATTATTACAGCAAGAGGGGGGGAGGTCATTAGATAATGACTAAAGGATGATTGTAAGGGGGGGGGGGTCGAAAATCGACCAAAATCGATGACGTAATATATGGACGGCCCCATAGTAATAAAAATATTAGGATGATTTATTTGGTGAGCGCTGTTTTTGTTTCAATCACACCTCAAAAGAGTCCTCTGCGAGCTTGATAGTTGCTATAGAAACCGCAAATTCTCAAGCACGGCATAGTTGCTGTAAGGCTTGATGGACCTTTAGTGATCGGTCTTGGGTAAAGGTATATGAAATTTACAACCCAAAAAAGGAAAAATTCTTGTCGGTTACATCAAAACCATACTTCGAAAACGCAGTTGTTTGATTGGGCATGAACAACACAAAAACCATCGTAGAGCTATGGGAGTTAGCGCATTAGAAAGAGCGGAAAATTTCAAGTAGCAAAGCATTCATAAATCATTTTTGACCAAAATGTCGCTATTGCCTTTTAACCGTCTATAATCTATATGAATTTCAAACCTTTTAGTACATTTACATCATCCTGAGGAGCTACTTCGGGAGACTGGATTTAGAAGCCTGAAAACGAGGCGCAAACGGTCCCTTATGGTGCTCACTCATAAGGTCATCAACGGCTTAATTGACAGTCGAACCCTGTTGGAGGGCTACAGGTTGTATGTGCTTGACGATCACACCCGAGGGCGAGGACATGATCTATTTCATGTACTGAAAAGCCGTACTGATGTCGTGGCGCAACACCCTGTGACTCGGAGTATAAAGCTTATAAATAAGTCTAATTATAGACATTTTTGAGTGTAATTTTTTAAGATTTAAAAATCTAGCAATAGAGTTCCTCCCAGCGTGTTGATAGCTGTGAGGGTGCACTGTAATTAGGGTGACCTGTTGTGCACAAAAAAAAAAAAAGTTTATATTTGTAACTTAGATTACACATCAACTTGATTGAAAGCCGTGGTGTTGGATGTAATGTCCCCTGGTTTCCCACGTAATTGGTTTTTTGCCCAAAGGGTTTTAATCACCCGGCCGAGTATTGTAATGGAGGATAAGCCGCGTCCACACAGAAGCAATCTGTCTATGGGCGGACGAGTGTGTCGCGGCCTTAATGAACGTCTGTGAGCTACCCTTAATTAGTACCCAGGCTTTCTGTGTGAGTGTCACAGATTAGACTGTCATTCATGCATGCCACTTTAGACTTTTTGAGAAAATTTCAGGCAGAAGCTTTTGAACCATGGCAGTTGAAATCAGTACTCAGTTAATTAACTAGATTTATATGCGCCTTTCTGTTATTTACATCCCTACAAAGGCGCATGTGGGCTTTAGCGGGAAAACAGGAATGCTTTGAGCATCTTCCTGAAGGCTGTCTCATCTTCCTGGACTCTCAGGCTCTCTGGGAGAGCATTCCATGCCGCTGCCCCGGCAACACGGAAAGAGCGGTTCCCGAAGATTGTGCATGACTGTCTTTTCGGCAGCTCCAACAGACTGGCACATGACCCAACTGTGCGTAAACTCATATCGCAAAACACAACTAAGCTACACATATAGTGTAACTTCTTGCCTGCGTTATCCCCGAAGGGGTCGCATGTGGCGATTCGGGACCTATTTATTTTTAAGGGTTGGGGGGCCGGCCCCACACCACCGGGGGGCTGGTTCTCATTTCTCGTGAACGCTGAGTAAGACTTGCCGGTATTTTATTTTGAGTTTGAAATATACACCGAAACAGGAAATTATTTCTGACACGAACCCTAGCTCTCAGTATAGAACGCAAGCATTCTACCAACTGAGCTATCTTCCGGACTTTTTACGAGCTTGGTCGTCGCTACAAAGCGCCAATTCTCAAGCAAGACCCAGTTGCTGTGGATGAACCTTTGGTGACATGTCATTGGTTAAGGTATATGGATTTCTCAACCCAGCAAAGAGCATATTTGAAAATATAAATGGTATATTTTTTGTACTCCGCTGGGATTTGAATCCACAACCTTCCATTCACGAGTCCGAAGTGTTACCACTGGACTACGGACCGGTAAATGTGTTCTTATACTAGATTACAGATGTATGTGCTGAATGCCACGCACGCATGATGGTCAGTAGGGGACGCTAGACTGTCAGACGCCAGTCGGGCATACAATATTAAAGCCTCAACAGAGTGGCTTCCTCTCATTTATTAACAAGTCTGGACATCAAGGACGAACACAACATCTACGAGTAGTATAATCTAACCTGTAAGTTGCAGGGATGTACTAAAAAATATTTATATTTGTATCCGGTGTATAGTTCAGTAAGAAGAGTGCTTGCGTTCCATGCCGGGAGCTCGGGATCGAATCCCACCGAGGGTGTCAGAAATGATTTCCCGTTTCGGTGTTTATTTCAAACTCAAAATAAAATACCGGCAAGGCTTACTCAGCGTTCACAAGAAATGAGTGCCAGCACTGATGACCTTATTTCGAGGTTATCAATTCGTTTTACAATCAGTCATATGAGGGATTATTATAGATATTCACTGTAAAATACAAAAACAATGTGACATTCGTAATTTCCATTAAAGTTTTCAAATTTATCCGAAACTTAAATACCGGTTTCGGATACGTATACGGTATATATTTTTTTATTTCGGATATCCAAGAGTGTCGGTCACGGAGACGGATATCCATAAATTGAAGGT
Source organism: Agapetus fuscipes (assembly GCA_951799405.1). Classification (NCBI taxonomy): domain Eukaryota; kingdom Metazoa; phylum Arthropoda; class Insecta; order Trichoptera; family Glossosomatidae; genus Agapetus; species Agapetus fuscipes. Next base: position 13,171,568 of record OX637355.1, on the reverse strand, counting down.
TCTGCTAAAAAGACGAATGCTAGTCATACCAACATTACGTTTTGATTTTTTTTTGTGTATACAGCATTGATTTATATTACTTTTGTTACATTCCTTGACTTATAGGTTGGTATGAGGCTGACCACCCATACTGTAAAAAAAAAAAAAATAATAAATTGACAATATTTTTAGTGCCGTTTTGTGAATTCACTGCAAGGGCACTGCAGAGCCATAGCCCCTCCTGAACAAGCATGTCTTTAATCCTGATTAAATGCACTTCTACTCTCCACAGCTCTCAGCTCGTGTGGTAAGGCATTCCACAGCAGAGGGCCAGCAATGAAAAAGGCACGATCTAAATAATTGGCCATGTTGCTTCTGCAGGGAACCCTGAATCTATTCACAGCAGTACTGCATGCAGACCTCAGAGTACCCCGCCTACCCTCTACTGTGTCCCCCACTCATAGCTCTGAGATATACAGTGGCGCAATGTTCTGCGAGGACTTAAATACAGTTAAGCAGACCTTGTACTCCACCCTCTCCTTTATTTTCAGCCAATGAAGCTGATCCCTGAGTGAGGGTGTGATGTGCTCAGTAATTTTTAAATTACAGAAAAATGGTTTACTTTACCAATGTCACCCCTGTTTCAGGGAAGATCGGCAAGAGTTGCAGGGCTTATGTTCATTTGAGATTGGGTTTTTCCACATGCGGCATGTGTTAGCGCTAAATTATGCGTGTCTGCTTGTGGGAATGCATTTAATATGAATCTCAAATGGTACATATCTTTGCAACTTAGATTTAGATTTAGATTAGACATCATTTGTCAAAATTATAATGAAATGTTCTAGAACTGTCATGTTGCCTTGTTTTTGTTCTTTTTTTAAATAAATAAATAACATCCCTGCTTTGATATTACCTCGTCTTGCTCTCCACAGTCCCGCCTTGGGAATACATTTGTGATTAGTAATTATGACATTGTTGTGACTGGTCCGCCTCACTGCCCCATCAAAGATAATCCCTAGTTAATGTCAGAGTAGGACCAAGATATCATTATCTTCCTTTATTTCGGGGGCTTCTAGTGAATTTTATCTTTTTTCCGAGATACTATAATAATCTATCTATAAATCTAAGTTGCAAGGATATATTCATTTAAAGTTCTCAAATGCATGCACACAAACAAACACGTGTAGTTCGCGCTTAAACATGTTTTTTTTAAATAAAAATAGATTTGTGAAGAGGAATGCAATCCACCAACCTATTCTGCCTGGCCAGAAACAGGTATTAATATCATCAATTAATAATTCATTATTGTTTATATTAATGAATTATTAATTAATAATTACCCAATAACATCTGTTAAACCAGGGTCAAAGTTATGGTCAAGTGACCCCCAAGCGGGTATCGAACCAACGTTATTATATTTCAAATACGCTAGAAAGATCGGCCACTTGGCCGCCTCGGCCATTACACCGACATGAATGTGAATGTGTGAATGTTTACTTACAAATAAAATCCAAACCTCAAATGAACATAAGCCCTACAACTTTTGCCGACCTTCCCTGACACAGGGGTGACATTGGCAAAGTGAACCATTTTTTTACAGTATGGGTGGTAAGCCTCATACCAACCTATAAGTCAAGGATGTACCTACCGTGACAGTTTATTGCTGGTAGTTAAATTCAGGGTTCCGGATTATTGTGTCATTTATTATATTTGAAAAAAAAATGGCGGTTGGTCTGTTATATTGGTGGATAAGGTTAAGGCTTTTAAATTTTTATTTAGTATGTAATTGTTTGTTTCATTTAGTTAAATGTAATTAATTTTGTGTTCCTTGACTAATAGGTTGTTATGCGGCTGACCACCCTTACCGTAAAAAATGGTTCACTTTGCCAATGTCACCCCAATTTCAGGGAATGTCGGCAAGAGTTGCAGAGTTTATACTCATTTGAAAATGAGTTTTTTAATGTTGTAAGTCCATATGCGACAAGCGCGAACTTATACTAGCCTGCTTATGGGAATGCATGTAATATGAACTTTAAATGTTGATATAGCTTTTCTACTTCAGGGATAGATTAGAGATCCTCAGCTGTTAAGCCAGGGTCAAAGATTAGCAGAATATGTAAGGTCTCGAACCGGCGACGACGATATAAACCACCAATTAAACTGCCTGTGCCTTGTCCGTTCGACTATAGCATCGTAATTTTTTCAGTGAAATCTGTTGCCTTTTCTAAAAGCGTTTTGATTTTTCATGTTTTCAGCAATGAAATAAACTTCGGTATACATCTATTAGTTAATGAGTAAATGAAGCACGAAGTCTGTTTTTGTGCGTGTCCATTGTGTGCTTCCATAATGGAATATGGTTCTGCCATTGTGTGTGCGCGAACATAGATATCAATGTTTAATTGTCGTCAGTGCGTCGACCACACGGTCGAAGTGGCCAAATACAAATGTAAGGTTTTTAAATGGAAAGGTACCTTTTGATGTACCTTCAGGATACTCACTCCGGCTAGCTTCTTCGGCATCACTCTCAGGGCGTGGGGTTCTTTCTTTGTATTGCCTACCTTATACTTTGGGAAGGGTTGTATATTGAAACATGATTTAAAGGAAACAACAATAGGTTTATTTAGCACTTAATAAGGGACTGGAAATTGGAAACAATAAATGGCCAGACCTGATTCAGAAAGCCTACACGTCACTTCACATCACTTTTCTGTTCACTGGAGTTCCGAACTACGGCCTACGGGCCTGGGACAAAGCCCCGGGCAGCGGCGGTCCACGAGGCTGACGCCTCCACACGTTTGAGCCCCTGGGTGAGCGCTCCTTTGCACCCGCCTCTGGTCCATAAGGCGGATTCCTTGGGTGGCAGAAAATCCAAGTAAAAGGTGAGGGAGCTCCATTGAATTGCCCCCCCCCCTCGCATCGCTTGGTGCTTGGTCGCCGACGCTTTGCGTTGCGTGCCTTTTGCGTTGCCGGCTCTCTGCTGTGGAATGCCTTACCACACGAGCTGAGAGCTGGGGAGAGTGCAAATGCTTTTAAGTCAGGATTGAGGACATGTCTGTTCGGGAAGGACTATGGCTCTGCAGTGCCCTTGCGGTGAACTCACAAAACGGCACTAAAAATATTGTCAAATTACTATTATTATTATCCTTCAAAATATCCCTCGGCTATGTGACCATAGTGATTTTTTTTAAATCCCGATAGTCCCGATAGTTGACCGGTACGTAGTCCTGTGGTAACACTTCGGACTCGTAAATTGAAGGATGCACGTTCGAATCTCATTTATATTTTCAAATATGGGTAACGCCGTTTAAATTTGTACCATAACTGTCGACCGGCAAGATTCAAGAAAACGAAAACATCGTGAGTTAAATTAAGGTCTATTCAAAATGACGGACAGGTTCGAAAAATTAGGTTTTTTTACATTTCGATATCTCATTTCTTTTTTCGACGACGAATACAAGATTTTATAGCAATTCGTAAACACTGTTCAGTAAAAAATATAAGAGCACCATTTTGAATGTCTATAAATATGAATGTTGTTTGTCTATGAATGTTTAATAAAAATATGAATACTCACATTTAATAACTACCTAAAATCGTTCGTTTATTGTATTTCAATAAGTTTCCTTGACTTATAGGTTAGTATGAAGCTGACCACTCATACTGTAAAAAATGGTTCACTTTACCAATGTTACCATTGTGTCAGGTAAGGTCGGCAAGAGTTGCAGGGTTTATGTTCATTTGAGATTGGGTTTTATATTGTAGGTTCACATGCAGCATGTTTAAGTACGAACTTAAAGTCTTAAATGCAATATATTTTTGTAACTTAGATTATAGATTATCATAGATTTAGATAGATAGGCAATGTTTTTTTTGCGTACATTTTTCACAGTATCCAGCACCGATATAAAAATTAGGTACCTCTGTGGTCCAAATTTCATTTAATCGTTTAGCCCACAGATCACGGAATAAACCTTTTTGCTATTTTGAATAACAAACATCAAACGGTGCATTTAAAATATTAATAGCATGTAGTAAGGTTGATTAGATAGTTTTATGTTTCAATTAGGTACGTAAATGTTATTTGTTAGTCAACCATAAATTAACGGTAAGTAGTTGAATTTTTTTAAACCTACGTGAATACACCTTAATACTGGTAACATACGGTGAAGATTGTAAATAAAAAACCGCCCGACATTACCTTAAACTTGTGCCATTTGAAAAATAATACTGTCAGCAATGATAAAAACATACAATCATTAGAAGAATTAATGGATCTAAGTAAAAAATATACAACTGACAACATATTCGAATACATACCTTAATAATGCCAAGTTAACTTCCACTCAAAACACACACGACAAATTCCCGAGTCTGATGTAAACGTTCTCAAAAGAAAATGAAGGTATCGAATGAGTTTTTTTGTGTTGTCCACACTACATCAAAGAGTTACCATACGTGAATAAATACTTAAAATTGCAAGATTTTTGTCAGTTCCAATGGAATTGGTAACATACTAAAAGAAAAATTTCGGAGCCAAAAATGGAGACAACCCTTAGCAATCAATATTTCGTGTTTAAATAAGTAAATATTATTGTGGCTAGTACAGAAAATGAAAGATACGTTACTAAGGTATATGCAAAAATACTCAACTTTAAAAACGTTTGACTATTTTGATCGTATCATGCCATCAAAGGGTCAAAAACGGGTTGCGGACATGTAAAATTTGTATGGGAATGGAAAAAAGGCGTTTTTGTTTTATTTTTTAATTACATCGCCACTTAATGCTTTTTGCAGTTTTTTTTTGTATTTCGATACGCTTTTTATTTACTTTACTCTGATAATTTTAGAATTCAGTAGAGATTACCAGTTTTTATGAAAAAGCTGAAAATCATTAGGGGACACACGCACAAGACAAAAGGTACAAATTTCGACGGCGATACCCATATGCTCTTCGCTGTGTAAAAAAAATCATAAACTCTTACCAAAGATCGGTCACCAAAAGTCCATCCAGCCTTACAGCAACTTGGTCTTGCTTGAAAATTAACGCTTTTTGGCGACGACAAGCTCGCAAAAAGTTCGGTCGATTTTCTTTTAAAAAGTTCGTAGAATGCTTGCATTCCATGCCGAGAGCACGGGTTCGAATCCCACCGAGGGCGACAGTAATCTATAATCTATAATCTAAGTTGCAAGGATATATTCATTCAAAGCTCTCAGATGTATGCCCACAAACAAACACGTGTAGTTCGCGCTTACAAATGCTGATTGTGTACTTACAAATAAAATCCAAACCTCAAATGAACATAAGCCCTGCAACTCTTGCCGACATTCCCTGAAACAGGGGTGACATTGGCAAAGTGAACCATTTTTTACAGTATGGGTGGTCAGCCTCATACCAACCTATAAGTCAAGGAATACGATTAATAAATAACATTTAAGTATAAGAAAACAACAAAACCTTAAAAATAAATCTATACAAAAAAAGTAAAAAATGTCTTATGCAAAAAATGTAGCAAGCCAATAAACCAACATTAAAAATCAGCATTGCAGATTAGCCGCCACTTCTTCCTGTCCTTGCATACTTCTTTCATTTCATCCAGAGTCATAACTTTTTTCATACAAGCTCTCCTTTTATTATGACTCTGGATATCCCATTCACTCGCTATTTCGAAAATTTGGTCCATCCATACCTTTCTCGGTCTTCCTCTTCCACGACATCCATCAATTCTTGCAGCATACACTTTCTTCGTCAGTCTTTCCTCATTCATTCTCTCCAAATGTCCAAACCATCTAAGTATACTTCTTTTAATCTTTACTTTCACACTTTCTCTTACACCGCATTCCTCTCTAACAAAATCATTCCTCACCCTATCACTCCGTCTTTTTCCAATCATACTTCTTAAGTAATCCATTTCTACCGTATGGACTTTACTAATCTCACTTTCACTCACCGTCCAGGCTTCACTTCCATACATCAGAGTGGGCACTAGTATACCACCGTGCACCGCCAGTCGAACATTTTTTGAAAGATTCTGGTTTTTGGCGATGCTAGCGGTAGCACCCAGTACGCACCTGCCTTTCATTATTCTTCTTTCAAATTCACCGGTTATTATTCTTAGTAATGATTTCCGGTTTCGGTGTTTATTTCAAATCCAAATTAAAATACCGGTAAGATTTACCCAGCCCTGATAAGAAATGAGTAGCAGCCCTCTTGGGAGCTGGGAAACCGCCACATGCCTTCAACTGTAAAAATAAATAGGTCCCATTCGCCACATGCGATTCCCTTGGGGAAAACGCGGCATGAAGTTACACTATACGTGTAGCTTAGGGGCCGTCCATAAATTACGTCATCGATTTTTGCCGATTTTCGACCCCCCCCCCCCTTGCAATCATCCTATAGTCATTATCTAACGACCTTCTCCCCCTCTTGCAGTAATAATGGATGATCTTAATAATTAATAATGTTATATTACTTACATAATATTGGGTATATTTAGTAGAAATTGGTATTTCCAAGAACGACGTCACTTTTTGTACTCGTACGTCATTTGCCATTATCCAAAGACCAGACTCCCCCCCCCCCCCCCCCCTTAATGCGAATGACGTAATATATGGACGTTTTTTATTATTATTAATCTACTGTCCCCAACAACTTGATACTATCTAATATCAAACAAACAAAACTTTGATGAGAATTCGTACTCTACTTAACAACTGTCTTCGTGGCGAACAGACCTCACCAGCAGGTAGCTAACAACTGTCCTAAACAACTTATATATTCTACTCTCTGCCAGTCACAAAGCGCGGTACAAACTTTTGAGTGACGCTCCCATTGTGATGGCGACGTCTGGTGTCGGAAAATCTTTCAGACGAAATTTCAGGCGTCGTGAAAAATCATTTCAAATCGTGGAATAATTATTTTTGCATACCTAGTCGGAAGTATAATAAATAATAATATTAGGATGATTTATTTGGTGAGCGCTGTTTTTGTGTGTATCACACCTCAGGAGCCCTCTGCGAGCTTGGTCGTCGCTGTAGAAAGCGCCAATTCTCAAGCAAGACCCAGTGGTTGTAAGGTTGGATGGACCTTTCAGTGACCGGTCTTTGGTAAAGGTTTATGAATTTTTCAACCCAGCGAAGAGCACATTTGGAAATATAAATAGTATATTTTGTGCTCCGCTGGGATTCGAATCCACAACCTTCCATTTACGAGTCCGAAGTGTTGCCACTCGACTACGGACCGGTCCAAGAAATGCCAACAACACGTGGTGTACCTGAGCGGTCATCCGCGTAGCATCCGCGCCCAATGTTGCTTAACTTCGGTGATCTGATGAGAACCGGTGCTTTCAACATGATATCGTCGTTTGCAGAGAATCATCGTCTTTATGAATGGAAAATTCACGTTAGGTGACGACTGAGCTATGGATTTGCTGTGTGCGAATAATACTGTTGGTGAGTGATTTAGTTTACATACACTTTTTCGATTTACGCAAGTGAGACGCTACTATGCAATGTTTTCACACTCGGGTTAGAGTAGTTTTAAAATGAATATTTAACTCGGGAAATTACAATAATTTCACACATTAAATATTCCAGTGGTTTCTTCACAAATAATTGAGTTTTTTTTTTGTCTGCAGCAACGCTAGCTGTTTGGACTTTTGATTAAACACTAAATGGCGAGGCGGCCGGTGTAAAATCCGTGAAAAATTATGTATACGACGCTCGCTTTTGCATTTCAAAGGAAGGAATAATTCTCATAATGAAAAGAGATTTGCTTTTGGAGCGTGCTTAATTTTTGACTCTCTTTGTAGTCATTTCACAGAAATATGTAAAAAAAAATGCGTCATATAATTGTTTTGAAATCTAGAACATTTTTTTTTGTCTACAATTTTTTTTCGTTGACCTAAAAATACTTTTCACTGTGAAAATGTTTCAGCCAGATTTTTTTTTGTTATTTATCAAAAAAAAAAAAAAAACATATTTTGTATGGTTTGTGTATTAACACTGAAAATTCATATTTTATCTCTTCTAAATATTACAGGACCACAACAATTATACACTGTTTTATTTTCACTCAATTTATTAATTTAATTTTATAATTTATATACAAATACTTATTAAAAAATGATAACAAACTTTGTTTAGTTCTACTTTATTTATTTTTATTTAGTTACAAACAAAAATAACGAGTTGTGACCGGTTTCGGCCTCTTGGCCATCCTCAGAGAAACTGAAATCTTAAAATAATGGGAGACTATATAAAGCAAAATGAATATTATACACACAGTAGAATTAGGAGAAATATGAAAAATTATAAAGAATAGCTTTGTGAATTTATCAAGTTGTATACTAAGAACAGTATGGACAAAAACAAATAGTTAAGTGAAGAGTAGGAAATTTACTAAGAATAAATTTAAGTAAATTTAACCCGTAACAAGGAACAATACAAAATTATGAACAATTATAAAGTAACTTTATTTACCAATACTAGAAAAATGACAAGTGTAAGATAATGTTCTGAGAAATGAACCATTAAGAGGATTAAACAAACAAGAAGGAATGTATGTTTTATGTAAATTTCCAAAGAGAGCTAAAGTGAGTGTACCAAATCAAATACAAAGAGAGAAAAAAAACAACAAAAAATCAATAAATCAATCCAAGTGTATCTGTCAGAAACAAATTAAATACAAATAATCAGAATAATCCATTAGTTTATTTACTCAAATTGAAGACAGGTAAAGTGTTGATCAATGGAGTAAATGGAGGGATTTGGTTATTTATAATGTTAACACCCAATTTTTTTGCTTTTAGAATTTCGATAGCTTCTAATCTATTTAGGGTATAGCCATTATTTGACAAATGCAGAAAAGCGGTGTCTTCACTGACAAAAGTGTGGTCATGTTCTAAACAATGGTTTGCCATTTCTGAGAAGATGGTTCTGTTTTTGAACGACAGTTTGTGTTCTCCAATTCTTTTCAGGAATGTCCTACCTGTCTTCCCAATATAAGATGCATCACAGTCTTTGCAGTTAATTTTGTAGACACCACTCTTCTGCCAAATGTCAGTTTTGTCTTTACCATTTGAGAGTAGCTGTCCAATTTTGTTATGGGTGTAGTAAGCTGGTTTAATGTTGGCTGGCAAGATGCTTTTGATGAGTGTGGAAATTCCATCCAAATGAAGAAACCTTCTCCACTTGATTTCATCAGACGGTGCTTGCGAGAAGACATGAGTAGTGATAGCATGTTTCCTCTGTTTGCTAGCCAAGAGTCTGTCTATCAACCCTACTTTGTAGCCATTATTTGTTGCGATTTGCTTAATGATAAGAATTTCGTTATTAAAATTAAAATCTGTCATAGGAATGGAAATGGCTCGATGGATCATGGAACGGAAAGCTGCAAGTTTGTGGTTTATTGGGTGTTGGGAAAGAGCGTGAATCGTAGTGTCAGTATGGGTAGGTTTCCTGTATATTCTAAAATCGAATTTGTTATCTATAATGGTAATAGTTAAATCTAAAAAATTCAGGCTTCTATTAGATTCTAATTCAGTAGTAAACTTGATATTGTTGTGAAGTGAATTTAAAATTTTCTGAAAAGAAGTTAACTGCCTCTCTGTACCCACCCAAATGCAAAAGATATCATCGACGTATCTGAAATATGTGAGTAAATTTTTTGTCTGTACTTTAAAGGTATCAAACAATATATTTTCCAGATGGTCTAAGAATACATCTGCTAGGATAGGAGACAGAGGGGAACCCATAGCCAGACCACAATGTTGTTGATAGACAATATTGTTAAATGTGAAGTAATTATGATTGACACAAGTGGTTAACAATAACATAAAATCTTTTATTAATGAATCCTCCAACTGTGAGTTTGATAAAATATTTTTTACCAAAATTAATGTTTCACTAGTGGGGACGCTCGGGAACAGATTACTCACATCAAAAGATACGAGTTTGGCATTGTCAGGAATTATGGTATTTTTTAGTTTTTTGATTAACTCAAATGAATTTTTTATTGTATATGCTGGTGTAAAATTACTCAGAGAAATGAATTTATGAACTAAAAATTGGGACAACTTATATGTGGGAGATTGGGTGAACGCCACAACCGGTCGAATCGGGATGTCTTGTTTGTGAATCTTCGGTAAACCATATAATCTTGGAGTGCTGGGGTTCATCTCCACTAAGTATTTTCGGTCCTTGTCTGTTAGTAGAGCACTGCAAGTCTTTAGGTGTGATTTCATAGACTCTTGAATTTTTTGAGTCGGGTTTTTATTCAGCACTGAAAATTTATCCGAGTTTAAAAAATGTGTCACTTTTTTATCATAATCTTGTTTACTTATAATCACAATCGTATTGCCTTTATCCGCTTTTGTTAACACTAGTTTATGTGTATCTAGTTTTTTCTTTAAATGATTAACAATTCGCCAATAATTATTGCTAACACTTTTATTGTTTTTGCTTAAGAATTTAGAATTTTTTTTTTTTTTTTTTTTTTTTTTTTTTTTTTTTTTTTTTTTTTTTTTTTTTTTTATAAATTTTATTGGAGCAATCATATTTCATTTGACTCGTATTTAGGTTATAATCCAGATCAGCCACTAATTGCTCCATTTGTTTCGGTGATTCATAAGAATTGATACAGAATTTTAGACCTTTTGAAAGCAACTCTATTTCATCTTTATTAAATTCCTGATTTGAAAGATTTATAAAGCGGTCAAAAAACTTATGTGTGTGAACATTTTTTAGGTTGTCCGGATGATTTACATCTAATGCAGGAGAAGAAATTGTGCTGGTCTTTAGTGACTGGCATTTGATTTTTAACTTATTTAACTTTGAATCTAGGACTTTTTTCTTTTTCGACGCTATATCACTCACTACACTGTACACTTTATCATCGAATAATGCCCATTCAACAGGATGTAACAAACAAATAAGATCACAATGTAGAAATTTGATGTAATGTCGGAGATTGTTCTTTAAAATGTGATAGCGTTTGATTTCACTGTTTAACCACGATGACTTAGCAATTTGCATTGCCTTTAGAGCTGATGTTGACTTATTATTTGTTTTGAAATTTATATAGTTAGGAACCAGATTATTATGTTTACAGTATTGATTAAAATATATTTTTAAGGATATAAGTCTCTCCTTAATTTTAAGATTTTTGTAAAACACCGCTTTGTCAGCCGTACTGGCATTTAACATCAGCGTACTGCATTTGTCAAATAATGGCTATACCCTAAATAGATTAGAAGCTATCGAAATTCTAAAAGCAAAAAAAATTGGGTGTTAACATTATAAATAACCAAATCCCTCCATTTACTCCATTGATCAACACTTTACCTGTCTTCAATTTGAGTAAATAAACTAATGGATTATTCTGATTATTTGTATTTAATTTGTTTCTGACAGATACACTTGGATTGATTTATTGATTTTTTGTTGTTTTTTTCTCTCTTTGTATTTGATTTGGTACACTCACTTTAGCTCTCTTTGGAAATTTACATAAAACATACATTCCTTCTTGTTTGTTTAATCCTCTTAATGGTTCATTTCTCAGAACATTATCTTACACTTGTCATTTTTCTAGTATTGGTAAATAAAGTTACTTTATAATTGTTCATAATTTTGTATTGTTCCTTGTTACGGGTTAAATTTACTTAAATTTATTCTTAGTAAATTTCCTACTCTTCACTTAACTATTTGTTTTTGTCCATACTGTTCTTAGTATACAACTTGATAAATTCACAAAGCTATTCTTTATAATTTTTCATATTTCTCCTAATTCTACTGTGTGTATAATATTCATTTTGCTTTATATAGTCTCCCATTATTTTAAGATTTCAGTTTCTCTGAGGATGGCCAAGAGGCCGAAACCGGTCACAACTCGTTATTTTTGTTTGTAACTAAATAAAAATAAATAAAGTAGAACTAAACAAAGTTTGTTATCATTTTTTAATAATTAAAATGGAGTTCTACAATGTTTCCGCTAAAACTTTTCAAAAAAAAATATACAAATACGGTTTCGATCTCTCGATCATCTTCAAGTATAATGATTGTATGTATAAGTGACGTCACTTTTTCTCCCCATTTAAATGTGCCGAGTTCTCTAATGATTTTTTATACTGTCAACTAAAATAATAAAAATGATTTTCTCTCCTTGTTTCAGGTAACTACACACGCTGTCCTTACAAATAAGTGAATGAGGAATATTCAATACCGCATATATGTGAGCTACTTTTTACGATCATTAAGTTTATTGGACGTGACGATGATGCTGATGAATTGATGATTTCTGTAGAGCGCTGTTTCGTGATATAGTCACTCAAGGGCGCAAAACGCAAGTGCAATTAAGTGCAACTTCTTGCCCGCGTTATCCCTGAAGGGGTCAGATGTGTCGATTCGGGAACTATTTATTTTTACGGGTAAAAGGGCCGGCCTCACACCAACCACTTTCAGTTGAAGTGGGGGCTTCCAAGCTCCCTGGGGGGGCTAGTTCTCATTTCTTGTGAAGGCTGAGTACACCTAGCCGGTTTTTATTTTGGGTGCCTAATCCCTGAAGGGGTCGCATGTGGCGATTCGGGACCTATTTATTTTTACGGGTTAGCGGGCCGGCCTCACACCTAGCACTTTTAGTTGCAGTGGGGGTTTCCCAGCTCCCGGGGGGGCTGGTTCTCATTTCTTGTGAAGGCTGAGTACACCTAGCCGGTTTTTATTTTGGGTTTGAAATATACACCGATACGGGAAATCATTTCTGACACCCTCGGTGGGGATCGAACCCTTGCTCTCGGCATTTAATGCAAGTACTCTACTAACTGAGCTATTGACCGGACAGATTGATGATCTGTTACTGTTACTGTATCCTGCCGCCGTTCCACTAGGGGTGGCCGGTACCTCCGCAGATGCGCCTCCACTTTTTTCTGTCCTTACAAACCACTTTCATTTCCTCAATATTCATCACCTTTTTCATACATACTCTTCTCTTATTTTCACTCTGCAGGTTCCATTCTTTCGCAATCTCACCTATTTGGTCTAACCATTCTTTCCTCGGCCTTCCCCTTCCGCGCTTTCCTCTGACATTTCCTTTGTACACTTTCTTCGTTAGTCGTTCATCATCCATTCTTTCGAGATGTCCGAACCATCTCATCGTACTTTTTTGTACTTTCATTCTCATATTCTCTTTTATACCACACTCGTTCATCACCCAATCATTACGTACTCTATCATTCAGTGTTTTTCCAGCCATTGCTCTCAGATAAGCCATTTCAACCGTACATACTTTACTCAGCTCACATTCATTAACTGTCCACGCCTCACTTCCATACATCAATGTCGGAACCAATATACCATTGTGGACCGCCAATCTCATATTCTTCGTAAGTTTCCTATTTCTTGCAATTCTTCCAATCGTTCCCATTACACTTCTTCCTCTACTAGCACGCTTTTCCAATTCTTTCGTCAATTTCCCATTCGACTCAAACTTGCTTCCCAGATAATCAAATTCTTTCACGACCTCCACTCTTGTTTCATTCAGTCTTATCTCAATTTCCTCGCATTAGTCCTGTCAAACACTAATACTTTCGTCTTACTGGCATTCACTTTTAAACCGTTCTTACTAAAAGCATCATTCATTTTGGTGAGTATCATCTGGAGCTCCTCCGCTGTATCAGCCAACACTACGGCATCGTCAGCATAGAGAAGAACTCCAACATTCGTCTCACCCACTTTCACACCATAATGAGAAATTTCTGCTTCTTTCATACAATTGTCCATGATTATGTTAAATAACCACGGACTCATTACACACCCCTGTCGTACTCCCTTGTAAACATCAAACCATTCGCTACATTTACCATCCACTCTTACACACGCCAAACTATTTTCATAGATGGCGCGTATTCCATTCAGAAGCTTGCCGTTCACACCGTACTTTAGGAGTACTTTCCACATCATACCTCTGTCCACCGAGTCAAAAGCCTTCTCGAGATCCACAAAAGCCGTGTAGACCTTCCGACCCACAGCCAAATGTTTTTCAACAATCTGTCTGAGAGTGAAGATCTGGTCTACACACCCTCTTCCTGGCATAAAGCCAGTCTGGATATCAGAAACCCCATGACCGGTAGACAGTCTCACTTTTTTTATGAGAACCTTACACAATACTTTACCAGCTATACTGAGAAGACTGATGGGCCTGAAATTTTGGCAGTCCTTTTTGTCACCCTTTCCTTTGTAGATAGGAACAATGACCGCCTTTTTCCAGTCCATCGGCACTTTACTCTCTTTCACACACATCTTGCACAGTTCAAACATCCATTCAACCATGCACTCCCCAGCACATTTGATCATCTCAGCATTCACACCATCATTCCCAGCAGCTTTTCCATTCTTCAGATCTTTTATACTTATTATCACATCCTCTTTCACAATTTCTTCATCGCTGTCATTATATTCAACATCATAATAGTCTCTTTCGCCCTGGCCATATAAATTTTTTAAATATTCATTCCATCTCTTCCTTACATCACTTTCGTCCCACAGCAAGATTCCCTCAGCGTTTTTAATGCCTGGGGTGGTTGATCCGCGACTTTCGTTTTTATCACGTATCCAGCTCCAGAATGATTTTTTATTGGTGAGGAAATTCTGCTGCGCTCTCTCATTTTCCTTACTTTCTATTTTCATCTTACTCTCAAAGACAACGGTTTTGGCTCTTCGTTTTGCTTGCTTATATATCTCTTCTAGAGCTTGATTTTTCCTATCATTCAGCCATCTATTAAAAGCATTCTTCTTCTGTTCAATAGCTTCTCTCACTTCGTCATTCCACCATGCATCACCTCTTCTTTTACAGACCTTCGCTTCACCACAAACAGATTTCGCACATTCAATCATATTTTCTTTCATTTTTGACCACATTTTTTCAACACATCCTTCTTCTTTTGTTTTTTTTAACTCATCGTGGTTAAGTCTTTCATTCATCTCACATTTGTACTTTTCTTTTATACTTACATCATTCATTTTTTCAACCTTTTATTCGCTTCATACTCACCAATTCCTTTTGTGCTCTTCTTTTTACATCTCCTATCATTATTCTCGAGCACAGCAAATAGTGGTCTGTGTTCAGCACAGCTCCACGGTATACTCGAGAGTCTCTTACATCCCCTCTCATTCTTTCATCCACACAGATGTAGTCAATAATTGTACGGTTGCCCGCTCTGTTCTGCCACGTATACAAATGTATACTTTTGTGGTTGAACCAGGTATTCGACGTAAAGAGTCTATGCTCCATACATAGGCTTATTAGCGCTCTACCGTTATCATTGGCTACACCTTTACCACTCGGTCCTACCACATTTTCGCTATCATCTTGTCTCATACCTACCCATCCATTAAAATCTCCTAGTAGAATCGTTCTTTCATTCTCTTCTTTCTGTCTCATAACAATGTTAACTTTCTCCCAGAATTCTTCTTTCACTACCCTGCATTCCGAGTCCACTGGGGCGTAGCACGCAATCAGTAGAACTTTCATCCGTCCAAATCTCATTCTCACTAACAATATTCTCGGGGAGACTCTTTCATACTTAGTAATACAACCTTTCGCTTTTTCATCAATGATAACACCTACACCCTGTCTCTTGTATCCATCTTTCACCCCACACCATACAAAAAATTCACCATTTACCATTTCCTTTTCTCCATCTCCTATCATTTTCGTCTCAGTCACACAAAGAACTTTTATTCCTCTCTCTTTCATAATATTTGAGATTTCCCTCTCTTTACAGTCATTCCAGTCCCTCACGTTCCACGTTGCAAACTTCCATTCCTCTTTCTTCGCATACTTTCTTCTCACACATTCTTTTCGTCGCTCGCACACTTCTTCAGCCTTCCTGACAGAATCAGCTTTGACGCCTCTACAGAGGCCATTTGACACTCCCACGGCTTCCGAGCGGCGGAGGTTGTCAGTCTCTGCGCGCCCCCTCTCGTGCTGTGCAGCGCCGTCCTCGCAGTTGTCAGCTGGTGGCCTGCAGTACAGGATGATAAAAGCGTTTTTTTGAAAAAAAAATGGAGGAGACACTGTAGAGGTTCAGGCCACCCCCAGTGCAACGGCGACAGCGTAACAGTTACAGTTTTATTCTTGGGGTACGGACACAACTGGTTCAGGGTCGTAATGCATGTGCCGTGTACGGGCGACCTCTAATTTGTAATTCGCAAACGTAAATCATGCACCATAAACAAGAAGCAGTGCGCTGCAAGTCGTTAAGTAGGCAGCCGACTTGCGTACTAACTATTTTACGACCCTAAACACTTTTGCGCACGCAATGTGAATAGTAATTTAGAAAAGTATGTGTTGTTTAAAAATGATTAAAACCCTGGATGGAATGAGAGAAGCGTGCAAGATAGCGAATGACTGGAACATGCAGATAGAACAAGGGAGAGATGCTTTTCTTGCGAGAAGTATGCAAGATTGCAAATGACTGGAACATGCAGGTAGAAAAAGCGAAAGATGTTTTTCTGTGAGAAGTATGCAAGATTGCAAATGAATGGAACATGCAGATAGAACAAGAAAGAAATGCTTTTCTGCGAGAAGTATGCACTATGCAAGGTTGCAAATGACTGGAACACGCAGGTAGAACAAGCGAGAGATGTTTTTCTGTGAGAAGTATGCTAGATTGCAAATGACTGGAACATGCAGATAGAACAAGGGAGAGATGCTTTTCTGTGAGAAGTATGCAAGATTGCATATGACTGGAACGTGCAGATAGAACAAGAAAGAAATGCTTTTCTGCGAGAAGTATGTACTATGCAAGATTGCAAATGACTGGAACATGCAGGTAGAAAAAGCGAGAGATGTTTTTCTGTGAGAAGTATGCAAGATTGCAAATGACTGGAACATGCAGATCGAACAAGAGATGCTTTTCTGTGAGAAGTATGCAAGATTGCAAATGACTGGAACATGCAGATAGAACATGAAAGAGATGCTTTTCTGTGAGAAGTATGCTAGATTGCAAATGACTGGAACATGCAGATAGAACAAGGAAGAGATGCTTTTCTGTGAGAATTATGCCAGATTGCAGATGGCTGGAACATGCAGATCGAACAAGAAAGAGATGCTTTTCTGTGAGAAGTATGCAAGATTGCAAATGACTGGAACATGCAGATAGAACATGAAAGAGATGCTTTTCTGTGAGAAGTATGCTAGATTGCAAATGACTGGAACATGCAGATAGAACAAGGAAGAGATGCTTTCTGTGAGAATTATGCAAGATTGCAAATGACTGGAACATGCAGATAGAACAAGGAAGAGATGCTTTTCTGTGAGAAGTATGCAAGATTGCAAATGAATGGAACATGCAGATTGTACAAGCAAGAGCAGATTTTATAAGAATGAAAATGTTAACCACCAGAAACCTTCAACTAAACTTACGTCTGCGTATAGTGAGATGTTACATCTTTCCAATTGTACTCTATGGCATGGAAGGGTGGCCACTTACACAGTGCCTCGAGAACAGAATCACTGCCTTTGGAATGTGGGTCTACCGTCAGATGTTGAAGTTTTCCTGGTATCCTTACTACAAATATAAAAAAAAATATTGTGTCTCCATGGGATCTTCCTTTTGATTATTTTTTCAGGTTCGTTAATTCGTAAATGAATTACGTGATCGAAAAGAAAGAAGAAGAAATTGTTGTTCACCAGCTGGAAGTTGGATCAAACGAAATGATTCCAAGAAGTTAATGTCGCTCAAAATTTATCGCGGAAATAAGTTTGCCAACTTTTCACCCCTGGCCACCCCTCTCCGAGTTAGTTGCGGTAAAAGTTGCCCCGTTAAAGGTGAGAGGCTCCCCAGGGTGGGGGCTCAAAAACACCGTTCACCACTTTTCCTCAGCGTCCTATGATACAATTTCGTAATAGTGAAGCGTCGATTATCCGAACTACAGATTTAGGAGATAAGCGTGCATAAAATCTGTTTGTTCGGAACTGATGTGACGAAGTAGTGTTCAAATTCAAACGATTTATAAAATAATCTAGTAGAGGGTCGATTATGCGATCTGTGCAATTGCGGATATCGTAAAATCTATTTGTTCAGATAAAAATCTATTTTTTGTGCATGTTCCTTGATTTATAATGTTGGTATGCGGCTGATCACCCATGCTGTAGAAAATGGTTCACTTTGCCAATACCACCCCTGTTTCAGAGAAGGAAATCTTTCTATGTAGTTTCCTTTTTTAAAAACGTATTAGTCTTTTTTTATATTAATTCAATAAATAATGTTTATTTGAATATACATTGATTGATACATAGGTTGGTATGCGGCTGACCACCCATACTGTAAAAAAATGGTTCACTTTGCCAATGTCACCCCTGTTTCAGGGAAGGACGGCAAGAGTTGCAGGGCTTATGTTCATTTGAGATTGGGTTTTTATATTGCAGGTCCACATGCGGCATGTGTTAGCGCGAAATTATACATGTCTGCTTGTGGGAATGCATTTAATATAAATCTTAAATGATAAATATCTTTGCAGCTTAGATTAGATTAGATTAGATTAGGTCGTCTATTCAAAATGGGGGGAAGGGGTAATATTGACTTACGCAAAAATATTTTGGGGTAATGGTTAAAAAAGTTCCCCGACCGCTGCTCTAGTATCATCAACTAGGAAGTATCTACCATGTTCTCAAACATGCAAGAATCGTCTCTGCCGTACATATAAATCCTAGCAAAGATTATGTGGGACAGACAGAGTCGCTTTGTAACGCGAAAACCTGTAAGCAGAGAGTGAACAGTAGATGCATTGCAAACGATTTTTTGAAAAATAAATCTTGTGACATAACTTGAAATCGTAATTGAATTAAAGTAACCCAACCAAAATCATAAGATTATCATTATGTGGTTCTGGTTGCTGTCCGGTTTATCGATCGCGATCGCTCGGATAATCGACGCTCTACTGGAAACAAAAACGCTCAGTACAAGCCGCTGTTTCGTTTTCGATACATGTTTTGTTTGTTTACGCAATATTTGAGTCTCCACGTGATGTTTTTTTTATACTCGAGATTCTGTGATACCAGCTCTCTCCTCCCCTGATACCGATTCAGATGGGATTATGCAAATGTTTGTATTTTCCGGGTTTTTTTCGTGAAAAATATACAGCGATATTTTCATAATAACCGGTTTGTGAAATATCTTAAATAAACACAACGATTTTTTTTATCATTTTGAATTTATGCAAATATACCTACTTTATGAACGTTACGGTTATAAATATCTTGGTAGATTTGTGTTAATGTTTTTTATTGCGTTTTGTTCTAAAATTGGAATGTATAATCTATAATTTCAGTTTCAAAGATGTATAATATTAACATTTAAAATTTATATTAAACGCATGCCGACAGACACTAAGCTAAGAAGAGTTAACACAATATTTGGAGAGCGTGCATTTGCAGTTGCTGGTCTTCTGGTCTGGACATGTGAGAAAAATAGAGGACCATTGGAATTTCTGAATCGCACTGAAGACAAGCAAATTTCTGGCATCACATGCACAAGCGCCCTTGGAGTGACTACATCACGAAACGGCGCTATAAAGAAATCATCAACTCATCAGAAACATGAAAAAGGTGATGAATATTGAGGAAATGAAAGTGGTTTGTAAGTACAGAAAAAAGTGGAGGCGCATCTGCGGAGGTACCGGCCACCCCTAGTGGAACGGCGGCAGGATACAGATCATCATCATCGCGTCAAATAAACGATGTATATTAACTAAGTTGCAAAGAGATATATAACCATTTTAAATTCATATTAAATGCATACCCACAAACAGACTCGTGTAAGTTAGCGCTTACAAATGCTGCATGTGTACTTAAAATACAAAACCTCAAATGAACATAGACCCTGCAACTTTTGCCGACCTTCCCTGTAACAGGGTGACATTGGCAAAGTGTTTTTTTTTACAGTATGGGTGGTCAGTCTTATTCCGACCTATAGGTCAAGGATTTTTTTTCTTGATAGCAGAATTTTTTTCTTCAACTTAAATCTTAAATCTTTACTTACAAAGTCTCACATTAATATAGACTTGCAACTCCTGCCGTCTTTACCTGAGACGGGGTGGCATTGGCAAAAGTGAGCCAAGAAGGCCATCAATGCAATTTACAAATTGAGTATTCCAGTCTTTTGTGTGTCATGTATTTTTATTTATTTAAAAATCAATACGCATCCATAACCTTAGCAACATGCCAAATGTATTTTACCTTCGCAACGCAACTAAGCTGCACATATAGTGGTAATAATAATAATAATAATAATAATATTAGGATGATTTATTTGGTGAGCGCTGTTTTTGTGTGTATCACACCTCCGGTCCGATTGATAGCTCAGTTGGTAGAGTGCTTGCATTCTACCCCGTGAGCTCGGGTTCGAATCCCACCGAGGAGGGTGTCAGAAATGATTTCCTATTTCGGTGTTTATTTCAAACCCCATAATAAAAATACCGGCAAGGTTTACTCAGCCTTCACAAGAAATGAGAACCAGCCCCCTCGGGAGCTGGGAAACCCCCACTTCAACTGAAGTGGTTGGCGTAAGGCCGGCCCCCTTACCTGTAAAAATAAATAGGTTCAACTCGCCACATGCGACCCCTTCGGGGATAACGTGGCAAGAAGTTACACTATATGTGTAGCTTAGTTGCGTTGCGTTGCGTTACACCTCAAGAGCCCTCTGCGAGCTTGGTCGTCGCTGTAGAAAGCGCCAATTCTCAAGCAAGATCCAGTTGTTGTAAGGTTGGATGGACCTTTCAGTGACCGGTCTTTGGTAAAGGTGTATGAATTTTTCAACTCAGCGAAGAGCACATTCGGAATATAAATAGGTATATTTTTTGTGCTCCGCCGGGATCCGAATCCACAACATTCCATTTACGAGTCCGAAGTGCTGCCACTGGACTACGGACCGGTCCAAGATGCCACGCGGGGTACCTGAGCGGTAACCCATCCAAGTACTATCCGCGCCCAATGTTGCTTAACTTCGGTGATCTATGGGAACCGGTGCTTTCAACATGGTAACGTCGTTGACGTAAATGTAAACATATTGCAGTTGCATGTGGCGAGGGGAAGGTATTTGTTTTCACAGGTAAGGGGGACGATCTTACGCTGGAAAGGATCAGGTTCTATTTTTTTTTCTTACTGCTGTGTGTTGTCGGCGTTATGGCTGAGGGGGCCAAGTGGGCTTCTTTATAGCGTATTTGGAATAGAAAAACGTTGGTTCGATCGCCGCTTTGGTCATTTTGACCATAACTTTGACCCTGGTTTAACAGATTTTTTTATTAAAAATATGAAAAAAATGATAATAGTTTTGTGAATTGCATTCCTCTTCACAAAAATATTTTTTATAAAAAAAATACAAGCATTAAATAAATGTCGGAATAAAAAAAATGCAAAAAAGTGAGATAAATTTACATATAAATCGCAAAAATAAATTGACAATAAAAAATAAAGTTAATCCTATCAAATAAATGCAATCATATAAAGTAGCTTAAAAGTCAAACAAAATTTAAATGAAAAACAACAGTGCCCCAAATATAAACATAACACCTTTACTTTATTTAGTGTAAGAACTCGACAGTGAGAAACAAGAAGCTTCACATATAGTGTAACTTCTTGCCTGCGTTATCCCAGAAAGAGTCGCATGTGGCTATTCGGGACCTATTTATTTTTTCGGGTAAGAGAGCCGGCCCCACGCCAACCACTTCAGTTGAAGTTGGGGTTTCTCTGCTGGTCTTCATTTCTTCTGAAGGCTGATATTGATTTTGGGTTTAAAATTAACATTAAAAAACACCGAAACGGGAAATCATTTCTGACACCATCGGTGGGGATCGAACACTTGCTCTTGGCATGGAATGCAAGCATTCTACCAACTGAGATATCGATCGGACATTTTTACGAGCTTGGTCGTCGCTAGAAAGCGCTAAGTCTCAAGCAAGACCCTATTGGTATCATATCGTGTATCAATATTGTAAGCAGGACTTTCCGTGTAGCTTATGAAAAAATCAAACTTGGCTTCGTGCGCGATAGGAATAATAATTTGATGCGATGTATCACAGCCTGCCCCATGTTATAACGGCACAGTGACAAAACAACACATGACATAACGTCACATGATAGAACATCACATGACAATACATCACAGGAAATACATCACTATGACAAAACATCACATGACAAAACATCACATACCATACCATAAACAACACATGACGTGATGTGTGGTTTTGTCATTGTGATGTATTTCCTGTGTTGTTTAGTCATATGTTGCTTTGTCATGTGATGTTTTGAAACGTGATGTGAAGTCATGTGTCGTTATGCTAGGTGTATTTTTATCACTGTGATGTAATGTCATGTGAGGTTTTGTCATGTGATTCTGTCATGTGATGTAATGCCATGTGTTGTTTTGTCATGTGATGTTTGGTCATGTGATGTTTTGTCATTTTAATGTAATTTCATGTGTTGTTTTGTCATGTGATGTTTGGTCATGTGATGTTTTGTCATTGTGATCTCATGTCATGTGATGTTTTGTCATTTTAATGTAATTTCATATGATGTTTTGCCATGTGATGTTTGGTCATGTGATGTTTTGTCATTGTGATCTCATGTCATGCGATGCTTTGTCACGTGATGTAAAGTCATGTGTCGCTATGCTAGGTGTATTGTTGTCATATGTTGTTTTGTCATTGTGCTGTTCTAACCTACCCCATCCCCCACCGGCCTGCATTTCCCTCTGCCCGCTTAATGTAATGTTCACGTCCACCGGCGTCCCATACATAATGCCTGATGAAGGCCGACACGGAGACCAAGCCTATGTCTTGTGTTATTATGTCATGTGATGTTTTGTCACTGTGCTGTTGTATCCTACCCCATCCCCCACCGGCCTGCATTTCCCTTTACACACTTAATGTAATGTTCACGTCCACCGGAATCCCATACAGAATGCCTGATGAAGGCCGACACGGAGACCAAGCCTATGCCTTGTGTTATTATGTCATGTGATGTTTTGTCACTGTGCTGTTGTGTCCTACCCCATCCCCCACCAGCCTGCATTTCCCTTTACACACTTAATGTAATGTTCACGTCCACCGGCGTCCCATACAGAATGCCTGATGAAGGCCGACACGGAGACCAAGCCTATGCCTTGTGTTATTATGTCATGTGATGTTTTGTCACTGTGCTGTTGTGTCCTACCCCATCCCCCACCGGCCTGCATTTCCCTTTACACACTTAATGTAATGTTCACGTCCACCGGCGTCCCATACAGAATTCCTGATGAAGGCCGACACGGAGACCAAGCCTATGCCTTGTGTTATTATGTCATGTGATGTTTTGTCACTGTGCTGTTGTGTCCTACCCCATCCCCCACCAGCCTGCATTTCCCTTTACACACTTAATGTAATGTTCACGTCCACCGGCGTCCCATACATAATGCCTGATGAAGGCCGACACGGAGACCAAGCCTATGTCTTGTGTTATTATGTCATGTGATGTTTTGTCACTGTGCTGTTGTATCCTACCCCATCCCCCACCGGCCTGCATTTCCCTTTACACACTTAATGTAATGTTCACGTCCACCGGCGTCCCATACAGAATGCCTGATGAAGGCCGACACGGAGACCAAGCCTATGCCTTGTGTTGTTATGTCATGTGATGCTTTGTCATTGTGCTGTTCTAACCTACCCCATCCCCCACCGGCCTGCATTTCCCTCTACCCACTTGATGTAATGTTCACGTCCACCGGCGTCATATACAGAATTCCTGATGAAGGCCGACACGGAGACCAAGCCTATGTCACGTCCATACATATTATGCATCTACCGATGATGTGATCATAACGAAAACGCAACTAAGCTACACATATATTGTAACTCCCTGCCTACGATATCCCCGAAGGGGTCGCATATGGCGATTCGGGACCTATTTATTTTTACGGGTAAGGGGACCAGCCTCTCACACAAACCACTTAAGTAGAAGTGGGGGTTTTCCAGCTCCCTAGGGGACTGGTTTTCATTTCTGGCGAAGGCTGAGTAAACCTTGCCGGTATTTATTTTGGGTTTGAAAAAACTGATTGAAACTGTTTGAAAGACTGAAGAAATCTGTGTACGCTCTTCTTAATTATATGGCTGTATGAAATATACTTGTTGTCCGATTCTGACACAAATCAAATAAGCCTACAAAAGTTCATGAGGATCCGTAAAGCCGTTTCGGAGGAGTTCAACCACAAACATTTTGAGTCGAGAATTTTATAAATAAGATTTTGTCGCCAGTTAGCGAAAATGTGATCCTCCATCTTGGACCAATTGTTTGTAAAAGGCACCACGTGGATTCACAATTATCAGTAGTTCTCATAAGCTTCATCTCCATTCTGTTATCACAAGTTTGATATCCTTTAGTTTATCACAAACCTCATCTTAACCTGTACCCTTAGTACGAGTTGCAAAACTTAAGTAAAGTAAAGTTTACGGAAAGTATTAAAGAGTAGTTTTCCCCAAAACCTGCCGTTTTTGTTTGTTTGAACTTGATTTTCTTCATCACTGTAACTCTTTTGCTAAGACCCATCTAAGACCATAAAGTGTAAGAAACAAAAACGGCAGATTTCGGGGAAAATCACTCTTTAATACTTTCCGTAAACTTTACTTTACTCAAGTTTTGCAACTCGTACTCAGGGTACTGGTCGGCCAATCGAGTTGGATCTCATCTTTCTTTAGGCTGTTTGACCTTTCACGTTATCAAAAGCATCTCCAACCTCTTACGTATATACAAACCTATGTCGCATTTACTTACATTCACAAAATGATGTATTCAAGGAGCTTCAAAGGGCTTAAGAGGAACCCCTCGTGTCTTGTATGGAACTTCATCTTTTCATGCAAACAAATCCGTTCTGCGTGCGTAAACTTCCATGTATCCAGATCCACCATAAACACCGTACCCGGCAGAAAGGTTTATCTCCACACGGAGAATCGGATCTCTAGTGCTGGATGGATGTTTTGTATTGCTAATGTGACTGTACAGATCATCGCTCTTGCGTGACATTTTAACGTTCAGAAGTAATCATTCACCCAAACCAACCAAACAAGCGACTCAAGTCCAGAAATCTCATCTGGACAATGAAGGATCGCAGTAAACTTGTTGCATCATATTGGAAGTGTATATGGGAGGAAAAACGGTTTAGAAACCAAGATCTGATACACCAGGAGGTCCCAGGGTTCAATCTTCCGATAGGACTGTGGACGACCTGAAATAGGGTCCGCACAGAGCTAGCCCGTTGCTCCACAGATGGGGATTAGCTCCATCTCCAGGGTGTGACTGTGGGGCGGAGAACCAGACTGTCCGGCACATAGTGGAGGAGTGCCCCATCAGAAGACTGGCCTGAAAGACCTCCACGAAGCCACGCCAGGAGCAGTGAAGTGGATGGAGGGACGCGGCCTAATGGCCAAGAAGTTTCTTGCACTTGCCGGTCATACGGAAAGTAAGAATGTAGAAGTAATCATGCCCAGTAAAAAACGGACGGATGCGCCATATTTCTCCATCTCTCACGGGCCCACAGATGCTACGCAGCTGTTTTCTTTTTAAGTGTCATTTCAGCCATCTTTGCTGTCAGTATCAGCGCCTCAAATCCATATAAACGTACAGTTTTTATGATAGTCTTATATTATATCGTTACTTTAAAGGTAAAACTGAGTAAGTGCTGATTCACTGATTTGAGAAATCGTGGATAAAACATTTTATTGCGGGTAACTTCTCATAGTAAGTGAACTATTATAAGGAAGTGCTCATGACAAACTTTTACACTAAATAATTTTCACACTTTCGTAATGTTTTCTCTCGTAAAAAATAGGGAAAAGGGTTTTCAGTTTTACCTTTAAGGTATCGATATCCTCCCCCAGTGCTTCTTTGGCTTATCTAACATTTGATTCAAATATAACCTTTCAATTCAATTGTTTTAAAAATCTAATTCTACACAAACTGAGCTATAACCTAAGTTGCAAAGATATATTAACATTCAAAACTCATATCAAATGCATGCCCACAGACACGTGTAAGTTCGCGCTTACAAATGCTGAATGTTGTCAGGTAGCTAGCATGTCAGATAGCTACCTGTGGGAAAAAAGAAGAAGAAGAAGACATGATCTGTCAAAACATTATACCTGTCAAAGGAAAAATAATGTCATTACCAACTTGAAAGAAATTGAGGCGCATCTTTAGCCACTGAAATTGAACCGGATCAAAATGAGAGGAAGAAGACAGGCTGAGATTGACAGTTGGGAGGGAAACACTTAAAATCCCCGGTTAAGCTCCGCATCGCGCTGGTAGGGAGTTTATAAAAGGCGTCGACCCCCCACAATCGGGGACACAAGCTCTTCAACACCTGAACCAATAGCACTGACCAGGCGTGGCCAAAAAAACATCTATCTGCGGAGGCTTGAGTCGCCGTTATTGCCTGCACCACACAGCCCCTGGCCGCGCCTGGGTCCCCCGTGGCGGATTCCTCGGAAGGAAGGAGCCCCTGCTTTCTACCCATCGCCAGCGCCCGCTTGGCTACTCGATATCCGGAGCCCCGTGCCCAAAGTTCCTCAGGAGGACGGAGCGCCTGCTCCGTCCAGCCGAGCGCTCCCGTCTTATCGCTGGCTGAGCCCCGTGCCGCAATTCCTCCGGAGTGTGGAGCCCGACATCCCGCCAAAAGCGTTGCCGTGCCCGAGGCCGGCGCCCCAGCATCGACTACCCGCATCCCAGCATCAAGACTTCTCTCCGTCCCCGTGAGCTAATCAAACCCTTTAAATACATTATCTAATTAAACTTAGAACCAGTCAGTCGTGCAGTTTAGCGTGGTGATGCTCTCATTTATCATAATTTAAAATAAATCCCGTCTTTCCTTTACCCGGTTTTTCTCTCCATCACCTATAGTTTTGAACCTCTTTAGCATCAGTGGAAAGCGAGCAAGGTGTTGGGCCTGAACACCACCCTGAGGAGTCTTGTGCTAGCCGGGCAACTGCAAAAGCGCGCAACCTAACCTCAAAGGAGCCCCCTGTCCGTTGTCGGGATCCTAACCTCAAAGAGGTGACGGTTCGCGGCAGCGCGGGGGTCCAGCAGGGCCGCGCTTCCAATCTTTTCATTACAGTGGCGCCCAACGTGGGGCGCCACTGTAATGAAACACTGCGGACCTCCACTGAACCTCCATGGCCCTACCTGGAAAGGCAGACCATTTTGAGGTTAGGACGGGTTCAACTGCAAAAGCGCGCAACCTAACCTCAAAGGGCCCCCTTGTCAGTAGAACCCGTCCTAACCTCAAAATGGTCTGCCTTTCCAGGTAGGGCCATGGAGGTTCAGTGGAGGTCCGCAGTGTTTCATTACAATGTGTACCTACTTACAAATGAAAACCAAACCTAAAATGAACAAAAACCCTACAACTTTTGCCGACCTTCCTGAAACAGGGGTGACATTGGCAAAGTGAACCATTTTTACAGTATGGGTGGTCACTAGTCAGCCTCATACCAACCTATAAGTCAAGGAGTAGCTGAGAAAAAAACCTAAAACACGATATTGTGAAAGTTGTTTTAGATATTTTTATAAAAATAAGTACCTATACGATTGACATAAGTGCAACGCAACTAAGCTACATATATAGTGTAACTTCTTGCCTCGCTATCCCCGAAGGGTTTCGAATCCGTGCGTCCTTTTCATTCGGTTTAAAAAGCTTTGCTATCGTTGATAATACCAGGCCTGATGTGACGATATGTTTTAAAATTAATTTAAAAAAAAAGTGATCACGCAAGAATGCCGGCTTTTGAGTGATGGTGTCTGGGGGCGTAACTAACATGACCTGAATACACCATCCGAAGCACTAAAATATTTATTTTCATTTCTACCGTATAATTTATTTACCTTCACCATGCATTACTCCACACGCGCGTAAGCTCGCTATCCAAATCATATGAAATATACTCACTTCACCCGAGTATAAAGCAACATTGCGACAACTACTCACCTCTCGATTGAGAAAAAAATGTATATCGACGGTTAAAAGGCAGTAAAGCGACATAAACTAAATTGTTCAGGAGAGCAGTTTGAAGTTTGAGATTGCAGAAAAATGGCATATATTTTTATCACATCGCTAAAATCAAAACAGCTCTAAAATTAAAAAAAATAAAGGCATTTATTGGCATTCCTATTAATGTGGTTTTATTATTTTTTTATGTCACTAGCGCCTTTAGGATAAAAAAGGCCAAAATCTTGTCGGTTACACCAAAACCATACTTCAAAAACGCAGTTGTTTGCTTGGGCATAAACAACACAAAAATCATCGTTGAGCTATGGGAGTTAGCGCATTAGTAAGAGCGGAAAATTTCAAGTAGGATAGCATCAAAGTGTCGCTTTATGCCCTACTGACTTTTAGCCGTCGATATAAAGACCGGTCGGTGTAGGGGTAACGCTTGGAACTCGTAAATGGAAGGTTGCGGGTTCGAATCCCGGCGGAGCACAAAAAATATACCATTTATTTTTTCAAATACGCGGGGTTGAAAAATTCATATACCAAAGACCGGCCACCAAAGGTCCATTCAGCCTTACAGCAATTGGGTCTTGCTTGAAAATCGGTGGTTTGTAGCGACTACCAAGTTCGTAAAAAGTCCGGTCGATAGCTCAGTTGGTAGAGTGCTTGCATTCCATGCCGAGAGCGAGGGTTCGATCCCCAGCGAGGGTGTGAGAAATGATTTCCCGCTTCGGTGCTTATTTCAAACCCAATAAATAAATACCGGCAAGGATAACTTAGCATTAACAAGAAATGAGAACCAGCCCTGTCGTGGGCTGGGAAACCCCCACTTGAAACCCCAAATGCAGTGGTCGGCGTAAGATCAGCCCTCTTACCTGTAAAAATAAATACATTTCGAATCGCCACACGCGACCCCTTCGAGGATAACGTAGGCAAAATGTTATACTCTATGTGGACTTATACGTGTCTGCTTGTGAGAATGCATATAATGCGAATCCCCAATGTGACATATATTCGCAACTTAGATTAGATTAGATCTAAGGTCTTCAACCCGCGGCCCTCGGGCCTCATGTGGCCCGCCAGCTAATTTCTTGCGGCCCGCGGCCACCAGAGGCTAAAAAAATAGAATATCGCGCCCCGTGATATGCGATATATATATACGAGTGATATACGACTCGCAATCGTCAGCATTTGCAATGCCACTCTTTCACACATATGAGTGCGTCTCGCTCGCTCGCCGCAGGAGTGAGTCCGCCCACGATGCACATCTGGAAGGTAGTCTGCGGGTTGCAACCACAAAAATGAAAACAAATATTGACAAACCTGTAAAAAATAAACAATGTCTTTAATCAACCAATAAAGATTAGTAAAATTTGAAATTATGTACATATGTATTTTATTTTATTGATAAAGTGGTAAAGTGTCGTGAAAAGTTGTGGCCCTTCGGACGATGTGTTATCGATGTTTGGCCCTTGCACTAAAAAAGGTTGAAGACCCCTGGATTAGATTATCTGCCGTGCTTATGTACTTACACTTGATATGTGGCATGGGTGTAGATATGCGGAATGAGATTGGAATATCGGGGGTCAATTATATCGATGGCTGCTAGGATTGTCCATGTCTCGATTGAGTAAGACGCGTTTTGATATTCGACAAAGGCTAGATGAAGAGGGATGTAAGCTAGCAAAAATTCCCCGATTTTCGGGAATTTACTTTGGATTTCTCAAGTTTTCCAAATTTTTGTAAATTTTAGATAGGAATATTGTATTTTGTATTTGATTTTAATGTTTATCCATTTTTTAATGTCTAAAATGTTATTTGTTGTGTATATTCCTTGACTGATAGGTTGGTATGCGGCTGACCACCCATGCTGTAGAAAATGGTTCACTTCTCAGGGAAGGTCGGCAGGAGTTGCAGGGTGTACCTATGCCCATTTGAGATTTGGTTTTTATGTTGTAGGTTCATATGCGGCATGCTCATGCGCGAACTTGTGAACTTGCGAACGTGTCTGCTTGTGAGAATGCATGTAATGTGAATCCTAAATGTAACATATATTTGCAACTTAGATTAGATTAGATACAACGGTCAACGTCAATGTCAACGACGTTACCATGTTGAAAGCACCGGTTCCCATAGATAAACGGAAGTTAAGCAACATTGGGTGCGGATAGTACTTGGATGGGTTACCGCTCAGGTACACCGCGTGTCGTTGGCATCTTGGACCAGTCCGTAGTCCGTAGTGGCAACACTTCGGACTCGTAAATGGAAGGTTGTGGATTCGGATCCCGGCGGAGCACAAAAAATATACCATTTATATTTCGAATGTGCTCTTCGCTGAGTTAAAAAATTCATAAAACTTTACCAAAAACCGGTCTCTGAAAGGCCCATCCAACCTTACAACAACTGGGTCTTGCTTGAGAATTGGGGCTTTCTACAGCGACGACCAAGCTCGCAGAGAGCTCTTGACGTGTGATACACACAAAAACAGCGCTCACCAAATAAATCAATCTTATATTATTATTATTTTAGTGACGTCACATAGCCGAGGGATATTTTGAATGTTCCAACCTCATTGTAACAATGCTCGAAAATCCTTTCATTATAAAAAAAAATACCTTTTCAATTAGCCCGCCTTATATAAGCAGAATCTTTGCTTGTTGTTCAGAAAATAGAAGCGGCGCAGAAAAATAAATACAAGAAGAATTGAAAAATAAACAAGAATAAATATTATGGAAAGGTTATGACTCTGGATGAAATGAAAGAAGTATGCAAGGACAGGAAGAAGTGGCGGCTAATCTGCAATGCTGATTTGTAATGTCGGTTTATTAGTTTGCTACATTTTTTGCATAGGAAATTTTTGACTTTTTTTGTATAGATTTCTTTTTAAGGTTTGGTTGTTTTTTTATTTATACTTAAATGTTATTTATTACTCGTATTCCTTGACTTATAGGTTGGTATGAGGCTGACCACCCATACTGTAAAAAATGGTTCACAATGGTCATCCCTGTTTCAGGGAATGTCGGCAAGAGTTGCAGGGCTTATGTTCATTTGAGGTTTGGATTTTATTTGTAAAAGTACACAATCAGCATTTGTAAGCGCGAACTACACGTGTTTGTTTGTGGGCATACATCTGAGAGCTTTGAATGAATATATCCTTGCAACTTAGATTATAGATTATTATTATTAACGATAGGACAATAATTGAGAACAGAAGAAAGTGGGAAGTCCTCAAAAATATGGCATGAAAGTAGGAAGAAGTGGAATAAATGGTGTACCTACACAGTCTATGCTCAGCAGTGAAGGGAATAGGTTCTACGATAGATCGGTCACAGACAACTCGTCCACAGGCAGCTAGCCCATTGACAAATCGGTCACACGACAGTTCATCCACACGACCATTTGTCCAACGACATTTCGGTCGCATACAATATATGTCCACAGACAGCTCCACCAAGTATGTATTTATTCAAACACTACACTAGTTCCTTGACTTATAGGTTGATATGAGGCTGACCACCCATACTGTAAAAAAATATGTTCACTTTGCCAATGTCACTCTGTTTCAGGGAAGGTCGGTAAGAGTTGTAGGGCTTATGTTCATTTGAGATTTGTTTGTTTTATTGTACATAGGTCCACACGCGGCATGTGTAATCGCGAACTTATTCGTGTCTGCTTGTGGGAATGCATGTAATATGAATCTTAAATGCAATATATTGTTACGAACTATGGATTCGTTCGACGCAAGCCTTGGCACGCTGGTTGGTGTATCTAATAATTTGGTATAGTGTCGAATAATCCGAGTGGAAGTAGCTACCATGTTCGAGAGCATTCAAGAATCGTCTCTGCGGCACATATAAATCGAGCAAAGATTCAAAATAGTGAACGATTTTGTGAAACATAAAGCTACAGTGAAATATGATAAATCTTAATCACAGTGAAATTAAAAAGAACCCCAAGTCAAATAACAACTTTTTAACGTTTAATAATAACTTTATAACGTTTTTGTAATTTGTTTTAAAGATTTTAATATTTTTAAATAAATTTTATTGTGAAAATAAACAGTGTTTTGTTTGAATTCATTCAAAAAATAATAAATTAATCAAATAATAACAGTATCTTTGCAACTTAGATAATAGATTATAGACTACTGATACAGCTGTCCCAGTCATTCATACATATAACAATAATAAACTTTAAAACGAGCACAACGGCAGTAAAACTCAGCTCTGTATCTCTGGAATGTGGAAGCGTTTCATGTGATTTGGAGCCCAGCCAAGTAATGGTGCTGGATATACCTACTGAGGTACTCCATGGCTCGGTTAACTGCATTTTCCGCAATCAAATTTTAAGTGCATGCGTATAATACAATACTCCGTCATTGTAATTGACGCGGCAACTGAAATGGGTCTTGATGATGATGGATGATTTCTTTCCTGTGGCGCCATGGCTTCTGGAGAAAAGCAGTGTCTTCAGTCCCTTTCTGAAGGTGGTGGTAGGCTGGTTCGCGCGAACACCGACGGGCAAATTGTTCCAGGCAACCGGCCCGGCCACCGCAAAGCTTCTGTCTGCAAAATTTGATGTGTTCACTCTTTTGGGCACTATGACCTTGTTGACAGCAGTAAGGAGTGGTCGTTTTGAAGGCTTATCTACAGAACATAGTTCAGCGAGACATGGGGGTGCCGTGCCGTTCAGGGCCCTGTGTACAGTAAGACACAACTTAAATTCTACCCTCTCTCGGACCCTCAGCCAGTGCAGTTCTCGAAATATGACAGCTCTTTACCTGTCTAAAAATTGCCCTGGCAGCAGCATTGAAAGCCATTTGCAGCCGATCAAATAATTTCTGCGGTAGTCCTTGATCAACTGTTGCCAACACTAAGAGCTCGTTCCCACTTGTCGGGTGTCGGATCCGCATATTAATCGGAGGTTCCAATGGCAGAACATTATGTATGGAGCTATTCACACTTGTCGGAAACCGGTTTTTTTCGAAATGTCCTGCAACTGGAACCTCCGATGAATATACAAATCCGACACCCGACAAGTGGGAACGAGCTCTAAGAGATACGAATGAATGCGTAAAATATCAGAATGAAGTACAAACAATGTGGATATCCATGTGTGGTTTCTTGTTTTGAACATAAGAAAAGAATGGATATGATGAGACACCGACAAACTGTTCATACAAAGGAAACGTGAAAGGAAAAAGAGACCGAGAAAAGAACGTGTTGATCAAATTTGTTAAATTGTGAAAGAATTGGCTAAGCAGAGTGAATGCTAAAGAAATATATTTTTTCAAATACGCGATGGATATGAATGAATCGACAAACTCGTGTTTTTTTTCTGACACAAATACTTTACAAGGAATTATGAACTGTACCCTTAGTACGAGTTGCAAAACTTGAGTAATGTAAAGTTTACGGCAATTATTAAAGAGTGATTTCCTCCAAAATCTGCCGTTTTTGTTTGTTTGAACTTGATTTTCTTCATCACTGTAACTCTTTTGCTAAGACCACAAAGTGTAAGAAACAAAAACAGCAGATTTTGGGAGAAATCACGCTTTAATATTTTCCGTAAACTTTAGTTTTCTCAAGTTTTGCAACTCTTACTAAGGGTACTGGTCTTTCGAAAATCGTGAAAAATACATTTTTCTGTGAATAGAGGGTGCACACTTAATAAATCACAATTAAGTAATTTGACGGTTTACGAAAAGGAACTTCGGAATGATAATCGACACGCGAGATTCTCAGATAAAAAATGTGCCGAGGCACAAAAGAAAATGGTGCGATATCATTTAGGCAGGGGCGTGCATCCCATACAGGCGCATGCGCCTAATAGGTAGGCAATACATGGTAAAACGCAACTTATTCAATTTAAATTGAATTGCTTGATATTTAGATTTTATACTCGAAATTTTAGTTCGATTGGAGTCATCGTTAGCACTTCAGTCAATTTCAAATGAGTTATTTGAAAGGAATGGGAGAAGATATCTATTCTGAAATCTATTTGCCTATACCCTATGCACGCGCCTGCATTTAGGTATATACATATATATAAACTGAGTTGCAAAGATACATTAACATTAAATATTTACATCAAATGCATACCCACAAATAGACACATGTAAGTTCGCACTTACGAGTGCCGCATGTATAGTTGCAAATTAAAATCCAAACCTCAAATGAACATAAACCTGTAAATTTTCTGAAACAGGGATGACTATTTTTTGACAGTATGGGTGGTCAGCCTCATACCAACCTATCTATATTCAGATTTGAAATTCAAAATTTAAGTTCGATCGGAGCCATCGTTACCACTTTAGTCAATGTCAAATGAGTTATTTTAAAGGAATGGGAGAAAATATTTATTCTGTAGTGTATTTGCCTATACCCTATGCACGCGTTGGATGATGATACCACGGTGTTTGTTCTGATGAAATACAGATGTGCTAGCTTTCACTGAATTTAGATGACAGCTAAACGAGGGCGCTGTCATGATTTTAAGGGCCTTCTAACGGATAAAATCGATGCGTTTTATTTTGTTTTTCTTCATCAAAAACATTTCTTACAACAACTAAGCCACACATATAGTGTAACTTCTTGCCGCGTTATCCCCGAAGGGGTCGCATGTGGGGAGTTGAACCTATTTATTTTTACAGGTAAGGGGGCCGGCCTTACGCCAACCACTTCAGTTGAAGTGGAGGTTTCCCAGCTCCCGAGGGTGCTGGTACTCATTTCTTGTGAAGGCTGAGTAAACCTTGCCGGTATTTTATTTTGGGGTTTGAAATAAATACCGAAACGGGAAATCATTTCTGACACCCTCACCTCGGCGGGATTCGAACCCGAGCTCACGGCATGGAATGCAAGCACTCTACCAACTGAGCTATCGACCGGACTTATATATATTTCTTAAATTTTAGCAATTCGATACAACAATGGCAATTCGTGTAACGGCTCTTACTTGAAGTATTTTCCTGTGATTGCGTTGCATGCTGTAAGTACAAAAGTTACAGGGTTTGTTGTCTCACAACAAACCATAAAAATGCCTGTTGTTTTGCTTCCTTGTGCCATTGTCCCGTGGCTGGAGAGACGAGGATCATGATTGCAGGGGACAGGGTAGAACAGCACAGTGACAAAACAACACATGCCATAACCTCACATGACAGAACATCACAATGACAAACCAACACAAGGATGAAACATCGCATACCTAAAACAGAACATACCATAAACGGAACATGGCATAACAACACAAACATTTTTTTCGACAATTATGAGGAGGTTGGTGTAAGACCAGGGTGTCTATTCACGATAGGGGATAGAGTAGATTCATTTCGATTTTACCAGAAAAAGCAAT
This sequence comes from Agapetus fuscipes, assembly GCA_951799405.1. Classification (NCBI taxonomy): domain Eukaryota; kingdom Metazoa; phylum Arthropoda; class Insecta; order Trichoptera; family Glossosomatidae; genus Agapetus; species Agapetus fuscipes. The sequence goes on along the minus strand of OX637355.1, from coordinate 13,136,235 downwards.
AAATGGTATTGTGAGGCACAATACCTTTATTCCTTTTTCGGGGAAAATCGAGATGAGTCTTCTTTATCCCTTATCGTGAATAGACACCCAGCCCCCTTACCTGTAAAAATAAATAGGCTCCACACGCCAAATGCGACTGTCTCTTTCTGTGGATAACGCGGTAAGAAGTGGCTATTCATTGCAGCTTAGTTACGTTTTCTTTATCATATAGTGATAAACGGTGGAGCTCAATTTTTGTATGAACTTTACCAAATAATATTATATGCGTGAGCTCCATTTCTTCTTTTTTGTCATGCCGTTTATGGTATTTTCTGGTTTTTCATGTGATGTTTTTTCATGTCCCGTTTATGGTATGTTCTGTTTTACGTATGTAATGTTTTGTCATGTGACGTTTTGTCATTGTGATGTACCTACTTCCAGTGATGTTTTGTGATTGTAATATTTTGTCATACGATATACTGTCATATGAACTAAAGTCATGTGACGTTATGTCATGCGTTGTTTTGCCACTGCGCCGTACTACCATGGAGCCATGATTGCAATCTCGTCTGTAACTGCCATCCAGGGGATGGTTGGACGTTCCTTGCTGTGACCTAAATGCTGTATGACGCCATTATTGGACCGGTCCGTAGTCCAGTGGCAACACTTCGGACTCGTAAATGGAAGGTTGTGGATTCGAATGCCGGCGGAGCACAAAAATATACCATCTATATTTCCAAATGTGCTCTACGCTGGGTTGAAAAATTCATAAACCTGTACCAAAGACCGGTCACTGAAAGGTCCAGCCAACCTTACAACAACTGGGTCTTGCTTGAGAATTGGTGCTTTCTACAGCGACGACCAAGCTCGCAGAGGGCTCTTGAGGTGTGATACACACAAAAACAGCGCTCACCAAATAAATCATCCTAATATTATTATACCAACAACTGATTTTCTCCGCGTCAATAGATTATAGATTAAGGTCATGTGACGTTATGTCATGCGTTGTTTTGTCACTGTGCCATTCTACCATGGAACCATGATTGCAATCTCGTCTGTAACTGCCGTCCAGGGGATGGTTGGACGTTCCTTGCTGTGACCTAAATGCTGTACGACGTCATTACACCAACAACTGATTTTATCCGCGCCAATTGAACTCTGTACGTGTTTACATGAAACGGAGCAAAGACCGGTCCGTAGTCCAGTGGTAGCACTTCGGAATCGTAAATTTAATGGATGGTTGTGGGGGTTCGAATCCCGGCGGAGCACAAAAAAATACCATTTATATTTACAAATTTTCTCTCCGCTGGGTTGAAAAATTCATAAACCTTTACCAAAGACCAATTATCAAAGTTCCATCGAGACTGGAAGGTTGTGGATTCGAATCCCAGCGAAGCACAAAAAAATACCATTTATATTTTCAAATATGCTCTTCGCTGGGTTGAGAAATCCATAAACCTTTACCAATGACCGGTCACCAAAGGTTCATCCAGCCTTACAGCAACTCGGTCTCGCTTGAGAATTGGCATTTTGTAGCGACAACCAAGCTCGTAAAAAGTCCGGTCGGTAGCTCAGTTGGTAGAATGCTTGCATAGATTCCATGCCGAGAGCATGCGAGAGAGGGTGTCAGAAATGATTTCCCGTTTCTGTGTCTATTTCGAATCCAAAATAAATACCGGCAAGGTGTACTCAGCTTTCACAAGAGATAAGAACCAGCCCGTCCGGGAGCTGAGAAACCTTCACTTAAACTGAAAGTGGTTGGTGTGTGCCCGCCCCGATACCCGTACATATAAATAGGTCCCGAATCGCCACATGCGACCCTTTCTGGGATAACGCAGGAAATAAGTTGTACTATATGTGGAGCTTAGTTGCGTCACCTCGTACATGTTCTGCGAGAAGCATCTAATTGAATTGAGATGCTTGTGCTATTTTTAGTTCCACGTAGAATGCAAATGCACCGACGTTTCTCGAACAGTAATCATGCCATGTCACTGCTCAGCAGACTACAGGATTGTTTATTTAGTTAAATTTATTCATTGCCATGAATAAGATAACGCTATAATTGATGGCACACACTCATGCAAAGCCTCACTGCAGTTAGCCTAACTATGTCAACGGACCAAATATTCAATGTATTGTCGTTGATAGTCAATCATTCTTGAAGTTGAAGTATGCATCAGAGTCCAGATTTTTCTAAAGCACTTTAAATAGGCGGTAGGTACCAAAATTTGGCGGCTAGGTTTTTTTAATGTCTGATGTTAGTTTTTGATGTCCATACACACTATAATTTGTTGATTTTAAAAATGTAATTTGTTGTGTATGTTCCTTGACTTAAAGGTCGGTATGCGGCTGAACACCCATGCTGTAGAAAATGGTTCACTTTGCCAAAGTCACCCCTGTTTTCAGGGAAGGTCGGCAAGAGTTGCAGGGTGTATGTTCATGTGAGATTCTGGTTTTTATATTGTAGGACCACATGCGGCATGTCTGTTTGTTTGTGAAAGTTTATATAATGTGAATCTTTAATGTTACATATATTTTGCAACTTAGATTAGATTAGATTAGATACGATGTCTTGAACAATGTATTCCTGCAAATTGTAAATAATATTTTGCGCAGTTGACCTGTATATTCGATTCTATAATAATCTCTAATCTAAGTTGCAAGGATATATTCATTCAAAGTTCTCAGATGTATGCCCACAAACATACACGTGTAGTTCGCGCTTACAAATGCTGATTGTGTACTTACAAATAAAATCCAAACCTCAAATGAACATAGGCCCTGCAACTCTTGCCGACATTCCCTGAAACAGGGGTGACATTGGCAAAGTGAACCATTTTTTACAGTATGGGTGGTCAGCCTCATACCAACCTATAAGTCAAGGAATACGAGTAATAAATGACATTTAAGTTTACAAAAAAAAACAACAAAACCTTAAAAATAAATCTATACAAAAAAAGTCAAAAATTTATTATGCAAAAAATGTAGCAAACTAATAAACCAACATTACAAATCAGCATTGCAGATTAGCCGCCACTTCTTCCTGTCCTTGCATACTTCTTTCATTTCATCCAGAGTCATAACCTTTTTCATACAAGCTCTCCTTTTATTATGACTCTGGATATCCCATTCACTCGCTATTTCGAAAATTTGGTCCATCCATACCTTTCTCGGTCTTCCTCTTCCACGACATCCATCTATTCTAGCAACACATACTTTCTTCTTCAACCTTTCATCACTCATTCTCTCCATGTGCCCGAACCATCTTAACATACTTCTTTTAATCTTCACTTTCACACTTTCCCTTACATCACATTCTTCTCTTACAAAATCATTCCTCACCCTGTCACTTCGTTTTTTCCCAATCATACTTCTTAGATAGTCCATTTCTACTGTATGGACTTTACTAATCTCCCTTTCACTCACCATCCAGGCTTCACTTCCATACATCAAGGTGGGCACTAGTATACCACCGTGCACCGCCAATCTAACATTTTTTGAGAGATTTTGGTTCCTGGCGATGCAAGCGGTTGCACCCAGTACACACCTGCCCTTCATTATTCTTCTTTCAAATTCACCGGACATTCTTCCATCTTTTTCAAACTTACTTCCCAGATATACAAACTCATTTACGACATCAACATTCATTCCATTAGTTTTAAATTCATAATTCATATTTTCATCATCTCTTTCAAAAATCAATACTTTCGTCTTACTTGCATTCAACTTCTAATGGATATCTAACAAAGCTTCATTCAATCTAGAGAGCATTGTTTGCAATTCTACTGCTGAATCAGATATAAGAACTGCATCATCTGCATACAGTAGAACACTCACTTTGCTCTCTTCTATCATCAATCCACAATCATTAAGTCTAGCATCTCTGACACACTTGTCCATGACTATGTTAAATAGCCATGGACTCATCACACATCCTTGCCTCACACCCTTATAAACTTCAAACCATTCACTATACTCACCATCAATACGAACACATGCCATACTATTTTCATAGTTCGCGTGCACCGCATCTAGGAGAGCCCCATTTACTCCGTATGCTTTCAAAACATCCCATAACATACCTCTGTGTACTGAGTCAAAAGCCTTTTCCAGATCTACAAAGGCTGTGAACAGCTTTCCCCTCACCGACAATTGTTTTTCAACAAGTTGTCGTAGAGTAAAAATCTGATCAACACATCCTCTACCGGCCATAAAGCCGGACTGTATATCGGAAATCCTTTCACTAGTAGTCAGAATCACATTTTTTATAATCACCTTACAGAAGACTTTTCCTGGTATACTGAGTAGACTGATTGGTCTGAAGTTCTGACAGTCTTTTTTGTCCCCTTTACCTTTGTAAATGGGAACAATGACTGCCTTCCTCCAATCCATCGGTACTACTCCTGCATTCACACAAAGCTTACATCATTCGTACATCCAATCTATCACACATTCACCTCCTGCTTTCAACATTTCACCATTTATACCATCAAACCCAGCAGACTTCCCATTCTTCAGACGTGAAATAGATTCTATCAATTCTTCTTTCAAAATCTTCAATTCATTCTCTTCATCTATCTGTTCATAAATTCTTCTTTCACCCTGGACAAAAATTTCTTGAAAATAGTTCTTCCATCTCTTGCAAACTTCTTCATTCTCCCATACTATCTCACCGGCAGCACTTTTGACTCCCGGAGTGGTCAATGCAGAAGATTTATTTCTATCCGCATTGATCCACCTTCAAAACTCCTTCTTACTGTCGGTGAAACTTCTGTTAATCCTTTCATCAATCTTTCTTTGTTCATTCATCTTGCTTTCATAAATTATAGTCTTAGCCATTCTCTTAGCTATCTTATATTTTTGATGTGCATAATTATGTTCATGATTCTAATCAAATCTTATCTAAGTTGCAAAGATGTGTAACATTGGGGATTCATGTTGCATGCATTCTCACAAGCAGACACGTAAAAGTTCGCGCTTGCACATGCCGCATGTGAACCTACAACAAAAAACCCAAATCTCAATTGAATATACACCCTGCAACTCTTGCCGACCTTCCGTGAAATAGAAAACATTGGCAAATGTCACCCCTATGTGTGGTCAGCATGCGTGATCAGCCGCATACCAACCTATAAGTTAAAGAACATAGAAAATAAATTATATTTTACAAGATTGTATGATTGTATTAAATAAACAAGGACTGATAACACATCCCTGTCTTACACCATTTTAATTTTCAAAACATTGGCCTTGCCCAAGAAAAATACAACATGTTATTCTTTTTTCATAGTCACAAAAATAAACATGTTGAATCTCAATATTTTCGCATATCCTTGGAAAGCTGTACCATTTATTATGATAATGAATCAGTTGGCTTCTTCCATCGACACCGTTTCGTAACATCTTCGCTCCAAAAGATTTGATGAACTCATCAGTCTTGATACGTTTCTTGTCGTGATACTGTGACAGTCGGTTCGATGCCCTTAGAACCGCCATTGCAAAAGCACACTCACAAGACACTGTCGCAGACTTGCGCAAAGACTGATTGAACAATTTTCTGTCTCCACTTTCTGTAAACTGCAAAGCCAATTGTCTGTTATTCAAATTAAGTTCCGCGATGTACAGAGTGGTGTCCTTACATAGAGTGCCCTATCTATTAGGCTAGTAAACATGTCCAAATTTCTGGAATTTACGTAACGAATATTTGTACAATTCCTAGTATTTCAGGAATAAGCTCCAGGGCAGGTCTCACCAGGCCATCGTCTTATTATTTTCCAGCACAAAGATTTCCAACACTGCCTTCCTAAATTCCTAAATAACCCACCACCTCCCTCTAAGTGTTTACCTGCTACAGTAATATCGTAGACCCTTTGTGTATCTACGAATTCCGGTCCCTACGCCAGAGGTCTGTGTACCTTTCAAGAAACGCAGCTATGTTCGTAGCCATTGAGTTATAGTATTGATGGAGAAGAAACTAGCTTACGGAATTGTAACATACTATATGGCATACCTGTCAACCGGACCTGTCAACCGTAGAGCTGTGAAACCCCACAATAATCATGTGCAATCCTATATATTTTTTGCTTTCTCTGTCATATGTTTCTACACTCAATTATTAATTGAAATAATCGCTTTTTTGTTTACAAATGGGCTATTTTTCCGACCAAAAATAAATAAATTAAAATACACAAAATAAACCACATTTCAACTTAATAACCACGTGAAATCCTATATTTTCTTGCTTTCTTCATTTTGCGTTTCGACACTCAATAATTGAACAGAATAATGCATTTTTTCTTTAGAAATTTTTCTTGCAATAAAACAAATAAAATTATAACGTGTGCGTACAAGGTTCACGCAGGCTTGATTTTTAAAGCTGCCATCTTTCTGGAAACACTTCGTAGTTTCACCAGTTTTTTTTGTTTATTTACGACGAAAAGGCACTGTGAAGATATTTGTTCCCTCTCTCAATAAGGACGATTTGCGGTTAAGTAAGTTAAAACGGATATTGTGTGAATTTTCGTTGAAATAGTTTCTAGTGCACAGATATTTTAAGTCAATGTTCGTAGCAATTTCAAACTTCAACGATTCTAAGCAAATAGTAATCTTACTTACTTATAAATTAGTTTTCACACACGAAGAATCAAACCATATCTGTATATTCTAAGATCTGAATTCTAAGTACAGTATCTGTTTAGCATACATAGTACATTTTGAGTTGGAAAACCTACAGAGAGGGTTGATTGTCTCGAGCAAGACGTAATTGAGTTTTGTAATTCTTGATTATGGGCTCTGTGTCGCTAGGCGTAAAGACTATTATAGCGTTTAAAGTGGGTGGTATAAAATGCTTCTTGAAATTGAGAAGGAAAGCGCTCGAGCTGCACAGAAAAGTACGAATCACTAAAAGTTGGCCAAATTACGAATATTAATTTTATAAAAAAACTATGGAAGAGAAGGAAATGAATATGAAAACTGAATGGAAAAAAAATATACGATATATCTGTTTGTGTAATCTATTTGTTTTTATTGAAAAAATCTAATTTTTGTTACATTTTTACATTACAAAAAAAAATATTTTAAGAGGTTTATATTGTCTCTTTTTTACACGAGACCAGAGTAAATTTAATAAAGACTTCTTTTGAGCTTTGATTATAGAAATTATAAAACTAAATAAAATATTTTTGATGAATTGGACTTCAATAAATAACTCTTTTTTTTGTGCGCAACAGGTTTCTCCTATTACAATGCACGCTCACATAGTTATTAACAAGCTGGAAAGAACTCTTCGAAGATATATTTAAAAATATGTTTCAAATAAAAGTTCCTTGACTTATAGGTTGGTATGCGGCTGACCACCCATACTGTAAAAAATGGTTCACTTTGCCAATGTCACCCCTGTTTCAGGGAAGGACGGCAAGAGTTGCAGGGCTTATGTTCATTTGAGATTGGGTTTTTATATTGTAGGTCCACATGCGGCATGTGTTAGCGCGAAATTATACATGTCTGCTTGTGGGAATGCATTTAATATAAATCTTAAATGATATATATCTTTGCAGCTTAGATTAGATTAGATGTCAGCAGAATGAATTAGAGCTACACAAGTTAAAGCGGGGCAAAAATTCCGTCTTACCTGTTCTAAGTCGTCCACAAGAACACATAAAAGCTCTCCGAACTATAAAGAAAACAACCTTCCTTTTTTGTAACACTTTATTTTTACTATTATTTATTCTAAAGATTACTATCATTAGACAATCATCAATTTCAGAAAACTTAAAACAACGATAGGTAATAGTGAAAAAAAACAGTGTAAAAATAGAGAACATCCGTTTTTCTTATATTTCTTTGTTAAATTAATTATGAATTTTCAGTGTCAATACACAAACGATTTAAAATGAAAAACAAACGTTATTCATTTCAACCAAAACCACATTTCACCCAGAATACAATCTTGTATTTTTGGTAAATCTTCTTGCAGTAACATAAAAAATCATTGTAAAAATAACGTCTTTTACATTCGTATTTGTCCTGCTTAGAATGCAATGTGGCTCACAGTGCGCCTTTGCGAAATTCTAAATTAAGCTCGACATGTTTAAGTTGTGGATTGTTGATGCGCAGCCTCATATCTCACCTCACACAGGTAATTAATGTGTCTCTAGCAGGGAGAAAGGGTATTACAAATAATTATAATCAACACAACCTCAAGTAAACTAAAAACTGTATGGATGTAACAAAACTGTATGGATGTAACAAAACTGTATGGATGTAACAAAACTGCGTATTGCAGGTGCTATGCTATTTTTAGTACATTCTTATAAACCCTGTTTTTTTTTAATTCCACAAGCATGCTTTTTATATTGAGTGCGTTTCTACCGGTCCGTCCCCTTTATGGTCTTCATTATAAGATCCCCTTAAAAAATATAAACATAAATATTTTCTTTTTTATTGATTGTAGAGGCATTAACTTTGTAATCGTTCATCATTAATGAAAAAAGAAAAACAGTTCACCTTGTAAGAATTTGTGAAAATAAATTTTTAAGAGTTTTTTTTTTAAAAACACAGCTTTATTTTTAAGTTCAGTATTTAAAAGGTTTTTTTTCTGTAAGTATAACTGTAACTCTGTCGCCATTCCGCTAGGAGTGGCCAGAGCCTCTGCAGAGCTGCCTCCATTTTTTACTATCCTGACATACCTCTTTCAATTCATTCATATCCATCACCCGTTTCATGCATTTTCTTCTTTTACGCCCACTTTGTATATCCCATTCTTTCACAATCTCCTCAATCTGATCACTCCATACTTTTCTCGGTCGTCCCTTCCCTCTTTTTCCTTGCACACTTTCTTTGTTTTTACTTTTTTATAAATCAAATATTTCAACTTTGTTTTATTCCACTTTTATAGTAATTTTTTGAGTCGTTACCAACGTTTTCCGAGAACCTCAATCTTCGGGTTACCTATTATGAATTTGACTTTTGACTTCCTTACGTCGTTTTCAAGAGGACACAGTTTGAACATTATTTAATACATATTTTTTAATTTGTTTCAGGTAGGTTCATTCAACGTCAAATTCTTTGAAATTGTATCTTGTGGAAAGAGCGGTAAGTAAATAAAATTTTATTATCAGGAGTAAGTTACAAAAACAGGAGGGCCGCGGGCCCTTACCGGTGAAAATAAATTGGTTCCACTCGGGGACAGCGCAGCAATCTGTATCAGTATATGTGCAGCTTAGTTGCGTTGCGTAATGCACATTTTTGGCTAGTTTCCCGATCAAACTGAACAATTATTATTGACTGATTTTAGAAATCGTGGATTACACATTTTATTGGGTGTAACTCTTCATAGTAGGTGAACTAATTATAAGGCAGCGTGCATCAGTGGCGAAGGGTGCCATACAAGCCGGTTTCCAGCGGTTTCCCGTTTAAAATGAGGCAGAAATGATAATAAAGTAGACCGCATGGTTTCAATGGGGGAAAAAATACGTATTGTTTCTTTGGTTTTAAATGTATATTTTTACTTTGTGCCTATATTTTTTAACTACTTTGTAACATCATTTTTAAAGGGAAGCCGATGGAAACCGGCTTGTGGCTGAAATAGGAAATGTGTTTATCTGAGAAACTCATGTTAGCTTAACACGTCACATATTCAGTTTTACCTTTCAGGTACCGCGATATCTCTCTCTCTGTACGTTTTCGTTAATTGTTAATTATTTAGATTCAACATGCTCATGTCGGCTTTGTCTGCCATGTTCAGATTATCACCATGGCAACCATGTATTCATTATCACCACCGAATATACAAAGATGATGATGATGATAGCCCTCATAATTATTACTAATCTGTATTCTAGCCACCAGTAGATACCCTTAGTACGAGTTGCAAAACTTGAGTAATTTAAAGTTTACGGCAATTATTAAAGAGTGATTTCCCCCAAAATCTGCCGGTTTTTTTTGTTTGAACTTGATTTTCTTCGTCATTGTAACTCTTGCTAAGACCATAAAGTGTAAGAAACAAAAACGGCAAATTTTGGGAGAAATCACGCTTTAATATTTTCCGTAAACTTTACTTTTCTCAAGTTTTGCAACTCGTACTAAGGGTACAGAAAACCTCTACCTCAAGTAAAAATGAAACATTTGAGGAGTATGATAAGAAACCTCTTAGACAGAGAGTTAAGAATGCATGGAACTGAAAGGCAAATGCTAGTTGGAAGTGGATGTGCAAGTAAAGGTGCAAAAAATGCATGTAGAAAGAATGGATGATGAAAGACTTACAAAGTATACGTACAGAGAAAATGTGGAGGGGAAAAGAGGAAAGGGTAGACTATAAAATCTATAATCTAAGTTGCAAGGATATATTCATTCAAAGCTCTCAGATGTATGCCGACAAACAAACACGTGTAGTTCGCGCTTACAAATGCTGATTGTGTACTTACAAATAAAATCCAAACTCAAATGAACATAAGCCCTGCAACTCTTGCCGACATTCCCTGAAACAGGGGTGACATTGGCGAAGTGAACCATTTTTTACAGTATGGGTGGTCAGCCTCATACCAACCTATAAGTCAAGGAATATGAATAATAAATTACATTTAAATATAAAAAAATAACAAAACCTTACAAAGAAATCCATACAAAAAAAATAAAAAATTTCCTATGCAAAAAATGTAGCAAATGAATACACCAACATTAGAAATCAACATTGCAGATTAGCCGCCACTTCTTCCTGTCCTTGCATACTTCTTTCATTTCATCCAGAGTCATAACCTTTTTCATACAAGTCACTAATTTAAGTGGTTGGCGTAAGATCCGGTCCCCAAACCTGTGAAAATAAATATTTTTCACACGGCACATTTGTTCTTTTTTATATTTTAATGTAATCGATTATTCATATTTCTTGACTTATAGGTTGGTATGAGGCTGACCACCCATACTGTAAAAAATGGTTCATTTTGCCAATGTCACCCCTGTTTCAGGGAAGGTCGGCAAAAGTTGTGGGGCTTATGTTCATTTGAGGTTTGGATTTTATTTGTGAGTACACATTCAGCATTTGTAAGCGCGAACTACACGTGTTGGTTTGTGGGCATACATCTGAGAGCTTTAAATGAATATATCCTTGCAACTTAGATTATAGCACATGGACAAATCTGTAAAATTATACACATTATGTCCACCTTAGTTGCTTTGCGTTAAATAAAATGATGAAATGTATGTCTAAAGTGATGGATATGAATGAATTGAAAACTTGAAGAAATGGCTATAAGAAGTTGATGCAACTACGCAAAGGCTCTGGCCACGCCTAGAAGAATAGCGACACAGTGACAGCTACAACTGTTGACTTTCATACCCTTTCAGCTTATATAATTTCCCAACCCCTCATTCCACTCATTATTCTGTCCTTCTGTGTTCTGTACTCCGAGTATACAACTCACCACGATTGCGTTAATCTGAAATGTATGAAATATATACGACGGCACTCCCGGAGAGCGATTGAGTTTTCGTACATTATTTTGGTTCACGCAATCCAGGTGCGTTGGTTACGCAATATTTTTTACTGAAGGCAATGCTACATTCCTAATTAACTCAGCCCATTGTTTCAGCGTATTTTCAGCCGGCTCATTCCAGCCAATTATTATTCGATTCCCAGAAATTCAATGACATGAGTTTTATTTTTGCTGTACAATTCAGTCGTTTTGCTTTACACTGAATATTTGTTACAAAGTGCGTCCCCTTAGGCACGGTGTTTTCAACGTTACTAAAGTGACTTCATCTAAATCTAAGCTGCAAAGATATATATCATTTAAGATTCATATTAAACGCATTCCCACAAGCAGACACGTACAAGTTTGCGCTTGCACATGCCGCATGTGAACCTACAACATAAAAACCCAACTCTCAAATGGACATACACCCTGCAACTCGTGCCGTCCTTCCCTGAAACAGGGGTGACATTGGCAAAGTGAACCATTTTTACAGCATGGGTGGTCAGCCGCATACCAACCTATAAGTCAAGGAACTAGAGGTAAAATTGGGAGGTCGGTACAAAAGTGAAAGAGGTTACATACAATATGACAGAAGACACAAACACGTCTTCTTCTTTTTTCTTTTTTTTAAATAGATTTGTGAAGAGGAATGCAATTCACCAACCTATTCTACCTGGCCAGAAACAGGTATTAATATTATCAATTAATAATTCATTATGGTTCATTTTTATGAATTATTACTTAATAATTACCCAATAACATCTGTTGAACCAGGGTCAAAGTTATTGTCAAATGACCCAGGCGGGGATCGAACCAACGTTGTTCTATTGCAACCACGCTAGAAGGATCAGCCCACTTGGCCCCCTCGGCAATATTTTTTTAGTTTTGATGGCTATTAGAGCTATATAAACCTTGCAACTCTTGCCAATATCCCCTGAAACGGGGCGTCATTGGCAAAAGGGAACCTACGATTAAATAATGTAGGCTGAATCACTTTTCAGATTTACATCAAAAAATTTCAAAGCTTTTTCGATTCGATCAAATGTCATGTAATAATCAATTGGATGACGGGATTAAAGACCTTTTTTCGTATTACAGAAGAAACTTCCTATTTACAGATTTCAGCTGACAGTTATAGGGAGTTTCCCCTACGCCCCCTTCAACATCGTATCGTTGCGAACTTGAAATACGTGCGATTATACACACACACATAAAAATTATTACACACACTGAAGCACGTAATACAGAACCATCTACGAGTATTCGTGCCTTGGAATGACATTCTAGTGATTGCGTGTGCGTAAATGTTCTTGTGGTGGAATAATCCAGAAATTGCGAGAAAGACCTCTCCGGTTTACTATATCTATAATCTATAATCTAAGTTGCAAGCATATATTCATTTAAAGCTCTCAGATGTATGCCCACAAACAAACACGTGTAGTTCGCGCTTACAAATGCTGAATGTGTACTTACAAATAAAATCCAAACTCAAATGAACATAAGCCCTGCAACTCCTGCCGACATTCCCTGAAACAGGGGTGACATTGGCAAAGTGAACCATTTTTTACAGTATGGGTGGTCAGCCTCATACCAACCTATAAGTCAAGGAATACGAGTAATAAATGACATTTAAGTTTACAAAAAAAAAACAACAAAACCTTAAAAATAAATCTATACAAAAAAAGTCAAAAATTTCTTATGCAAAAAATGTAGCAAACTAATAAACCAACATTACAAATCAGCATTGCAGATTAGCCGCCACTTCTTCCTGTCCTTGCATACTTCTTTCATTTCAACCAGAGTCATAACCTTTTTCATACAAGCTCTCCTTTTATTATGACTCTGGATATTCCATTCACTCGCTATTTCGAAAATTTGGTCCATCCATACCTTTCTCGGTCTTCCTCTTCCACGACATCCATCTATTCTAGCAACATATACTTTCTTCGTCAATCTTTCATCACTCATTCTCTCCATGTGCCCGAACCATCTTAACATACTTCTTTTAATCTTCACTTTCACACTTTCCCTTACACCACATTCCTCTCTTACAAAATCATTCCTCACCCTGTCACTTCGTTTTTTCCCAATCATACTTCTTAGATAGTCCATTTCTACTGTATGGACTTTACTAATTTCCCTTTCACTCACCGTCCAGGCTTCACTTCCATACATCAAGGTGGGCACTAGTATACCACCGTGCACCGCCAATCTAACATTTTTTGAGAGATTTTGGTTCCTGGCGATGCAAGCGGTCGCACCCAGTACACACCTGCCTTTCATTATTCTTCTTTCAAATTCACCGGACATTCTTCCATCTTTTTCAAACTTACTTCCCAGATATACAAACTCATTTACGACATCAACATTCATTCCATTAATTTTAAATTCATAATTCATACTTTCATCATCTCTTTGAAAAATCAATACTTTCGTCTTACTTGCATTCAACTTCAAATGGTTACCTAACAAAGCTTCATTCAATCTAGAGAGCATTGTTTGCAATTCTACTGCTGAATCAGATACAAGAACTGCATCATCTGCATACAGTAGAACACTCACTTTGCTCTCTCCTATCATCAATCCACAATCATTAAGACTAGCATCTCTGACACACTTGTCCATGACTATGTTAAATAGCCATGGACTCATCACACATCCTTGCCTCACACCCTTATAAACTTCAAACCATTCACTATACTCACCATCAATACGAACACATGCCATACTATTTTCATAGTTCGCATGCACCGCATCTAGGAGAGCCCCATTTACTCCGTATGCTTTCAAAACATCCCATAACATACCTCTGTCTACTGAGTCAAAAGCCTTTTCCAGATCTACAAAGGCTGTGAACAGCTTTCCCCTCACCGACAATTGTTTTTCAACAAGTTGTCGTAGAGTAAAAATCTGATCAACACAGCCCCTACCGGCCATAAAGCCGGACTGTATATCGGAAATCCTTTCACTAGTAGTCAGAATCACATTTTTTATGATCACCTTACAGAAGACTTTTCCTGGTATACTGAGTAGACTGATTGGTCTGAAGTTCTGACAGTCTTTTTTGTCCCCTTTACCTTTGTAAATGGGAACAATGACTGCCTTCCTCCAATCCATCGGTACTACTCCTGCATTCACACAAAGCTTACATAATTCGTACATCCAATCTATCACACATTCACCTCCTGCTTTCAACATTTCACCATTTATACCATCAAACCCAGCAGACTTCCCATTCTTCAGACGTGAAATAGACACTATCAATTCTTCTTTCAAAATCTTCAATTCATTCTCTTCATCTATCTGTTCATAAATTCTTCTTTCACCCTGACCAAAAATTTCTTGAAAATAGTTCTTCCATCTCTTGCATACTTCTTCATTCTCCCATACCATCTCACCGGCAGCACTTTTGACTCCTGGAGTGGTCAATGCAGAAGATTTATTTCTATCCGCATTGATCCACCTCCAAAATTCCTTCTTACCGTCGGTGAAACTTCTGTTAATCCTTTCATCAATCTTTTTTTGTTCATTCATCTTGCTTTCATAAATTATAGTCTTCGCCATTCTCTTAGCTATCTTATATTCGTCTTCTAGCTTTCTATCATTTCTATCATTCAGCCAATTTTCATAACACTTCTTCTTAACTTTCACAGCTTCTTTTACTCTATCATTCCACCAGGCATCTCCTTTCAATCTTCCACCTTTCGTTACCCCACATGCTTTTTTAGCGCATTCAGTCATTCCTTCTTTCAGATCTTTCCACATACTTTCAATATCTTTTCCACACACACTCTTCTCAAGTTCACTCACACTTAAAATTTTGTGGAGCTCTGATACATACTTCTCTTTCACATTTTCTTCATTCAACCTTTCTACTTTTATTCTAGGCAATCTTACTTGCCTCTTGCGTTTCTTCTTTCTTACTTCACCAATCATTATTTTAGCACATAAGAGATAGTGGTCACTGCCTATTTCAGGCCCGCGGTAGACACGGCTATCTCTTACGGCTCCTCTCAATCTTTCATCCACACAGATGTAGTCAATGATTGTGCGACTTCCCACAATCTGCCTCGTGTACAGATGCACATCCTTATGCCGAAACCAAGTATTCGATGCAAAAAGACTGTGCTCCGCACACAAAGCAATCAGATGTCGCCCATTATCATTGACTACACCTCTCCCACCAGGACCAATAATTTTCAAACATTCATCCCTCTGTGCACCTATCCATCCATTCATATCACCTAAAATTACAATGTTTTCATTATTATTCCTTTCATGCACAACAGCATTCAATTCATTCCAAAAACTCATTCTCACCTCCATACACTCTGAATCAACAGGAGCATAACAGGCAACCAAGAAAAGTCTCAAACTGTTAATTTTGAATTTGACAACCAAAATCCTGGGAGAAACTCTTCGATAACCTGTTATACATCCTTTTACACACTCACTCACAATCACACCTACACCTTGCCTTTCATTCCCATCTTCCACACCTGACCAAATATACAATTCACCGTTCACTAATACTTTCTCACCATTCCCTTTCATTTTTGTTTCAGTCACACCCATTACTTTTATTCGTTTCTCTTTCATTACATTCATAATTTCTTTCTCCTTGCAATCATTCATCTTCCTTACATTCCATGTCCCGAAAACCCATTCATTCTTTCTATGAAAATTAGTGGCGGCATTTCCACAACGTGCAGGTACAAAATTATTGTGAGTGGCCATTTCTACATAACAAAATTTGAAAAACTAAAGTTAGTAAATATAGTACACAGAAAAAAAATAAAAATATATAGCTAACAAACATAAAATTGAAACAGAAAAAAGTTAAAAGTAAAGTTAAAAAAGTTAAAAGTAAGGTTAGTAAATATACAAAGAAAAAGAAAAAAAATATATTTATAAATAGTTAAAAAAACAAATATATTGTCCATATAAAAGTCCACAATTTTAATTTTGCGCCATGTGCCATGTTGTCCTCTTGAATCAGGTAGGTAGGACACAAGTTTTATTTTTTCCTTCCTGTAATTTGTTTTTGTTCCAAAAAATTTTCAAAATAGTTGAGGTTATGTACCAAAATTTTTCTTCAAAAGATGCAAACACTAACTATTGCCTTTCCCTTTAAAAACTTCACATCCATCCACATTGGTCAATTATTTGACCTCTTATATTAATATAAGAGGTCAAAATGGTAGGACAGCAGAAGTCGCAAGAGAGCAATCCGCTAAGCAACATGTATAACCAGTGAC
Source organism: Agapetus fuscipes (assembly GCA_951799405.1). Taxonomy (NCBI): domain Eukaryota; kingdom Metazoa; phylum Arthropoda; class Insecta; order Trichoptera; family Glossosomatidae; genus Agapetus; species Agapetus fuscipes. The sequence continues at coordinate 13,119,527 of OX637355.1, read as the reverse complement.
TGTCAAGTTGTGAAATAAATTGTAAATTGTGAAAAATAAATGGTGAAAAAATAAATTCTTGAAAAAATAAATTCGGGTATTTTAATGAAAAATAGAATCCAGCAGAAAACGCAACAGCGTAAATAGAAGAAATGTTATTGCGCATGAAAACTCAATCTCTTTCTAGGGGTGCTTTTGTCTCTTCCATACTATTTACGCCACAGAGGGGAGCTTAATCACTGCTTTTATACTTTGGTGACTGATGTACATTGGATTATTTAGGTAGGAATATAAACCTTCATTATTTTTATCGATACTCCATCAATGTTTGTAATTACTGGTCCCTTTTATCTTTTTATACCGTTTTTTTTTTTTTTTTATCTTTTCTTCATTGTGATTTGAACGCAAAGAGGATAGGACAACATCTAAAATAGAAATTACATGATCAATCTAATCTAATCTAAGTTGCAAAGATATGTAATATTAAGGATTCACATTATGTATATGCGTTCCCACAATCAGACACGTATAAGTTCGCGCTTAAACATGCTACATGTGGACTTACAATATAAAAACCTAAATCTCAAATGAACATACACCCAGCAACTCTTGCCGACCTTCCCTGAAACAGGGGTAACATTGGCAAATGGAACCATTTTGGTGGTCAGAGCCGCATACCAACCTATAAGTCAAGGAATTCTCTAATGCGTGCAAATCTGTAATTCTCGAGTGATTGTGTGTGGCGACATGAGGCTTGCCCAATATAATGTTTTATCCACGAATTATCAAATCAGTGAATCAGCACTTATTCAGTTGTACCTTTAAGGTGGCGATATACCTACCCTTCAGTGGCGAAGGGTGCCATACAACTCGATTCCCATCGGCTTCCCTTTTAAAATGAGGCAACAAAGTAGTTAAAAAATATAGGCACAAAGTAGAAAAATACATTTGCAACCAAAGAAACAATGCGTATTTTTTTCCCCCATTGAAACCATGCAGTCTACTTTAATTATTATTTTTGCCTCATTTTAAAAGGGAAACCGATGGGAATCGAGTTGTATGGCACCCTTCGCCACTGCTACCCTTGTAAATTATTTTTCTTTCCCATTCGTGATTTATATAAAACAAACATCATTAAACTTTTCATTCTCTCATGGTGGGATTTCATTTGACACAAAAAAATGGCGTCATCATAAATTTTAAAATTCGCAGCGCTCCCAGCCGTCTACTGGCTCTACGTGGCCGACAGTCTTCCGGCTGTGCGCGAGGGCGCCAAGCCTTAAAAAAACAGATTTATCAGCGACAATACAGCCAAGGTCCACAAGAGACCGTCACGCAACATGCAGCGTTCTTGAGTGATGGCTGTTTGATCGCGTCACGACAAATCGGTCAAAGATAGCTCGTCCGAAGACAGCTCGTCCGTGGACAAATCGGTCACACGACAGTTTATCCACACGACATTCGGTCATATAAGAAGATATATGTTGGCCCACAGACATCGCCATCTCAGGAAACAACAGTAATTACCAGTGGCGAAGGGTGTCATACAACTCGATTCCCATCGGCTTCCTTTTTAAAATGAGGCAACAAAGTAGTTAAAAAATAAATGCACAAAGTAAAAAACTACATTTAAAACCAACCCCCCATTGAAACCATGAAGTCTATTTTATTATCATTTTTGCCTCATTTCAAAAGGGAAACCGATGGGAATCGAGTTGTATGGCACCCTTCGCCACTGGTAATTACAAAGGTTTTTGGAGGGCAAGTTTTCTGTGAAGGAGGTATGTGTTATTCTTTGACTAATAGGTTGGTACGATGCTGACCACACACACTGTAAAAAATGGTTCATTTTGCTAATGTCACCTCTGTTTCAGGGGATTTCGGCAAGAGTTGCAGGGTTTTATATTAATTTGAGATTGGATTTCATGCTGTAAGTCCACATGCGACGTGTGTAAGCGCGGACTTATACGTGTCTGCTTGTGGAAATGCATGTAATATAAATCTTAAATGTAATATATTTTTGAAAATTAGATTATAGAGCTGTCTGTGGACCATATCGCCACTTAAAAGGTAAATTTGAATAAGTGCTGATTCAATGATTTGAAAAATCGTGGATATTTTTTTTCATGCGTAACTTTTTATAGTTTGTGAACTAATTATAAGGAAGTGCTCATGAAAATCTTCCAAATTGTAAGAGTTGTACTCTTTAATATGTTTTGTCTTGTAGAAAATAGGGAAAAAAGGTTTATTTATCTGAAAAACCCATATGTTAGCTTAATACGTCACTTATTTAGTTTTACCTTGGTAAGGTATCGATATATTGCCTATGACCTCGTTGACCGAAAAGTCGTGTGGATGAACAGTATTGTGACCAAATTGTCCGTGACCGATGTGTCACGTGGACGAGTTATATGTGGCCGAATTGCCGTTGACCGTAAGTCGTGTGGACGTTGTCCATAATCTAAGTTGCAAAGAAATATTAACATTTAAAGCTCATATCAAATGCATGCCCACAAACACGTGTCGTTCGCGCTTCTTCTTCTTCTTCGTGTCAGCTTCACACCGTATTGGCCCAGTAACGAGCAATGTCTACAGCTCTTTGGTTTCCCGCAAAGAGATCATCCATGGAGCAGCTTGTCGGAGAGGAGGGACAACACCGCAGGTGCTCCATTGTTTGCTGAGCTCCACACTCACATAGTGTAGAGTCCTCCCGTCCCAAAAATCCCCAGGTCAGCATGTTGGCCCGGGCTCTTCCAACATTGGTCCTCAATCTGTTCATGGATTTCCACACGGGCCACTCGAGGTTCTTTCCTTGAGGTAGGCTTTCTGCAGGCTGCACAAAGCTCTCCGGGCTCGTTCGCGCTTACAAATGCTGAATGTGTACTTACAAATAAAATCCAAGCCTCAAATGAACATACAACTATTGAACTCTACAACTTTTGCCGACCTTCCCTGACACAGGGGTGATATTGGCAAAGTGAATATTTTTTACAGTATGGGTGGTCAGCCTCATACCAACCTATAAGTCAAGGAAACAATTACAGTAATAGTGAGCGCTGTGCTTGCGTGGATCACACCTCAAGAGCTCTCTAAAAATGCGTGCTAAACTGTAATTCACGCGTGGTTGTGTGTGGGGGACATGAAGGTTTTCCCGTGCATTTTTTGCGTTGTTTCTTTTTTTCCCCGCAATTAACTTCCCTGAGAATGCTCTGCCAAGGCGCGCGCGCTTTCTCGCAAGGAATTGTCTACGGGCAAAAAAAGCATTTGAATATTCACCCGTCCGTCCGTACTGTGTTTACTTCATTGGCCTCTTTTCATATTTCTTCTGCATACTTACAAACCAGTGTCTGCTTTACTTTTTTGCGTGCGGAAGTTAGACCACTCCCGTATTCACTAAGGCCTGGTACCTAGTTGTATCGTTAGCATATGCGCCTAAAAGCATAAAAATGAATTAATATAGCTTAAAATCCTAAAAACAGTGTTTTGAAATATGCTTTAGCAAGAAAATAATCTGATAGTAACGCTATTCTTGCTAGCCAATTTTGCAGAGCATACGTTTTATGCTATAGCTAATTCCAATACGGCGTCTTTTCTCATCTGTTATGTAAAGATTTTACAGCGGCTATGTTGTTTTGAGTCGAAGTTTTTGAGGTTTTTGTTTACATTTTTCAAGTTTTGTCACGATGGTATCAATGCAATTACTTCGGGTAACCGCTTAAACCTTCGGGTAAGCTCAACCGACGACTAAAATGTCCAAGAATAGCCCCGATAGCGTTTAAAAGAAAAAAAAAACTATTTGGATACTTAAACGCTCGCCAGACATTATCAGTTTCTTTGTTATCAAGTTATCAATTCCTTGACTTATAGGTTGGTATGAGGCTGACCACCCATACTGTAAAAAATGGTTCACTTTGCCAATGGCACCTCTGTTTCAGGGAATGTCGGCAAGAGTTGCAGGGCTTATGTTCATTTGAGGTTTGGATTTTATTTGTAAGTACACAATCAGCATTTGTAAGCGAGAACTACACGTGTTTGTTTGTGGGCATACATCTGAGAGCTTTGAATGAATATATCCTTGCAACTTAGATTATAGATAGATAGATCAGTAAAATATTATACTAGAGCTTAAACGTATATTTATTCAATTGAACAGTCAATTTCAAATGAATTATTTTAAATGAATGGGAGAAAATATTTATTCTGAAATGTGCTTGCCCATACCCTATGCTCGCGCCTGTCTTTAACCCTTCTTTCTACCCCTCAGAAATAAACTGCAGCATTACATAACTGCAGTTTAGCCCTCTCCTCCTACTGCACGTAGGCACGGTAGTGCAGTGGTTGCAGACTCGAGTGGCGCTCATTTGTCCTCGGTTCCGCCCCCGGAGGCTATTTTTGTCTCTGGCCGTGTCCACAGAGCTCGCCGTAATTGCCGACTCACTCTCATTGCGGCAAGGTTTACCCAGCGTTCTCTATTTACATTGTACAACAGGGCTGACCGGTGCTACAACTGGAAATCTGCAGCAATTCTACTAATGATAGACATCTGTAAATTTGCCTTAAGTAATTCCTTTCATCTATCTTTATTTTTCATTAATTTGTGAAGAGGAATGTAGTTCACTAACCTATTTTTGTCTGACCAGAAATAGGTATTATCTAAATCTAAATCTAAGCTGCAAAGATATGTATCATTTGAGATTCATATTAAATGCATTCCCACAAGCAGACACGCATAATTTCGCGCTTACACATGCCGCATGTGGACCTACAATATAAAACACCCAATCTCAAATGAACATAAGCCCTGCAACTCTTGCCGACCTTCCCTGAAGCAGGGGGACATTGGCAAAGTGAACCATTTTTTACAGTATATGTGGTCAACCTCATACCAACCTATAAGTCAAGGAATAATTATATGTATGTAAGAATATTATCATCATCAATATTTATTTTTTCCGCTTGACCATTTATTCCTTTACTTATAGGTTGGTATGAGGCTGACCACCCATACTGTAAAAAATGGTTCACTTTGCCAATGTCACCCCTGTTTCAGGGAATGTCGGCAAGAGTTGCAGGGCTTATGTTCATTTGAGGTTTAGATTTTATTTGTAAGTACACAATCAGCATTTGTAAGCGCGAACTACACGTGTTTGTTTGTGGGCATACATCTGAGAGCTTTGAATGAATATATCCTTGCAACTCAGATTATAGATTATAGATAGACCATCCCAGCGACAACGTAATATTAGGATGATTTATTAGGTGAGCGCTGTTTTTCTTTGAATCACACCTCAAGAGCTTGATCGTCGCTGTTGAAAGCGCCAATTCTCAGGCAAGACCCAGTTGCTGTAAGGCTGCATGGACCTTTGGTGACCTGTCTTTGGTTACGGTACATGAATTTTTCAACCCAGCGAAGAGCATATTTGAAAATGTAAATGGTATCCACCGAGATTTGAACCCATGACTTTCAATTTCGAGTCAAAAGCGTTACCACTAGACTGCGGACTGGTCACTGAAGTTCAGTCGTTGCTACGCAGACTCAAGTTTTAAGAAAATATACAGAATCACTTTGGTCACCCCTGCTTTATTGTGAAGGTCATTTGCCATCCATTAGAGATGTGACTGCATCCACAGCACATGCCCTCATTAGCTGGGACTCCTTTCATCTCTCCCAGAAGTCCACTTAACCCATCCCTCCTGCCTCTCCTTACTTCTGATCATATTCCACCTACCTCTTCTTACTTCTTATCATATCTCACCTTGCTCATCACTTTTTGTTCACCTTTCATCTTGGCAGCTATTCCCTCTCACCTTTCATACATTTATTACATACTAGTGTCCACCAGTGGCGCAGGGTGATTTTTTTCAGAAGGTAACCCAATTGAGAAAAATAAACTCATCAATTGCTCCAGTTTTGTTTATACAAATGACTAAGGGGCTGTCCATATATATCGTCATTCGCATTAAGGGGGGGGGGGAGTCTGGTCTGCGGATGATGGCAAATGATGTACGAGTACCAAAAGTGACGTCGTTCTTGTAAATACCAATTTCTACAAAATATACAAAATATTATGTTAGTAATATAACATTATTAATTATTAAGCTCATCCATTATTACAGCAAGAGGGAGGGGGGGGTCATTAGATAATGACTATAGGATGATTGTAAGGGGGGGGGGGGGGGGGTCGAAAATGGGCCAAAATCGATGACGTAATTTATGGACGGCCCCTAAGTTGGCATGTAAAGAATTCCTGAAGTTGAAGTTTTAACGAAATCTGTTCAGTAGTTTAGAAGTCCATACAGGACAAACATACATCCATACATACATCCGTTTGATTATATATATTAAAAGAAGATAGATAGAAGAGAAGAAGATTAGAATTTGTAGTGCTTTGTTTGTATGCGGATAATAATAATATTATTTCTCTGAGTTATTTGGTGAGCGCTTCTTTTGTGTGAATCACACCTCAAGAGCCCTCTGCGAGCTTGTTTGTCGCTATAGAAAGCGCCAATTCTCAAGCTCGACCCAATTGCTGCAAGGCTGAATCGACCTTTTTTTTCTATTTTTCCAACCAGCGAAGAGCATTTTTTAAAACATAAATGGTGTATTTTTTCTGCTCCGCTGGGATTCGAACCCAAGACTTTCGATTTACGAGTACTAGACAACAGGCCGTATCCTCCTAGACAACGGCAGAAGGGATCGCATGTGGCGTGTGGAACCTATTTATTTTCACAGCTAAGGGGGCCGGCGACTTCAGTTGAAGTGGGGGTGTGTCTTTTACTCCCGAGAGTATAGGGTCTTACTTCTTGTTAAGGCCAAGCAAACCTTACCGGTATTTTTATTTTGGGTTTGAAGTGAACGCCGAAACGGGAACTTATTTCTGATACCCTTGGTTCCTTCTGACATTGAACGCAAGCATTCTACTTACTGAGCTATCAACCGGTTTGCTTCTATAATCTATAATCTAAGTTGCAATGATATATTCATTTAAAGTTCTCAAATGCATGCCCACAAACAAACACGTGTAGTTCGCGCTTACAAATGCTGAATGTGTACTTACAAATAAAATCCAAACCTCAAATAAACATAAGCCCTAAAACTTTTGCCGACCTTCCCTGACACATTGGCAAAGTGGACCATTTTTTTACAGATTTAGTGGTCAGCCTCATACTAATCAATTAATTATTATTGACAATTATATTAATTTTAAAACTAAACAAATTTCAAAACTTAATTTAACTCGGATATTTCACGAACCGTTTAGAGAGAACTTACACCAATCTCGACGTTTCGTCGGCGACGTAGCCAACGTCTTCAGGAGAACATTCTCTCTGCACGACGACTGAGGATGAACTGTCGTCGTTTAAAATTAATATAATTGTCAAAATGTCAAACGACCGTAATTCTAACCTTAACCTTACTAATTATTATTGATTAATTAATTCAAATTCAGGAATATATTTAAAAAAAAACCTTTTTCGTAAATATGAACGCCTTCTCTGACGATGGATCTGAGAATGGCGGTACACAATGGCATATTGTTACCGACTTTGTTGTATGGAAGTGAAGCATGGACAGTGAACGATAGCGAAATGAGTAAAGTATGTACGGTGGAAATGAAGCATTTGAGAAGCATGACAGGAAAAACTCTGAGGGATAGAGTTAGGAATGAATGGGTAAAAAAAGAATGTAATTTGAAAGAGGATGTGAAAGTTAAGGTACAAAAGAATATGATGAGATGGTTTGGTCATGTGGAAAGAATGAATGATGATAGACTGACAAAGTATGTATACAAAGAAAGTGTGAAAGGAAAAAGAGGGAAGGGACGACCGAGAAAAGTATGGAGTGATCAGATTGAGGAGATTGTGAAAGAATGGGATATACAAAGTGAGCGTAAAAGAAGAAAATGCATGAAAAAGGTGATGGATATGAATGAATTGAAAGAGGTATGTAAGGATAGGAAAAAATGGAGGCAACTCTGCAGAGGCTCTGGCCACCCCTAGCGGAATGGCGACAGAGTTACAGTTACAGTTACAGTTCTCTCGTGAAATTTAAATTCCGTATTTTTTTTTTTGTAAATCTTTTAAATTTAGAATAACATTTCAGAATTATCCAACCGTCCTGAGTATAGTATTATAGAAAACTTATTAAATTTATGTAAATTATCCTCAAAATCGTATTTCAACTTTTCCACTCACATTTCCGTGTTTTTTCTTCTCCGAAAAGTTTAATGAAATTTGTCCTTTTTCCAGCGATTTCGATATATATATACATACATACATACATACATACCAAGATAAACTTTCTGGGGTCCAAATTCAAAGCTCTCGACTTGCCTGTAATGAGTCACAGGTGAAACCAAAAGTTCATCATATAATAAGCTGGATCAGTAGTTCCCAACCTGGGGGCGATTCGGGCCTTAGGGGGGCGATTTGGGGGTGATGAGGCGATCGCGTGCCAGTGACAATTTGAGCGGCACAGTGATTTAACGACACATGACAAATCGGCACATGACAGAACGACACATGACAAAACAAAACAGAAAATACATAATAATATTAGGATGAGTTATTTAGTGAGCGCTGTTTTTGTGTGTATCACACCTCAAGAGCTCTCTGCGAGCTTGATCGTCGGTGTAGAAAGCGCCAATTCTCAAGCAAGACCCAGTTGTTGTAAGGTTGGATAGACCTTTCAGTGACCGGTCTTTGGTAAAGGTTTATGAATTTTTCAACCCAGCGAAGAGCACATTTGGAAATATAAATGGTATATTTTTGTGCTCCGCCGGGATTCGGATCCACAACCTTCCGTTTACGAGTCGGAAGTGTTGCCACTGGACTACGGACCGGTCCAAGAATCACAAACATCATGTGATGTTTTTTCACGTGCTGTTTATGGTATGTTCTGTTTTAGGTGATGTCTTGTCTTGTGATGTTTTGTCATTGTGTTGTTATGTCATATTGTGTCGCTATGCCATGAGTCGTTATGTCACTGTGCCGTTTTAACATGAAGCCCGCGTGCCTACCCCCCCGACGGTTTTTTTGAGATTATGTTGATAGTTGTTAGTTGGTTAACTTCACTTTTACAATGTCAAATCGCTTCCTGCTCTTAAAAGGAACTTCGGACTCGTTAATGGAAGGCTGCGGGTTCAAATCCCGGCGGAGCACAAAAAATATATCATTCATATTTTCAAGTATGCTCTTCGCTGGGTTGAAAAATTCTTAAACACCTACCTTAGACTGGTCACAAGATCCATCCAGCTTTACAGCAAATGGGTCTTGTTTGAGTATTGGCGCTTTGTAGCGACGAACAAGCTCGTAAACACCTCTGCGACACTGCAACAAGTGTCATAGACCACTAGAGTCTCTGAAATATAGGGAATCTCCCGCACAGGATTTCTAAAAACAAAAGAAAAACCCCGATTTGTTGCTGTACTTAATTCGGGCTAGTGTTACTGTATCCTGCCACCGTTCCACTAGGGGTGGTCGGTTCTTCCTCAGATGTATCTCTACATTTACTGTCCTTGCATACTTCTTTCATCTCTTCAACATTCATCATTTTATTCATACATACTCTTCTCCTTATTCTCACTCTGCAGGTACCATTCTTTCGCAATCTTACCTATTTGGTCTATCCATTCCTTCCTTGGTCTTCCCCTTTCCACGCTTTCCTCTGTACACTTTCTTCTTTAGTACTTCATCATCCATTCTTTCAAGATGCCCGAACATTTTATTTCGTAATTTCGTAATATTCTATAATCCGATTTGCTTTGGGAAATTTTGAATTTAATTTGAAAATCTGTTCCCGGGAAATTTCTCATTCTAACTCGCTTATTCTCTTTTCCTCCATCCATCTTTATCCTGAGTATTAAATCGTCCCTCCAGTGCTTGTTCGGCTCATCTACCATTTGATTCAAAGATGACCTGTCATCATTGACATATTAATAAATAGACTACGTGTTCCATACAAAAGAAACGACGAAATATGGAGCCAACTCTAGAAGGGTCAAATGACAAATTCAAATATTGGTCACACAGTGTCTACACATGTAGTACACAAAAAAATATTTTTTTGCATCTTGAGCCGGGCACGTTTGTGTTGAATACTTTATTTTCCATCTGACAGATGTTTTTTACATTGTATGCGAAGACAGTATATCTTTGTCTTGCTCTGCCGACACCACGCCGACACGATGTACCAATGGGTGCTATGAAACGAATAGGAATAAATTTCTGTACACACATATATGGTTTTTACGCGATGTTATATGATTAGTTCAAACCAATGACACCATAATCCATTTGTGTACAGAACTTTTACGAACAAAACGGTCACAGATCGCCCTGGCAAAAAAATATTACCAGAGCCGATTCAGGGTACGAATAAATAATAAAAACAAAAAAGATTTTCATATTTAATTATTTAAAATCAAAATATAACTTGTATATGGTTACGGGACGAGTAAAATTAATCGGTGCGACGACAAAATGTACATTGATAGAATGTCCACCGACATAATGTACACGGACAAAATGTCCCCCCGACAAAATTTCCACTCGACCAAATGTCCACCGACAAAATGTCCACCGACAGAATGTCCACCAACAGAATGTCCATCGACACAATGTTCACGGACGAAATGTCCACGTGACAAAATGTCCACGCGACGAAATGTCCACGCGACAAAATGTCCACCGTCATAATGTACACGGACAAAATGTCCCCCTGATAAAATTTCCACCCGACAAAATGTCCACCGACAAAATGTCCACCGACAAAATGTCCACCAACAGAATGTGCATCGACACAATGTCCACGGACAAAATGTCCACGTGAAAAAAATGTCCATGCGACAAAATGTCCACGCAACAAAATGTCCACCGACATAATGTGCACCGATACAATGCCCACGGACAAAATGTTCACCCGACAGAATGTCCACCCGACAAAATGTCCACCGACATAATGTCCACCGATACAATGTCCCCGCGACAAAATGTCCACCGACATAATGCCCACCAATGCAAATACAAAATACCAAACAAATACAATGCCCACGGACAAAATGTTCACCCGACAGAATGTCCACCCGACAAAATGTCCACCGACATAATGTCCACCGATACAATGTCCCCGCGACAAAATGTCCACCGACATAATGCCCACCAATGCAAATACAAAATACCAAACAAATACAATGTCCACGGACAAAATGTCCACCCGACAGAATGCCCACCGACACAATGTCCACCGATGCAATATCCACGGACAAACATGTCCTCCGACAAAATGTCCACCCACAAAATGTCCACGGAAACAATGTCCACTGACATATGTCTCACCGACATAATGTCCACCGATACAATGTCCACGGACAAAATGTTCACCCGACAGAATGTCCACCCGACAAAATGTCCACCGATACAATGTCCACGGACAAAATGTCCACCCGACAGAATGTCCACCAACACAATGTCCACCGATATTATGTCCACGGACAAACATGGCCCCCGACAAAATGTCCACCGGCAGAATGTCAACCGACAGAATGTCTATCGACAGAATGTTCACGGAAAGAATGTCCACTGACATTAATGTCCCACCGACATAATGTCCACGCGGCAAAATGGCCACCCACAAAATGTCCACGGAAAGAATGTCCACTGACATATATCCCACCGACATAATGTCCACTGATACAATGTCGACGGACAAAATGTTCACCCGACAGAATGTTCACCCGACAAAATGTCCACCGACATAATGTCCACCGATACAATGTCCACGCGACAAAATGTCCACCGACATAATGTCCTCCGATACAATGTCCACGCGACAAAATGTCCACCGATACAATGTCCACGGGCAAAATGTCTACCCGATAGAATGTCCATCGACACAATGTCCACCGATACAATGTTCACGGACAAACATGTTCCCCGACAAAATGTCCACCGGCAGAATGTCAACCGACAGAATGTCCACCGACAGAATGCCCACGGAAAGAATGCCCACCGACAAATGTCCCACCGACATAATGTCCACCGATACAATGTCCATGGACAAAATGTTCACCCGACATAATGTCCACCGGCAGAATGTCAACCGACAGAATGTCCACCGACAGAATGTCCACGGAAAGAATGCCCACCGACATATGTCCCACCGACATAATGTCCACTGATACAATGTCCATGGACAAAATGTTCCCCCGACATAATGTCCACCGACAGCATGTCCATTGTCATTATTTAGTCATGTCATTATTTCGAGTACAGCCCTGGGCGCTGTTGTCCCTTTCTTACACACGCTGGAATACTATCTATCTAGTGAACGCGCTCCTCTAGCACGCGTCTGTTGATAATTCGTTCAAAATATAAATAAAACGTTAATTAGCATATAAAAAACATAAAATTACTTGTGAAATGTGATTCCATCCACTTTTTAATTTTTTTCGGACCTATTTTTGCATCCTTTCACTCAGCAAACCATTTTTATTGAGATGTTAACGATCCGAGCGCTGACGAAGTAATGAGGGCAAAACCGAGCATTACAATTTCACGCGGATCGAGGTTCAGCGCTTCAGTCCAAAAAATAGGCGACATTATTTTGGTCTGGACTTCATCTCTATACCTTTATAACTCTATGCCTGTCATTGAAATTGTCTTAAGAATCACACTCTACATAATCTAAGCCAAAAAAAAGAATTAAACACGATAATGTGAGAGAATTTTTTTAAATATTTAAAAAACAATATCCAGTTTCCATAAGACACATTGGTCCAGTACACCTGCAAACATTTCTCATGTGAAATGACCTCTGATGGAGCTATTGCGACATCTATGAATGCATCACCGAAGGTCAATAAATATACCTGCAACCTTCGACCTCGAGCAAAAAACAACAATTCATCAGTTCGTGATTCTTCTTCGTAGAAGACACACGCCTCCTGAAGACGTCGGATATGACTCTGACGAAACGTAGAGAAAATCGTTCTTCTCTTTCCACGGTCAGTAACATCCGTTTTTTTCATTCCAAAAAATGTCTAACGACTGTAATCATAATTTCAAGTCTTAAATTACACTTCGCTGCCTTAGTTCTTGTTTATCGTATCCGCCATTGAGAAAATTTTACATGAGCAATGTTTGCATGTGTACTGGACCAATGTGTCAATGAAGTTTATTTAAAAAAAAAATTAAAAGAACTCTCACATTATCGAGTTTTACGGTTTTTCTTAGCTCAGATTGTGTAGAATTTGATTCTTAAGACAACTGCATGAAAAAGTCATATTTGACAAGATTGGCGTATACGGTAAACAAGAACCGGGGGAGCGACTTGTCTACTTGTGGGAATGCATTTAATATGAATCTCAAATAATACCTATACATCTTTGCAACTTAGATTTAGACATTACACAAATAAGCACTAAGGGGATGAAATGTTGCGTAAATACACAACACTCAAGTAAATATAGTATAATGTATGAAAACTAAAACTCTCTCTAGCAGGCGCAGTTATATCTTTCATGCATTTACGTTGATGCGATCGGCGACTGTTTGCGCCGCAATTTTTTGTACTGGGGTGAACACTTGTGTTCGCGACCTAGATGGAATATGTACAGATTGGAAATTCAATTCAACAAAATGGAACATCTTGTTTCTTTCTGGAAATTCCTATTATTTTCTGTCTTACAATGGATAGTTTCCATGAATGTGTTTGTCTTTATCCTTTGTAATATAATGTTACGAATGTATAGGTTCATGCCTGCTTGTTTTTGTGATTGTGTGCCTAGGCGTGTTTACTTGCTGTATATGTGTGTGTTTATACGTGAGTGTTTGACACTTTGAACTGTTGGTACTTCTCACACTCTCTGGAAACATCCATTCTAGAGGCGTCTCGGTATGGTCTAGTACACGTGAGAGTAGGCCTTTGTCACATATAAATATAAGTTGCGGTTATGTGAAGCTTCAGTGATCCTGTAACGCTCAAGCCGCGAAACCGACAATACAGAAATTACAGAGTGAACCAAATTTTGTAATCAACTTGTTAAAAATAATACACACTGTGAAATTAATTCAAATGAAATTTTATTAGATGTGAACCCGAAATAACTTGGACCGGTCCGTAGTCCATTAGTGGCAACACTTCGGACTCGTAAATGGAAGGTTGTGGATTCGGATCCCGGCGGAGCACAAAAATATACCATTTATATTTCGAATGTGCTCTTCTCTTCGCTGGGTTGAAAAATTCATAAACCTTTACCAATGACCGGTCACCAAAGGTCCATCCAGCCTTACAGCAACTGGGTCTTGCTTGAGTATTGGCGCTTTGTAGCGACGACCAAGCTCGTACACCTCTGCGGCACTACAACAAGTGTCATAGACCCCTAGAGTCTTTAGAATCTAGGGAGTCTCCCGCACAGGATTTCTTAAAAAAAAAAAAAAATCATAACAATAATTGTACGCGTTAATATTTTAGAATCTAGTGGTCTATGACACTTGCTGTAGTGCCCCAGAGGTGTTGGTTATGTGGCGATTGATTCCCTGATCATCTGTAACAGGGCTGTTTGCTATGTGGTGTGTGTTCTGCTGGCTTTATATTATATATATATATACTAGCAGACTGACCGTACTGCGCACGGTTGTCTGCTAGGCCCTTCGGGCAGTGTAAGTCTGGCTTCGCAATAATTTTTCCTCAGACCTCCTTCATAGTAATTAAATGCTTTAAGAAGTAATTTGAAAAAAAAATTGCGGTTAAAGGGTTATTTAGTTCTTTCATGTTCTGAGTATCTTGTATGAAGCATGAGGTATGAGGCTGACCTCCCATACCTAAAAAAATGTTCACTGAACGAATGTTTCTCTGTTCCTGAAAAGGTCGGCAAAATTGCAGGGCTTATGGTCAAGAGAGGCTGAAATTTTTATTTGTAATTAAACATGCAGCATTTGTAAGCGCAAAGTCACTCATGTCTGCTTGGGGGCATGTATTGAATATGAATTATAAAATGTATGTATGCAACTTAGATTTATATTCTAAAATTAAAAACATCAAGTGCCACAATTAAATGTTAGCGTGAAATGACATTTGCCAGTTTGTGGGCGTGCATTCAATTTGAATCATCAAATAACTTTTTTTGCAACTTTAGATTATAAATTAAATTTAACATTGTTGAAGGATTTTTTAAACTCAAATCCTTGACGGATAGGTAAGTATGAGCCTGAATACTCATATCGCAAAAAATGGTTCACTTGACAAATGTTTCCCCTGTTTTTGAAAAGGTTGGCAAAAGTTGCAGGGCTTATGTTCATTAGAGGCCTTAATTTTAATTTGTAAGTTCACATGCAGCATTTATAAGTGCGAACCCACTCGTGTCTCCAGGGGGGCATGCATTGAATATGAATTATAAAAGTTATTGTGTCTGTGCAACTTAGATTATATAATCTAATATTAAAAAAAAATCAAGTGCCACAACTATATGTTAGCGTGAAATGACATTTGCTAGTTTGTGGGCGTGCATTCAATTTGAATCATCAAATAACTTTTTTTGCAACTTTAGATTATAAATTAAATTTAACGTTGTTGAAGGATTTTTCAAACTCAAATCCTTGACGGATAGGTAAGTATGAGCTTGAATACCCATATCGAAAAAAATGGTTCACTTGACAAATGTTCCCCCTGTTTTTGAAAAGGTTGGCCAAAGTTGCAGGGCTTATGTTCATTAGAGGCCTTAATTTTAATTTGTAAGTTCACATGCAGCATTAATAAGCGCGTACCCACTCGTGTCTCCAGGGGGGCATGCATTGAATATGAATTATAAAAGTTATTGTATCTGTGCAACTTAGATTATATATTCTAATATTTAAAAAAAATCAAGCGCCACAACTATATGTTAGCGTGAAATGACATTTGCCAGTTTGTGGGCGTGCATTCAATTTGAATCATCAAATAACTTTTTTTGCAACTTTAGATTATAAATTAAGATTACCGTTGTTTAAGGATTTTTCAAACTCAAATTCCTTGACTTAAGGGTTAGTATGAGGCTTACCACCCATATCGCATAAATGGGTTCACTTAACAAATGTGTCCCCTGTTTCTGAAAAGGTCAGCAAAAGTTGCAGGGCTTATGGTCATGAGAGGCTGAAATTTTTATTTGTAAATACACATGCAGGATTTGTAAGCGCAAACTCACTCGTGTCTCCGAAGAGGAGTGCATTGAATATGAATTATAAATGTTAATGCGTCTATGCAACTTAGATTGTATATTGTAATAATACTTTAAAAAAATTAAATGCCGCAATAAGTACGGTTTCATATAAAAAGTTGACCTAATCGATCGTCATTATTTCTAAAAAATACATGTTATAACTGGTTGAAGTATAATTTTGAAATAAATAAAGAATATAGGTAGGTACTCAACGGAATTCAACCGAAAAAGAATCGACTTGGCAATGGCAACGATGGCAACTTTGAAGCCTATGTTGAAGTGCTGGCAATTTATTTGAAATTCGAATGTCAAAATGAGTTTTGTTTCTCGCATAGGTTTTACATAAAAAGGTGTTGTGATTGATCATGATTATTTATTTAAAAAACGACAATTTAAAATCTACTGATGATGAGGAAGCACATCCCAAGTCCTGAACAATATTTGTTGTGAATATGACGTGCATCTGTTCAGGAGTTCTTCAGTTTGAATGCCATTAACGCACAATTATTTTGTATGGGGAGGCCGTTGAATTTTATATTATAGGGGGATATGTATATATATATATACAAGGATAATTTATTTATAAGGTGCACATAATTGAAGAGCGCCGTTTTTGTGTGTGTCACACCTCAAGGGCCCTCTCAAATCACGGATAAGATTTTTAGGATTTGTTTTGAGACTCTGAAAGGAAGCGGCAATTGATATTGAATTTGAATAGGACAGGATTGATTGGGTTGGGAACGCAGATACAGGTAACTCGTCCCATGAACGGGCAGTTTGGCAAAGGAATGAGTCGTGAAAACACATAGAGTTATAAAGGTATAGAGATGAAGTCCAGGCCAAAATAATGTCCCCTTTTTTTTGGACTGAAGCGCTGAACCTCGATCCGCGTGCAATTTGTAATGCTCGGTTTTGGTCTTATTATTTCTCCAGCGCTCGGATCGTGAACATCTCGTTAAAAGTGGTTTTCTGTGTGAAAGGGCGCAAAAATAGGTCCGAAAAAGTAAAATACATGGATGAAATCACATTTCACATGTAAATTTATGTTTTTAATACGCTAATTAACGTTTTATTTATATTTTGTACGAATTATTGACAGGCGCGTGCTAGAAGAGTGCGTCTACTTTAAAGATAGTGTTCTACCGTGTGAAAGAAAGGGACAACAGCGCCCAGGGCTGTACTCGAAATAATCGAGCCTCTTGAAAAATATTTTCCACTAACTACTAAAAAACAAAGTGGCACAAAAATGATAATTTTAGGAATTCTTCGACTAATAAATGGAATATATGTACAAAAAAAAATGAGGCTTAATACGGTATACTCTTGCAAAAGTCGCTATGATATTTGACAGTTCAAATTATAACAACTCAAATTATACGAAACTTAGCGAGTTTTGAAATAGTACAATAAAATACAGAACAACATTTTTTTAAATCCAATGCAACGACAGCCATTGCAAAAAAAACTTTTTTTTAAACTAAGAGTGGTTTGCAAGTGGATTCCTCGATTATTTCATCTAAATTAATGTGGTTACAATTTTAAACGAGTCGTATTATTTTTAAAATTAAAATAATAAAATCTTTAATTGATGAGGCATTCACTTTGTAACCTTTCTATATTCTACAATCTAAGTTGCAAATATATATTTACATTAAAAACTCATATCAAATGCATACCCACAAACCAAAAAGTGCAGTTCACGCTAGGGCATGGATACCGGTATACCGAAATACCGGTATACCGACTGTTATTTTCGGTATTTTGAAACCGGTATTTGAGGATAAAATACCGGTATTTCGATTTTTCGTAAAAAAATATCAATTATTATTGCAAAGGTGTTTAAAAACTATGCAGAACGCTCGATTTATATGGTTCACAGTGTTGTTCATACTTCAGATGAGTTTTCATATGAGACGAATCACGATTATTAGAAAAAATCATCACAATATCAACTACGCAAAATTCTGCATGCTTAATAGTATCTAGTTGGTATTTAATGATATCGCTTTCAGTTGTTCGTCTAATGTTTTACTTCTACAATTAACTGCTACCGGCACGCGCGCACGCTCGAACACAACACAAGACGATACGTAAGTACGTAAGCGCTATATCATACATCTTTCTCTCTCTCTCATACATTGGATTAGTATTAAACCTCTCGCACGGTTCTTTTTGGGCATCCGGGCACTATGGTCTACGCTCCACCCCTCCCTCAATCTATGACCACAAATCAAAACAGATCCCAGGTTGGTCAGATCGGAGAGGAAGAAGAAGATAATATTCAAACATTGATTCGTATTGAAATGACATTGTATGAAAATGGAGGTACTAGAGGCAGATTTTTGGACGTAGCTTACAAGTACCTCTTAAGCATTCCACCGACGAGCGTTGAGTCAGAAAGGGCATTTTCAGCTGTAAGTTACATTATGTAACAAAATAAGATCATCTCTCAACGACGCAAGTTTGGACGCGTTATGTTTTCTTCGCACGATTTTCCAACAAACGCGATCTGACTGAAAAATAAACTTAAGTTAATTGCGCCTGCGCCTATATTTTGGTTTATTTAAGAAAATAAAACAATTTGATTTTGTTTTAACTTATGTACGCTATATAAGAAATTCTCGTTGCACGATTTCATATAATTAGAGAGTAAGACTGATTTTAATACCAATGTGATTGTGATGTTTGTGCCTTTAAAACAACTTAAATAATTCTTGGATCCAATAACGTATTTTATTTAATATTACCTTAACTATAATAACTCAATAAATGGTTTTTACTGAGTTGATCAATAGTTCGAGTGTTTTTGACAAATAGCTTAGAAAACTGCTTTAATGACTTACTTATCGTTTTTGGCATCATTTAACCAGTAATTAGCAGTATTTAATAAAATACCGAAAAAATACCGAAATTTCGGTATACCGGTATTGGAAATTTCAATATCGGTATCAATACCAGTATGAAAATTATTCCGGTATTCCATGCCCTAGTTCGCGCCTACAAATGCTGAATGCTTATAAATAAAATCCTAGCCTTAAATGAAACAGGGGTGACATTGGCAAAGTGAACCATTTTTTACAATATGGGTGGTCAGCCTCATACCCTATAAGTCACGGAACTTTGTTTTTTTAATATTAAAATGAAATCATGTTTTCGAAATTGGTTGTACATTAATAAATTTGACTCGTCCTGTAACCATATACAACTTATATTTTGATTTTTCATTATTAAATATTAAAATCTTTTTTATTTTATTATGTATTCTTACCCTGAATCGGCTCTGGTAACCATTTTTTGCAAGAGCCATGTTTTACCGTTATTCTCGTAAAAGGTCTGTACATACATGTATGGTTTTTAAGTGATTTAATATTATTGTTCACACCCATAACAAGAAAAAATCATGTTATGTATGGTGCTTTACATTATCACAAAAATAATATTTCGTAGCATCCATTGGTTTCATCCTGTGGGCAGAGCGAGACAAAAGTATATTTACCTCGCTCGTAATGTTTAAACGAGCTATTAGATGAACAATAAAGCTTTAAACACAAGAGTGCACGGCTGAAGATGCAAAAAAAAAAAAATTTGTGCACTACAAGTTTATACCTATTTGTGATAAATCTTGTACTTTCGTTAATTTACCCTCGTTGAGTTGGGTCCATATTTGTATGTTCCTTTTGTAGGAGACACGCGGTCTATATATTAGTAAGTCAATGTGAAAACACCAAGTTCTCTTTAGCTTAATATTGAAGGTATGATCTGTTTTCCGAGTGTAAAACAAAAAAGGAACTCCCCCTCGAACGCGTAAATAGAAACAAATCTGAAAGATACGGTAGCACTGCTAGTGAGTGATCTACTTGTTTATGAAGTAAAAACTTGAAAACAAAACACTCTTCTATTTTACTGATGTTATTATTTGTTGATTGAACTTATACCCGTCCTGTATGAATGTGTCAAAAGGACCCGTAGCACATGGACGCTCATGCAAAGCTGTATATTTTCTCAAGTGGCGGAGGAATAAAATGTTCAAATTCTTGCCGGTCTCAGTTGGTAGAATGCTTGCATTCCATGCCGTGAGCTCGGGCTCGAATCCCACCGAGGGTGTCAGAAATGATTTCCCGTTTCGGTGTTTATTTCGGACCCCAAAATAAAATACCGGCAAGGCTTACTCAGCCTTCACAAGAAATGAGTACCAGCCCCCTCGGGAGCTGGGAAACCCGCACTTCAACTGAAGTGGTTGGCGTAAGGCCGGCCCCCTTACCTGTAAAAATAAATATGTTCAACTCGCCACATGTGACCCCTTCGGGGATAACGCGGCAAGAAGTTACACTATATGTGTAGCATAGTTGCGTTTTTTTTTCAACTCGCTACATGCGACTCCTTGGGGGATAATGCGTCAAGAAGTTATACTATATGTGTAGCTTAGTTGCGTGGAGTTGCGTTTTGATATTATTTTCATAGGTTTCTCGATTTACGCGTTCGAGGGGAGCTCATGTGATGGTACACGGACTGACCGTTCCGCTGAGACGAGCCTAACTGCAGTAAGGATGGTAATCGCTTATTTTAAATAATACCGGTAAACAACCGGTTAAGCATTGGTATTAAGGTACCTACATGGATTACACAAATTACTAAATATAGTTGCAACCTTAAACTCTGCAAGTTTTAGCGCTAGGCCGGCCCCTTTACCTGTAAAAATAAATAGTGTAACGGACTGGTATGCGGCTGACCACCCATACTGTAAAAAATGGTTCACTTTTCCAATGTCAACCCTGCTTCAGGGAAGGTCGGCAAGAGTTGCAGGGCTTATGTTCATTTGAGATTGGGTTTTTTATATTGTAGGTCTACATGCGGCATGTGTAAGCGCGAAATTATGCATGTCTGCTTGTGGGAATGCATTTAATATGAATCTCAAATGATGCATATCTTTGCAGCTTAGATTTAGATTTAGGTACTTGGGCTCAATTTAATAAAACTTCGATTAAATTTATTGTACACAATTTAGTTCAAAATTTGCTCACAGTGTGAATTTTTGTATTTATCGCTTAACGGCTCGGGTACTGATCCCCTTCAAAGCATTGCAATCCGTATTTATAGGTGACTTAAGGCTTTTGTAGCATACACCAGACCATGCCAGAATCGTCTCGAGCGGAAGCTTCGAGTAAACACGAGAAGTACAACCATCCACGTACTTACGTCTAGACACACATATTCAAGTAAGTAAAAATACACAGACACACAGTCATAAAGTAAACATGCACAGACATAAACTCATGCATGCGTAACAATATGTTCCACTAACCACACGCGACCTCATCGAGGAAAACACGGCAAGAAGTTACACTATATGTGTAGTGTTTTTTAGCGTCCCGGAGGATTATACAATTTTCGACAGTTATCTAATCTAATCTAATTTGCTAAGATATGTTACATTGGAGATTCACATTACATGCATTTTCACAACCAGACACGTACAAGTTCGCGCTTGCACATGCCGCATGTGAACCTACAACACAAAAACCAAATCTCAAATGGACATACATCCTGTAGCTCTGGCCGTCCTTCCCTGAGACAGGGGTGACATTGGCAAAGTGAACCATTTTTACAGCATGGGTGGTCAGCCGCATACTAACCTATAAGTCAAGGAACATACAAATTACATTTTTTAAATCAATAAATAATAATATCTATGGACATCAAAACTAAAACAGAAAACAAATTCCAATTTAATAAACCCTAGCCGCCAACATTACAGATCAACCGCCATTTCTTTCTGTCCTTACATACTTCTTTCATTTCCTCCAGAGTCATAATCTTTTTCATACAGGCTCTTCTTTTATTATGACTCTGGATATACCATTCATTCGCTATTTCGGTTACAGTTACCGGTATGCAATTGATTTACCGGTAAAATGGTGATCGCAACGCTCTACTGTAGGTACTTCCTTAACACACAATGACACAGTCAGGCAGAAGAATCAACACCGTTACCCACGTGTACATGATGACGATGATAGTGTTTCGTTTTACGAGTTCAATTTAATAAAAAAATCAGTTAATTTATTTAAAGATTCCGTTCACATTTGGTTCGAATACAGAGTGACTTTTTAATACTGTTCAACTCGATGGCTCTGATACATGTCTTCGCTGCAGACAGCTTTAGACTTGTCTCATCACCACGGTAATTCTTACCTACCGAATATCGGTAATATTTTTATAATGACTAATCAGCTGTTCACTTGGATTAACAGGTCTTGTGGTTGTGGGTTCGAATTCCGACGTAGTACAAAAAATATACCATTTATATTTTCAAATATGCTCTACGCTGGATTGAAAAATTCATATACCTATTCCAAAGACCGGGCGGAAAAAAGGTCCATTCAACCTTACAGCAACTGGGTCTTTCTTGAAAATTGACGCTTTGTAGCGACGACCAAGCTCGAAAAAATCTGGTCGATAGCTCAGTTGGTTAAGTGTTCGCATTTCATGCAGAGAGCAAGGGTTCGATCCCCAGAGAGGGTGTCTGAAATTATTCAAACCCAAACCCGAAATAAATATACTTAGCTCAATAATTTTCTCAGCCTTCACAAGAACTTAGAACCAGCCCACTCGGGAGCTGGGAGATCCCCACTTCATCTGAAGTGGTGGGTGTGAGGCCGGCCCCCTTACACGTAAAAATAAAAAGGTACCGTATCGCCACATGCAGCCTTCGCAGATAACGCAGGCAAGAAGTTACACTATATGTGTAACTTAGATGTGCTTAAAGACCATTTTATCAACGGTCCGTAGCTCAGTGGTAACATGGCGGACTCTGAATGGGAAGGTTGTGGGTTCGATTCCCGGCGGAGCACAAAAATATACCATTTCTATTTTCAAATTTGCTCTTCGCTGGGTTGAAAAATTCATAAAACCTTTACCAATGACCGGTCACCAAAGGTCCATCCAGCCTTACAGCAACTGGGTCTTGTTCGAGAATTGGCGCTTTGTAGCGACGACGATCAAGCTCGTAAAAAGGTCGATAGCTCAATTGGTAGAATGCTTGCATTCCATGCCGAGAGCAAGGGTTCGATCTCAAAGGTTTACTCAGCCTTCACAAGAAATGAGAACCAGCCCCCCCGGGAGCTGGGAAACCCCCACTTCAACTGAAAGTGGTTGGTGTGAGGCCGGCCCCCTTACCTGTAAAAATAAATAGGTCCCGAAGCGCCACATGCGACCCCTTCGGGGATAACGCAGGCAAGAAGTTACACTATATGTGTAGCTTAGTTGCGTTTTCCATGCAGCCTTGCAGCTACTGGGTCTTGCTTGATAATTGGCGCTTTCTGTAGCGACGACCAAGCTCGCAGAGGTCTCTTAATAATAATAATTGCAAATTTTGTATAACCCCTTTTATGACAAAGGCGCTTCGTGTGATTCGCACAAAAACACCGCTCACCAAATAAATCATCCTAATATTATCACTATTCAAATTTCCATACATTCTTTTTGTTACTATTACGTGGAGTTTGAACGTTGCTTTTTATACTTAAGTGAACTCACTAATTAACTCGAGCGGTCACTTGCAGTAATTAAAATATTGTTCTGTATGTTTCTTTAACAATAGATGTATATCAGTAAATCAAAACCCCGAATGTAAACCATTCACACGAGTTTCCTCCATCGCGTAAATCGAAAATGTATGGAAGATGTGATAACACTCCCAGTGAGTGATTTAGTTGCCATACATTTTTCGATTTACGCGATCGAGGGGAGTTAACAAAATGTTGTATAGGTACTCGGACTACTGGGAATAACTCAAATATAAATTAAATAACTGTTTTGAGTCCTCTTAGTGTTTGTTTGTCCTATTCCCATCTAAACCTAAATCTAAGCTGCAAAGATATGTATG
Source organism: Agapetus fuscipes (assembly GCA_951799405.1). Classification (NCBI taxonomy): domain Eukaryota; kingdom Metazoa; phylum Arthropoda; class Insecta; order Trichoptera; family Glossosomatidae; genus Agapetus; species Agapetus fuscipes. Next base: position 13,095,467 of record OX637355.1, on the reverse strand, counting down.
TATCATTTGAGATTCAATTTCGCGCTCACACATGCGGCATGTGGACCTACAATATAAAAAAAACCCAATCTCAAATGAACATAAGACCTGTGCAACTTTTGTCGACCTTCCCTGAAACAGGGGTGACATTGGCAAAGTGAACCATTTTTTTTAGTATGGGTGATCAGCATGATACCAACCTATAAGTCAAGGAATAGGAATATAAATCAAAGGTAAAATTACATGAGCAATGTTTGTATGTGTACTGGACCAATGTGTCTTATGAAAACTGGAAATTGATTTAAAAAAAATGTTTAAAACAACTCTCACATTATCGCGTTTTACGTTTTTTTCTTAGCTCAGATTGTGCAGAGTGTGATTTTGAAGACAATTTCATTGAAAAGTCAGATTTTAATCAAATGGTAGATAAGCCAAACAAGCACTGGGGCGACGATTTATAACTGTGGGCCTAAAAAAATACTATTTGAAATACATTTTTGAAGAAACGGTATTTTAAAAATGTTATTTTTTGTGTATGTGTATTGACTTATAGGTTGGTATGCGGCTGACCACCTATGCTGTAGAAAATGGTTCACTTTGCCGATGTCACCCTTGTTTCAGGGAAGGTCGGCAAGAGTTGCAGAGTGAATGTTGATTTGAGATTTGGGTTTTCTGTTGTAGGTTCACAAGCGCGAACTTATACGTGTCTGCTTGTGAGAATTCATATAATGTGAATCCCCTATGTAGCATATCTTTGCAACTTAAATTAGATTAGAAACCTTTAAGGTAGCGATATGTACTAGCCTTGATGAATTAATATATTTTAGAAAAGATTATGTCCATAATGGTTGAATAGCAGAGGATGAAATATATATATAAGGAGATGAAAGTGAAAGAAGAACCGGTAGAGTTGTATGGCAAGAAGTATAATGTTCACAACGGTGACAGGTTAGAACGGCACAGTGACAAAACGACACATGACATAACGGCACATGACAGAACAACACATGATAGAACGACACAATACAGAACAACACATGCCAGAACAACACAGAAAATACATCACTATGACAAAACAACACATGGACAAAACATCACATTCCTTAAACAGAAATACCATAAACGGCACGTGATGTTTTGTCATTGTGATGTACTTTTCTGTGATTTTTTGTCTTGGAATATAGGTACTGTCATTGTGATGTTTTGTCATGGGATGTAGGTACTGTCATTGTGATGTTTTGTCATGGGATGTAGGTACTGTCATTGTGATGTTTTGTCATAGTGATGTTTTATCATTGTTCCTTGACTTACAGGTTGGTACGAGGTTGACCGCCCATACTGTAAAAAATGGTTCATTTTGCCAATGTCACCCCTGTTTCAGGGGAGGTCAGCAAAAAATGCTGGGTGTATGTTCATTTGAGGTTTGGTTTTAATTTGTATGTGTACATTCAGCATTTGTATGCGCGAACTTACACGTGTCTATTTGTTTGCATGCATTTGACATGAGTTTTGAATGTTAATACATCTTTGCAACTTAGATTATAGTATTGTCATTGTGATGTTCTGTCATGTGTCGGTCTGTCATATGCCGTTTTATCACTGTGTCGTTTTACCATGGAACCGTTCACAACGCTCATTGCCGTCAGTGTGACACTAGCAAGGCAGTGAGAAATACCACTTTTTTGTGGAGACAGTATACACTGTTATTTTGGTATTTTTAATTGCTTTTCATGGTTTCCTCTGTAGGTGAGCTTTGATTTTAATTAATTATGGATAGAACTTTAAAATCCCTCATTAGCATTGAAATATTTATTTTACTGAAGTCATTTTAAGAGTCATTTTACCCAAAACCTGTCGTTTTTATTTATTAAAATTTATGGTGTTAGTAAAAAAGTGACAGTTATTTAAAAAATCAGGCGTGTTTATTAATTATTTATCTAAATTACATAGTTTAAAAAAGTTATATAGTGTCCACAAACAGTTTTTCCATATTTTCTCAAAACCTGTTGAGGGCTTAGGGCAGATAACACTCTTAATGATAAATTTAAGAATGTATATTTTAGGCTGATTTGCATACTCATTTGTTCATCTTTTGTTATTCCAGTAGCTGAGCCCGACAAGAGCCCCACAAGGCAGGCGCCCCCGCCCGCCCTAGAGACCCTGTTGGAGCGCCTGGAGCGTGTGGTGATCCGGCTAGAGCGCGTGGCCACCCACAGCTGCCTTAACGTCTGCGAGGAGCCTCCTCTGCCGTCTCCTGAAGACCTGCCCAGTCCTCCTATAGACACCAGTAGCCCAGTCCACCACAGCCACACGATGAGCGTGCAGGGGTATCAGGATATCATGCAGGTGAATATGTTTTACATGCAGTCTCTGTTGAGAAATATTAGGTACGTATATATGTTACATCACTACTAAATTATAATTGTTGTCTCTGGTACTTCTTCCTGTCATCAGCATGGCTGACTAATAAAAATATATTGTGAATTCGTAAATATAATAGTTTTAATTAATCAACCCTCGATCCCACAACTTGACATGGTAGCAGAACGTGGTTAATAGTGAGTGAGGTTGATTAATAGTGAAGTATATTTTGGGGTTGCGATCCGCGCAGTAAAAAAGGATAGTAAAAAAAATGGCTGGCACTGCTCTGTCTAATTTGCCATTTTTGGATGAGAAGTCAAACTTTAGTACGTGGAAATTTCGTCTAAAACTTATTCTACAGGAGAAACAGGTGGAATATGTGTTGGATGAAAGTGAAATTAATACAGAAAAATCCAAAAAGGATGATGCGAAAGCTAAATCAATCTTGGCTCAAAGCGTGTCTGATAAATATATAGAAATCATTAAGGATGGCAGAACTGCAAGAGAAATGCTTCATTTTCTTCAAAATGTTTTTGAAAGAAAAAGTGTTTTCAACAGATTCCACTTGAAACGCAAATTAATAACATTGAAATGCAATAATGAGCCGCTGCAGCAATACCTAATCAAGTTTAGTTCGATTATCAGCGACCTGAAAGCCATCGACGTCAAAGTAGACGAAGAAGATCAAATTTGTTACCTACTCTCATCACTGCCGAAAGAATATGATCCTGTAATTACATCAATAGAAACAATGGCTTCAGAAAAGAAGTTAAGTTTTGATTTTGTCAAGGCCAGACTGTTGGATGCCGAAACTAAGATCAGCACCGATACAGTGAACCAGGAGAACGCATTTATGATGTACTGTTACACATGCGGGAAACCAGGGCACAAGTCTTATGAGTGTAGTACTGGTAATAAGGAACAAGGAAAATACAGAGGAGGACGGAACCAAGGTCAAGGTCGAGGTTATGGTCAAAATCGCAGAGGAAGAGGCAGATTTCAAGGACGAGTATCCCGAGGCAGAGGCTTCCCGGGACAAGGTGCTACTTCATTAATGAGTGAATCGGAGATCGGTTTTGTAGCCAGTGAAAATGTTTTTAGTGCTGAAAGTATAAACAAAGGCTATGATATCACCTTCATTGTGGACTCAGGGTGCACACAACATCTTGTAAGTGAAAAATTTGAAAAATACATGACAAACATTCAAATACTAGATAAAAGTGTAAAAATATTAGTTGCAAATGGCCAGTACATTAATGCTTACAAAAAAGGTAATTTAAAAATAAAATACAAAAACTTAAAAATAAATGTTGATGCTTTAATTGTAGAAAACATAATCTATAACTTACTCTCAGTCAAAAAGATAACTGAGGCCGGATTTCATGTAAAGTTTGATAAATATAAAGTTGTTATTACTGGAAAGAATTCATTTGTTACTGGTAATTCTGATGGGAAATTGTACAAATTAAATGCTAATGTATGTCATGAAGTGTGTAATATTAGTACAGGTAAAAACCAATGTGATGATGTTCTTTGGCACAAACGTCTGGGCCATTTAAATAGAAAATGTTTGGGTATTATGCACCTACCAATAAGTAATAAAACGTGCAGCCCATGTATGGAAGGAAAGGCAACTAGAGAACCATTTCAGCAGACAACAAGACCAAGATCTAAAAGAGTAGCAGAAATGTTGCACACAGACATAGCGGGACCTGTCAAGGAGTGTGGACTAAATGGTGAGAAATATTTCATGACGGTATTAGATGATTATTCTCATTTCTGTGTAGTGTTCCCTTTGGTAAACAAATCTGAAGCAACAGAGAAACTGATTGACTATATAAGAAGGATTGAAAATGAAACTGGAAGTACAGTTCAGCGAATCAGGTGCGACAATGGCGGGGAATATACAGCCAATAAGTTAAAAGATTTTTGTAAGAAAAAAGGAATAAGTTTAGAATATACTTTACCCTACACAAAACAGTCCAACGGAGTAGCGGAAAGATTAAATCGTACCTTGTGTGATAAGGTAAGAACTTTATTTGCAGATACTAATTTGCCCAAAACTTTATGGTGCGAAGCTATTCAATGTGCTGCCTATCAGCTGAACAGGTCACCTTCATCAGCAATAAATTATAAAACACCGTGTTTCATGAAAAATGGAACCTGTGACCTATCAAGACTAAGAGCTTTTGGCGCAAAAGCGTGGGCCACTATAGTATCTCAACGCGACAAACTGAATAAAAGAGGAAAAGAGACAAGAATGGTTGGCTATAATACAGTGGGATACAGATTGTGGAATCCAGAAGAAAATTCAATAATAATATCAAGAGATGTGAGATTTGATGAAAGTGATACAGTATACAAAAAGGAAGAAAACGAGGAAAGAAGATATATTCAAGAAGAAGAAGAAGAAAACCAAGAAAATAAAATAGAGATGAGACAAGAAGAGAAACAAGAAACTGAGAATTTGGAAGGAAAAGGAAACAAACAAGTCACTGATGAGGGAAATTTAAACAAGGATGCAACAAGAGAAGAGAAAACAACAAGATCAGGAAGAATAGTAACACCACCTGCACATCTTGATGAGTATGAGACAAATATAGTTATTTGCTTGAGCGCAAATACACCTAGCTCCTATGAAGAGGCTATAAGCAATACAGAATGGAAAGAAGCTATCAATAAAGAGTTACAAGCACTTGAAAAGTTAGAGACCTGGGAAGAAAAAGAATTACCCAAAGGAAAGAAAGCTATTGATACCAAATGGATTTTTAAAGAAAAAGATGAAGAAACCAAAAAGGCTAGACTAGTTGTGAAAGGATTCCAACAGCAGAAAGGAGATATTTTTGAAAGCAATTATGCCCCTGTTGCGAGACACTCTACAGTGAGAATGTTTCTATCAAAGGCAGTCCAAGAAGACTTAATGATTACTCAACTTGATATACCATCAGCGTTTTTAAACGGAAAACTAAAGTCAGATGTATACATAAAAGTTCCTCAAGGATTGAAATCAAAGAATTCAAATAAAGTATTAAAACTAAGAAGAGCATTGTATGGATTGACTGAATCACCAAAGTGTTGGAATGAGACAATAGATAATTTTGCTAAGAAAAATAAATTTCAAAGGTCAGAATATGACTACTGTCTTTACTACAAAAACGACACGTGGATGCTGATATATGTAGACGATATCTTAATAATTGGAAATGGGAGAGATATCATAAAGGCACTAAAGAATGAATTTGATGCTAAATACTTAGGCGAAGTAAGAAAATTTCTTGGCATGGAAATCAAACGAAGTAACAACACCTTGATAATAAAACAAGAAACCATGATAGAGAATATCCTTAAAAGATTTAATATGACTGACTGCAAAGGAATAAAGACACCAATAGAAATACAATATAATATACAAGTTAATGAAGATGATGAAATACTGGATGTGCCTTATCGTGAATTAATTGGATGTTTAATATACCTGACAGTAACATCAAGACCAGATTTGACATTTGCTGTTTCATATCTCAGTAGATATCTGGATAAACCGAATGAGAGTCTATGGAAGGCTGGTAAAAGAGTCCTGCGCTATCTTAAGGAGACTAAGGACAAAGGGCTTATTTTTAGAAAAATTGAAGATGCAAACTTATATGGATACTCAGATTCGGATTGGGCTGGTGATAGAAGAGATAGAAAGAGCGTAAGTGGAGGCATAATCCTACATGGAGCAAATCCCATAGCCTGGTTCTCGAAGAAACAATCATGTGTTGCTTTGTCAACAGCAGAAGCTGAGTACATAGCTGCTGCTGCCACTGCACAAGAGTTGGTAAATCTTAAGGGCCTGAGTAATCATCTTAACAACAACTGTGATGCTTTATTACTCGTTGATAATATAAGTGCTATATCTATGTCTAACAGTTATGAAAATTCTAAGCGAACCAAACATATAGATATAAGAGCCCATTTCCTTAAAGACATTGTTGAAAGGAACATCATCTCAATTGAGTATGTAAATTCTAATAACAATTTAGCTGATTTAATGACTAAAAGCCTGTGTAAAGAAAAGTTTGTAAATTTTGTTAACCAAATTATGGATTAATTTAAATTTTAGTTTATAAAGAGTATTTTCCTAAAGTTGATTTTAGAGTTAAGAGTCACTAAGGTTATTTTGTTTAATGATAAATCTTTATAAAATGTATTCATAAAGTAGAGCTGTTGTAAAATAAAGAACTAAATAGTAATTTGTTGTAACTTAAGTTTATTTTGCTTGTTTAAAAATGCTCATATTTTATAGGCAAATTTAATATGTTGTTCTAAGTTAAATTTGAGGAGGAGTGTTGAGAAATATTAGGTACGTATATATGTTACATCACTACTAAATTATAATTGTTGTCTCTGGTACTTCTTCCTGTCATCAGCATGGCTGACTAATAAAAATATATTGTGAATTCGTAAATATAATAGTTTTAATTAATCAACCCTCGATCCCACAACTTAACAGTCTCGACTCGGTGGATAGAAGTATGATGTGGGTTGTACTAGAGACATTATGAATAAAGTACTTCTGAATGTAAGGAATATGTAGTACAGTATTATTTATGGCCACCCAATGTCACCCCTGCTTCAGGGAAGGTCGGCAAGAGTTGCAGGACTTATGTTCATTTGAGATTGGGTTTTTTATATTGTAGGTCCACATGCGGCATGTGTAAGCGCGAAATTATGCATGTCTGCTTGTGGGAATGCATTTGATATGAATCTCAAATGATACATATCTTTGCAGCTTAGATTTAGATTTAGATTAGATTTAGACCCAGAGCTGCGAGGAACCTGTCTTCTATAGACACCAGTAGCCCAGTCCACCACAGCCACACAATGAGCGTGCAGCGGTATCAGGATATCATGCAGGTGAATATGTTCTACATCCAGTCTCGACTCAGTGGATAGAAGTATGATGTGGGGTGTACTAGAGACATTGTGAATAAAACACTTCTGAATGCAGAGAATATGTAGTGCAGTATCGTGTATGGCCACCCAGAGCTGCGAGGAACTTCCTTTACCGTTCCCTGTCTTCTATAGACACAATCCACAACACTCTAACTAGATATTCCTAACAATATTAAAGGTTGAAAGCAGGAGCGTGCATAGGGTATAGGCAAATACATTTCACAACAAATATTTTCTCCCATTCCTTTAAAATAACTCATTTGAAACTGACTAAAGTTGTAACGATGGCTCTAATCAAACTTAAATTTTGATATTAAGTAGATTTTCAGCAATAACTTTGTGAAAGTCCATTTTAACAGATTAAAATAAAAGTTATATTTTGAAGTCCACAGTGAGCACCTGGAGATGGGGTGTTCTGCGGTCACGAAACCGGTGGTGTTTAATAAATAAAACTCACTGTGAACTTAAAAATCTCTTAAATTTTGAATTTCAAATCTGAATGTTTATGTTCAGAACAATTTCCGAAATTGCGAATGAATGGAATATCCAGAGTCATAATAAAAGAAGAACCTGCATGAAAAAGGTTATGACTCTGGAGGAAATGAAAGAAGTATGTAAGGACAGAAATAAATGGCGGTTGATCTGTAATGTTGGCGGCTAGATTTTATTAAATTGGAATTTGTTTTCTGTTTGTTGTCCATGGATATTATTATTTATTGATTTATAAAATTTAATTTGTCGTGTATGTTCCTTGACTTATAGGTTGGTATGCGGCTGACCACCCATGCTGTAAAGATGGTTCACTTTGCCAAAGTCACCCCTGTTTCAGGGAAGGACGGCAAGAGTTGCAGGGTGTATGTCCATTTGAGATTTGGTTTTTATGTTAGGCGCATGTGCTTGTATGGGATGCACGCCCTGGTTGAAAGCATGTCTTCAGGGTGTCCCTCTGTCTTCAGTTACTTTATATTTAACATCATGTTGTTATATGTTCCAGGGTCCTTTGGCTCAGTACGTCTCCGTGTCCAGCCAAATTGGAGGGGATGTGGCCACCCATGCCGCCTTTGTCCAGAAGGCGTTTCAGTGAGTAATCTTCAATTACATACTTGCACACTGAATAGTCAAATAGCGGGAATGGTTAACCAGTACCCCGAGTAAATATTGTGTAAACTCCCTTGGATCGCAATTTTTTTATTGTTTATAAACAGCAGCACACCTAGTGTAGTGGTAGAATGCTTGTGTTCAATGCCAGAGGGTTAGGGTTCGATCCCACCAAGAGTGTCGAGAAATGATTTCCCGTTTTTCAATGTTCGTTTGAAACTCAAAATAAAAATACCGACAAGAACATTCAATTCCTTGGCTTATAGTTTGGTGTGAGGTTGACCACCCATACTGTAAAAAATGGCTCACTTTGAAATCCCATCGCTGTTTCAGGGAACGTCTCGGCAAAAGTTGGAGGACTTATGTTCATTTGAGATTCGGTTTTTATGTTGCCAGTCCACAGTTTTCAGTCCACATGCAACATGTGGAAGTGCGAATTTGTAGGTGTCTACTTGTGGGAATGCGTGTAATGTGAATCATAAATGTAATATATCTTTGCAACTTATAGTTTATAGATAGTCCGGTCGATAGCTCAGTTGGTAGAGTGCTTGCATTCCATGCCGTGAGCTTGGGTTCGAATCCCACTGAGGGTGTCAGAAATGATTTCTCGTAGTTTATTTCAAACCTCAAAATAAAATACCGACACACTTTAGTCAGCCTTCGCAAGAAATGAGTACCAGCCCCCTCAGGAGCTGGGAAACCCCCACTTCAACTGAAGGGGTTGGCGTAAGGCTGGACCCCTTACCTGTAAAAATGAATAGGTTCAACTCACCACATGCAACCCCTTTCGGGGATAACATGGCAAGAAGTTACACAATGAGTAGCTAAGTTGCATTGTGTTGCGTGGATGAATTATTAATTTATAATGTTAATACCAGTTTCGTGCTAGGCAAAAATGGTGAATAGTGAATTGCATTCTCCTTCACAAATATGTTCATTGAAAAAAAAAGTATTTTTTAGATAGAATAGATTAAAAACCCATTGAACTGTGAGTGGCCTTGGCTCATTGTAGTCATTCCATTTGTGGTTTTGCTCTGCACTGATATTTCCATTCCCCCAGAGCTTGTTCGGCTTATCTACCATTTGATTCAAAGATGACCTTTCAATGAAGTTATCTTCAGAATTACATTTCACACAATCTGAGCTAAGAAGAAAACACGACAATGTTAGAGTTGATGATGATGATGTCTCCATCCTTCCGGGCTTGTAGACCATGTTCAATAATTGTAGGCTGCTTTATTCTTTTTTCTTTTTGTAAGGCTGCTACGTTTCGTCAGTGACGTACGACTGACTTCTTCAGGGCTTCTTCTTCGACTGATCGCTTTGATTTGAGCATGCGGTATTTATGTGTCTATGTGGAGTGGGCGGGGCTTGAGACATCATCATCATCAACATCATCTGAAGCCGGCCATGAAAGCCTAAAAACACTTATAATGTTAGAGTTGTTTTTAATATTTTAAAAAACAATTTCCAGTTTTCATAAGACGCACATTGGTCCAGTACACATACAAACATTGCTCGTGTGAAATTACTTCTGATGGACATAAGACAAACAAGCACCAAGGCGACGTTTGGTCACGACCCACATTCCCCTCAGCAGATGGTATTGTGAATCACCATGATGACATTTCATCCAAATATGGATCCAACTTTCACAATCCTCAAATCTGTACAGTCTAATCTAATCTAATCTAAGTTGCAAGGATATGTTACATTGGAGATTCACATTACATGCATTCTCACAACCAGACACGTACAAGTTCGCGCTTGCACATGCCTCATGTGAACCTACAACATAAAAATCAAATCTCAAATGGACATACACCCTGCAACTCTTGCCGTCCTTCCCTGAGACAGGGGTGACATTGGCAAAGTGAACCATTTTTACAGCATGGGTGGTCAGCCGCATACCAACCTATAAGTCAAGGAACACACAGTGATAATAATATTAGGATGATTTATTTGGTGAGCGCTGTTTTTGTGTGAATCACACCTCAAGAGCCCTCTGCGAGCTTGGTCGTCGCTGTAGACAGCGCCAATTCTCAAGCAAGACCCAGTTGGTGTAAGGCTGGATGGATCTATGGTGACCAGTTTTTGGTAAAGGCAGATAAATTTTTCTACCCAGCGAAGAGTAAATTTGAAAAATTAAATATTTGTTTGTGCTCTGCCGAAATTTGAACCCATATCCTTCATTTCGGAGTCCGAAGTGTTGCCACTGGACTACAAACCGGCCAACAATCTATAAAAAAATAAAAAAATGATACTGTTTCCTATCTCTCTTTTATCTGCAGATTCTCCCTAACCTTCAGTAATGGAATGTGTATGTATCTTCCAGGGCCCAGCTCCAGTTCCTGACCACGGTCTCCGCATCCTCCCAGGTGGCTGGTCAGCAGCTGATGAACATGCTGCAGCCCCTCAGCCAGCTGATCAATGACATCCAGCAGTTCCGGGAGAAGAACAGGACCTCGCCCTTCTTCAACCACCTCTCTGCCATCTCGGAGAGCATCCCTGCCATGGGATGGGTTAATGTGGTAAGGAGACAAAAAAAACACAACTACCTTCTTGCCTTCATTATCCCGGAAGGATTCGGGTGTGGCGATTCGCGACCTATTTATTTTAATGGGTAAGGGGGCCGGCCCCACACCAACCATTTTCAGTTGAAGTGGGGATTTCCCTGCTCCGAGGGGCGGCTGGTTCTCATTTCTAGTGAAGGCTGAGTACACCTTGCCGGTATTTATTTTGGGTTTGAAATATATGTACCGAAATGGGAAATCATATCTGACACCCTCGGGGATTGAACCCTTGCTCTTGGAATGGAATGCAAGCATTCTACCAACTGAGGTATGGACCGGACTTTTTACGAACTTGGTCCTTGCTACAAAGTGCCCATTATCAAACAAGAACCAATAGCTGTAAGGCTTGATGGACTTATGGTGACCAGTGGCGGCTCCAGCTAAGGTGCATCGGTGCATTGCACCTCCTGTAAGAATGCCACGACCCATCACTTACAATTTTGTTCCCCATAAAATATCCTCTGTGTCAAGTCCTATTTTACATTTATCATTATTTTACATATTATACAGCTCTACGAACATGTAAAGACTACGAGTTGCTAGGTATTTAAATGTATAATATTATCGCGTGCATATGTGGCAATGCCCCATACTTCCTTCTATGAAGTCCATACATTTATTGAAAAAACAGCTCAAACGGTGAATACTGAGGTGCCTGTACATTTTTAGATAGCAGCTCCGGCACTGCACGCTTTTCCTAGGTAAGTGACATGACATGAACGGAGAAGAATTGTGACAAAACTTTTTTTTTTATTCTACCAAAGGAACTCTTATGTTCAGAGCATATCCAACTCTTTGTTTAAAAGACTTCAATATTCGTCATTTAAAACAAAACTATAAAGTATTTCCTGACACTTAACTATTGCGTTTACAAAAAAAATTATGAAAACTGAAACGCTCACAACAGATGCTGCTTTAGTATCAATAAAAATCTTCGCATAAAGTAGGTATGTTTGTGTTTTACCATAAAGCTCTATACTTAAAATATAATTCAAATACAATGCTTTATTGTTAGCCAGGATACAAATTGTTTATTTTAAGATCAAGTTAAGCCCGACAAAAACTCATTACTTTTTAATTTATCGACGTTTTTATTATTTGCTTGAGGATTCCATTCCTAGTGAAAAATATTCAGTCGTGGTCAACAAGTGTTTTTTCGAGCATTTTATGCAAAATAATACAAATGGATAAACTGTGTTTTAACTGATATGAAAGCAACCATCTCTACGCTAGTGGCGGTCAGCGTCAGTCAGCGTCTTTACTCTGTTCTGTGATTGCATATTTATTTTTATATTCTCAGCATTCCCTACTTTCTTCGTGAGTTCTCTTATTTTTTTCAGTCTGCAGATTTCAATAATTTGAAATGTTGCTTATTTAATCAATTTATTAATTTGTCAGTCTTGCTCTTCCACGCTTTCCTTGGGGATCATCTTTGTGCACTATTTTTATCAGTCGTGAATCGTCCATTATTTGTAGATGCTCAACTAAACTCTTTGCCCAGCTATATGCCCAATTGTACTCTTTTGTACCATCACTCATATTCTCCACTATAACGTACTTTAAAATATCTCTTTAAACTAATCATCCATACTTTAAAGTATGGATGATTAGTTTTGTCAAAGGTTGCAAATCTCTGAACTTGCTAATCTTGCAGAACAATACATTCTTGTTATTTTTAAGAATGTAAGTACAAGATGATGTCACAGATCTTTCCTCCTCCTGCTCCATAATCTTAATTTAATTTAAATTCAGTTAAGTTGGATTTTTCTCTGGAGGCAGACCTTAGTCCCTTTAATATATTTTCGTATTTTAAGTGACGATATTGAATTTCTTATGTAAATTTATAATTAACACTCATTTGTGAGGTAGATAAAATAAACAAATATTCATGTAAAAGCTGTGAGGTAGATTAATTATTAAATGGTGTTGGTGTGAAGGAAAAGGTTTTATGTGAAGTGTTTTTAAGTGCTATGTTTTGCTGTGTTGTTATGAAGTGAATTAATTTGGATTTACCGACGGCGATCATCCCCGTTAAAGGAAGCTCTTTTACACAATGTAAGTCATCGATTATAATATTCGTGCTAACATTTCAGCGAACATTTTCAAGGCCGGTCAGCGTGAAGTGTATGGTACATTGGGGGGAGTGGGGGAAGAGGTGTAGGCCATAATTATATTGAAAATTTCTGCCACCCAATATTCTGACCCATCGGCCGTCACTGTCAGCCCCCACGGGAGCTGGGAAACCTCCACGTCAACCGAAGTGGTTGGCGTAAGGACTGCCCCCTTACCTGTAAAAATAAATAAGTTACACTCGTCACGGGAAAAATGCGGCAAGAAGTTACACTATATATGTGGCTTAGTAAAAAAAACTTGCTTCAAATACATTTAATTGTTGTAATTGTTTGTTATATGCAACAAAACGGGTGTAGGTACGTTCTCGTGTATACCTAAATAAAATATTTATAATATGTATGTATTTCTTGCAACTTTCATTCCAAGCAAAATGGAAAATAAAAGAAAAAATGTAAATGCAGAAATTATGAACTGCCAACATTTCTAATGACGAGCCGCCTCTGATGGTGACCGGTCTTTGGTAAAGGTTTATGAATTTTTCAACCCAGCGAAGATATTTGAAAATATAAATGGTATTTTTTTTGTGCTCCACCGGGTTTCGAACCCACTACCTTCAAAGAGGTGTAAACCACTAGACTACGGACCAATCATAGTATCCATGTATTAGTGGTCTATCACCAATAAACTCAAATCATTCATTTTCAAATGTGAATATTGTAAAAAGAATATTTGATGTTGACCTTGTAAACTGACAAGCGTAAAAACAAAATTCTCGGTAATGATTGTGTTGAATAACATTTGCAGAGCCCCGCGCCGTCGCCCTACGTGAAAGAGATGAACGACGCGGGCCAGTTCTACACCAACCGCGTCCTCAAGGACTGGAAGGAGAAGGACAAGAAGCACGTGGAGTGGTGCAAGGCCTGGGTGCAGACCCTGCAGGAGCTGCAGGCCTTCGTGAAGCAGTTCCACACCACGGGACTGGTGTGGGGGGGTCAGTAATATGGCACCATTCCTCTTATGCTAGCCATCAATACTACAGAGAAATACTGCCGTCTCCATCTTATCACACAGGGTAAGATTGAGGGCAGAGGAACTCAGGGACGCCAAAGGACATCGTGGCAGAAAAGCTTGCGACAACGGTTCAATTGAGCGGGGGAGGTTGCCCGATCCTTTATATGTTTTTTGTATGGATTTGAATGATCTACCAGCGCCCTGGGCGCTACAAGAATCAGCTTTGACAGAAGCTTACAGTTTTGTTGAGCTGATGTAGTTTTTCTTGTTGAAATTGTATCTTTTACTTAGAAGAGTATACTAATTAGGCATTGCCTTTTATGTATATTTTCATGGATTTTTGATAAATATACCTATTTACAATTAAGAAATTGATGTAGTCTAATCTAATCTAATCTTATCTAAGCTGCATAGATATATATCATTTAAGATTTATACTAAATGCATTCCCACAAGCAGATATGTATAATTTCGCGCTAACACATGCCGCATGTGGACCTACAATATAAAAACCCAATCTCAAATGAACATAAGCCCTGCAACTCTTGCCGTCCTTCCCTGAAACAGGGGTGACATTGGCAAAGTGAACCAATTTTTATATTATGGGTGGTCAGCCGCATAACAACCTATAAGTTAAGGAACATACATGACAAATTACATTTTTTTAAATATTTTTTTTAGTAAAGATGATAAGTCTTTTGTACACATAAAATGAAAGCTCTCTCTCCACTCTTTGTAGGAAAGTGTTTGCTTAGGGCCGGTCTTATAAACGAGAGACCAAATATCCGTAAGTATCTCGGCAAGTTACTAACGGATGGACGTTTACGGACTGATCTTACCGATGGTCGTCCTATAAAGCTTTTTTAACCGTCCGTTAGTTCTCAATAATGCACTCGTATTTTCGATGATTTTTTACGTGCATTCATGAACATACGTCATCCGTTTTTTGCTGTCAAAGACGAAACATAACCTAAAGTTAAAAAATTATGTTCAACAGGATAGAGCGTAGTAGTCCAATGACACGCAAAACTCACCGCTAAAAAACAATGCTTTGACAGCTAACCTAACCTCAAACCTTAACTAACCGGCCGGTATCTGCCATTAATCGATGGGTCGGCTGTCGGTTAGATCTGTCGATAACTTTTACGGAAATAAAACAAACGGATTCTTATGAGACGAAAAATGTGACGTTTGTATTATATTTCGGTAAATTTGGTACGACATTGAACTAACGGATGTTTATAAGATCGGCCCTTAGACAATTTTTTAAACGTAATTGGTTTTCCAGGTAAGGGAGGTGTGTGCCCCCCTCCCCCTCCGTGTGGCATGCCCCCTCCCCCGCCCTGCCTGCCCCCCGCAGACTTTGGGGCGGACATGAGCAACGACGAGAGGAGCGCTCTGTTTGCTCAGATCAACCAGGGAGAGGACATCACCAAGAGTGAGTGGTCTAATCTAATCTAATCTAATCTAAGCTGCAAGGATATATATCATTTAAGATTTATATTAAATGCATTCCCACAAGCAGACATGTATAATTTTGCGCGAACACATGCCGCATGTGGACCTACATTATAAAAACCCAATCTCAAATGAACATAAGCCCTGCAACTCTTGCCGTCCTTCCCTGAAACAGGGGTGACATTGGCAAAGTGAACCATTTTTTACAGTATGGGTGGTCAGCCGCATACCAACCTATAAGTCAAGGAACACACATGACAAATTACATTTTTTAAAGCAATAAATAATAATATATAGGGGAGACTGGTACAAAATGATCCCCTTAACAAAAAATGAAATTCATTTAAAATTTAAAGGACTATTGTTTATTTCATTAATGTGTAATGAAACTATGGCCCTTTTTCTACAACTGCTAGAAAAAAATATTTGAGTAAAGCTGCTTTAAACATTTTTTTGAAGTAATATTGTTAAACAATAGAAAAGGATCATTTTATACACACCTGTGTGTAAAATGATCCCAAGTGAAATACGCTAATTTTTTTCAAATAACTTTATTATATGGTAGTCACGAATGCTCCTATTTACGTACAATTTAGATCACATACATAAGAATCTGCACCGTTTTCGTCTACGCCAGCGCATAGCCCAATTTTTATATTGGTAGCACTGTATCCATCCTTCCCCACTTTTAGACTTTGAATATCGTGAGCAGCAATACATGCACAGAACATCATTTTCAGCATCTTCGTCCGTATCAGAAAGGTCATGCTGTGGTCTCTTCCTTTTCTTGTCCTGCTACCTAATACTTTTCCACTTCCAGTAGCGCTTTTATTAGTTCATTTTGCTCTTCTTTTTAGAGCCATGACTGGTACCGCATGGACTCTAGCTGCCGTTTTATATGGTGTACCTTTTTCTACATCTGACAAAGCCGCTGCCATCGCTTCAACTGCCCAATTCTGACTGTTTGTCTTACGTTTGTATGTACGTGGCATCTAAAACAAACAAAATAAGTGTTGAGGTAAAATGATCCCCGGATCGTTTTATACACACACTACGGAATCGTTTTACCCCAAACGATATTTTTATATTTCAAATCAAAACATTACCTCACACGAAACAATTCGAACCGATACAATGTGAATTTCAATAGTTGAATGGCAGAGCAATGCTAATATACCACAGGAAATACGAACACACACATCTTCATTTATATAACAGCTCTCAAAAAGACCCTTACCTTAGAAAAAAACAACGGATTCCAATGTTTCGTTAACAATTCGCTGACAACGCTAGCACTCGATCCGCCATAACTACCTGTGCGAACTTGACACATGTCAGACGTAATGCATTCATTGTTTTCTAGATGGCGTTAGTAGATTCGTGGAAACTTGAAGGGATCATTTTACTCTGAGGGATCATTTTATACCAGTCTCCCCTACATGGACATCAAAAAAAAGTAAAACATAAAACCAATTTCACTTTAATAAACCCTAGCCGCCAACATTACAGATCAACCGCCATTTCTTTCAACCGGTTATTCTTTTAAACCTTTTCGCTTCTGAATATTCTGGCTTTATCAATACCCCCATTTGCGCAAGCCCATCCTCATACCCGTTCCGTTTGTACACTTCCATCCGGGGAAGCGTATCACAGAACGCTCATGCAATGCTATAATTTTTTTTTCAGCGGCGGAAGGCCTTCCCGATGGTCGTAACCCGATCCAGTAGTGATTCTAGATCTTCCTTTTTTCAAGCACATTTTTTAAAACATTTATTTACAGTGTATGTGTATGTTCTTTAACTTAAAGGTTGGTATGCAGCTGACCGCCCATGCTGTAGAAAATTGTTCACTTTGCCAATGTCGCCCCTGTTTCAGTGAATGTCGGCAAGATTTCCAGGGTGTATGTCCATTTGAGATTTGGGCTTTTATGTTGTAAGTTCACATGCGGCATGTGCAAGCGCGAATGTGTCTGCTTGTGAGAATGCAAATAATGTGAATCCACTAATCTTTCTTAGTGAGAAAGAAAGTAAGGATAGTCTGAGTGTGACCTCATTGTAAACAGGCGAGTGTGACAGATGCCAGATTTTTTTTTCTGCAATGTTGGCATTACAAAAATGCCATCTCTACTTAACTGTTTTTTTTTCACAATAAAAGAAATGTATATCTTGTTGTTTGCAGGTTTGAAGAAGGTGACCTCGGACATGCAGACGCACAAGAACACCACGCTGCGTGAGGGCCCGGCCCCCTTCAAGACCCCGGTGGGGGCGCCCAAGCCCTTCTCCAAGGCCATGCCTGCTCCGGGGGCGGGGCAGATCCCCGACAAGCCGCCCGTCTTCAGCAGGGACGGCAAGAAGTGGCTCATTGTATGTTGACACTCCATTTATCTAGTAGGAAAGATTCAGGTTGTTTATGATCATTGTACAAAACAAAAGATGATTTGTGGTGCATCTTTGAATTATCTGATTTGTGAATAAAAGTTTTAGTGTTAGCTCAAGAGTAGCGCAGAGTGTATTCATTTCAACCGTTCTGTGATCACTTTCAACCTCCAGTGTGCCAGCAATCTTCAGCCGTTATACAGCTACCGAACTCTTGATTGACAACACTTCAAACTAGGTGAACAGTCACGTGTATTAGTTATTCAAGAACAATAATCACAAAGGCTTAGCACATATTTCCACTTGCAGACTTTGGAATTCTCGAACACAGATCGCTGCCTTAGTTCTTGTTTGCCGTATAGACCATTAAGCTAATTTTACATGAGCAATGTTTGCATGTGTACTGGACAAATGTGTCTTATGAAAACAGGAAATTGATTTAAAAAATATTGAAGACAACTCTCACATTATCAAGTTTTACGTTTTTTCTTAGCTCATATTGTGTAGAATTTGATTCTTAGGACAACTGCATTAAAAAGTCATATTTGACAGTATTGGTCTATACGGCAAACAAGAACTGGGGGAGCGAGATGTCAGGGATTAGTTGAAAGTTGGATCACGTCTATGATTGACAGCCGCATTGTATGCAAGTTTACACTTGACGCCTATGTGCGTCGCCCGCAGTTAACCCTTCGTATTATTTCTATATTTGGTTTCCACTTTCCAGGAATACCAGAGGGGCAACTCTGGCCTGGTGGTGGAGAATGCGGAGATGAACAACGTGGTGTACATGTTCCGCTGCCGGGACAGCTCGCTGACGGTGCGGGGCAAGATCAACAGCATCGTGCTGGACTCCTGCACCAAGTGCGCCGTGGTGTTTGAGTCCCTGGTCTCCAGCGTGGAGTTCGTCAACTGCCAGTCTGTGCAGATGCAGGTACGTCTATTATCTTAAAGCTTAGATTCATTTTGTTCGCTTGTTTAAATGCAATCATGATTTTACTTACCAAATATGAGGATTGGACGTGAACACCTCACATTATCGTGGTTTGCATTTTTTTCTTAGCTCAGATTGTGTAGAATGTGATTGTGTAGAAAAGGTCATCTGTAAGCCCCCTACCTTCAGGTTATTTTCTGAGAAATAGGCAAAAAGTAATCAGGTTTCGAAACCACAATGTACGTATTCTTGAATTTTGAAAAGTATTATGAAAAATTACAAAACGCCTAACAAATAAGCAATAGCCTGCCCTTGAGGAACGAATATCTAGACTTGTAATGACGTGACTTTAGAACTCAGGCAAACGCCAGGTGGTTTGTACTTTTCAAGTATATTTTTTTCTCAAAGCCCGTACGCGATACGGGATGTAGCAGAATGGTACACTCAAAGTTTGCGTAACGCGTACGTTCATATGCATAGGGCGGTTAAATCAAATGGTAGATAAGCCAAACAAGCAGTGGGTAGCAACGATTTGTTGTTGTGTTTGAATGTTTTTAATTTGTGAGACCAAAAAGTACAATTGAAGCAGACTTTCAACTGGCGTGCGCTCAGCGTCAATGCCGCACACAGAATATGTGTTACGATGTATTGTTTTGTGCCGCAGGTGCTGGGCAAGGTGCCCACCATCACGGTGGACAAGACGGACGGCTGCCAGATGTACCTGAGCCCCGACTCCCTGGACGTGGAGGTCGTCAGCTCCAAGTCCTCGGAGATGAACGTCTTAATACCCAAGGGCAACGGGGACTATGTAAGTCTATAATCCATTATCTAACCCACAAAGCCTGCATTTTAGGATCATACTTCTGGTAGAACTCCAAAAATCTGTGAGTGTATTCCGTGGAGCTTTCAATACACTAAATAATCTAAATCTAAATTGCAAAGATATGTATCATTTGAGGTTCATATTAAATGCACTCACACATGCCGCATGTGGACCTACAATATTAAAACCCAATCTCAAATGAACATAAGCCCTGCAACTCTTGCCAACCTTCCCTGAAACAGGGGTGACATTGGCAAAGTGAACCATTTTTTACAGTATGGGGGGTCAGCCTCATACTAACCTATAAGTCGCTACTTTTTGAAAAGCCTTATGTGTGATCGGAGAAGGCCCTTGAGGTGTGACACACACACAAATGGCGCTCTTTGATTATGTGTACCTTCCAAATAAATTACCCCACGTTGCACACCAATTTGTGACGATATTTCAAAGAAGGACCGATTTCTGAGGATATTATGATAAGGATAATTACAATGATGTTCACCAGGTGTTTGTTTACAATCTGCTTCAAGATTTAAAGCCGCGCTCCGATGATTTCTTCATCCCAGATTATGAGTCTTAGGGCCGGTCTTATAAACATCCGTTAGTTCAATGTCGTACCAGATTAACCGAATCATAATACAAACGTCACATTTTTCATCTTATAACGATCCATTAGTTTTATTTCCGTAAAAAGTTGCAGACAGAACTAACCGACAGCCGACTCATCGATTGATCGCAGAAACTGGCCGGTTAGTTAAGGTTTGAGGTTATTTCAGCTGTCAAAGCATTGTTCCTTTGCGTGTCATTGGACTTCTACGCTCTGTCCTGTTGAAGAGAATTTCTTCCGACAGTGATAGGGAATTCACTAAAATTGGGCTGTATTAGTCGTTTTCGTATTTGTCATAAGCAACTTTAGGTTATGTTTCGTCTCTGACAGCAAACGGGTGACGTATGTTCATGAATGCAATTAAAAAATCATCAAAAATATGAGTGCATTATTGAAAACTAACAGATGGTTAAAAAAGCTTTATAGGACGACCATCGGTAAAATCAGTCCGTAAACGTCCATTCGTTAGTTAATTGTCGAGATACTTACGGATATTTGGTCTCTGCAATAGCTTATATGCAGGCCAACCAAAATGTCAATTAAATAGGCTACAATTGGTTGTCAATGCGTGCGCTCGCATGATTGCTGGTCAGTCGAAATTTACACACATTACTCCTCTTCTCCACAAGCTTCACTGGCTCCGTATACCGGAGCGCATCGAGTTCAAAGTGTGCACGATGGTCCACAAAGCTTTATTTGGAAAAACACCCAAATATCTCGCTGATTTAATCAAACCAGTCACCCTCGGCAAAAAAAGCCTTACACTGCGCTCGGCTGAGACTGGAGCCAAATCAAGGATTGAAGAACCTATAAGAAGAGTTAACACAGTGTTTGGAGAGCGTGCATTTGCAGTTGCTGGCCCTCTGGCCTGGAACCACCTGCCACATCATGTTAGAGAGCTAGAGGACCATGGAAAGTTCCGGAATGCACTGAAGACAAGCAAATTTCTGGCATTGTTTGCACCAGCGCCCTTGGAGTGACTACATCACGAAACGGCGCTATAAAGAAATCATCAACTCATCATCATCATCATCATCATCATCATCATCTCTCGATTATAAGACCGGCCCTTAGAGGACAATAACACTAGCAACCAAAACTTTATAACACACTTTTATTTTATTCACAATCAGAATATTTACACAACAAAACAATATTTATGATCATAATATTTCACACAAGCTTGTGGTTCTGAAGCCAGGCGAGCAATCACCTTTTTTTCTCGAGGTTATCCTGTTTTGTTTTTTTCTATTCTATATTCAAATTTTCCTATTTTCTTTATTTTCCCTACATACCTATTTAAATCCTTTTGTTACTAAATCTAAATCTAAGTTGCAAAGATATATATCATTTGAGATTCATATTAAATGCATTCCCATAAGTAGACACATATATATAGGTAACCAATCTGCTCCTGAAGATGCCTCATTAGGCAAAAATGTTCGAGCCCAAAAAAGAAATAAATAAGTGAATTAAAACTTTGTTTTCATTTGAATTTTGTAAATATTAGACACATATAAGTTCGCGCTAACACATTGCCGCATGTGGACCTACAACATAAAAACCCAAATCTCAAATGAACATTCACCCTGCAACTCTTACCGACCTTCCCTGAAACAGGGGTGACACTGGCAAAGTGAACCATTTTCTACAGCATGGGTGGTCAGCCGCATACCAACCTATAAGTTGAAGAACATAATTCACAAATAATTTAAATGTTTTAAATATTATTATTTCAGAATGAGTTGCCTGTCGCGGAGCAGTTCAAGACCACCATCAACAAGATGACAAACAGCCTGGCCACGGTGGCCGTCGAGAGCAAAGGCTAATGACCCCTCGACCTTCAAACGTCACCACCGCTGTCCTTGAGCCCCGAGTATAAAACATTACCTCTTAAATCAGTCTTATGATGAAGCAGTTGACTTTTTTCTTTGTCGCCATGTTGTGTCATTGTCACTTCAAGGTCGCCACAAAATGGCGGTGAACAGATTGGTTTTTAGACGTCTCTTGAAGTGACCGGTGTCGGCAATTTCTCGAACTACAGGCGGCAGTCGGTTGCATGCCCTTGGAGCCGCCACTGCAAAAGCGCGCTGACCAAACACTGTTGCAGACTTGCGCAAAGGCTCATTGATTAATGTCCTGTCTCCATTTTCCGCAGAGCATGAGCATAAACCTTAGAACTCCTGCCGTCTTTCCCTGAAACCGTTGGCAAAAGTGAACCAATTTTGAACAGCTTGGGGTGTCAGCCTCATACCAACCTATAAGTCAATGAACAAAATATAACTAGCACCATCAAATGTAATTTAAAATCAACCAGGGCCCAGTACTCTCTCAACAGGCGGTGTTAGATTTTACGCAGAGCGTAAAGTCAATTGTTTGCTATTTATACCAGAAAAGTTGAGAGACGACCTGATCGAAGAACCCAAGGTGGTAATTTGGCAGAAGCGCAACATCCTATTTTAGTGCCGCAGTGAGAATGTAAATCAACTTAAAATTGCCAATTCTCGCTGACGAGGCACAAAAAGAAAAAAAAATGTGTGTACAAATAAATGTATGTATAAACTAAAGCAGCACCTCTAGCAAGCATTTTAGTTTCTATACTAAATCTAAATCTAAATCTAAGCTGCAAAGATATGTATCATTTGAGATTTATATTAAATGCATTCCCACAAGCAGACACGCATAATTTCTCGCTTACACATGCCGCATATGGACCTACAATATAAAAAACTCAATCTCAAATGAACATAAGCCCTGCAACTCTTGCCGACCTTCCCTGAAGCAGGGGTGACATTGGCAAAGTGAACCATTGTTTACAGTATGGGTGGTCAGCCGCATACCAACCTATCAGTCATTTTCGCCAAAACCAAATTGTCAAATTTTAATGTAATGTTTATACTGGAGCTCTGGGACACCTCGATCAGCTGGTGGAACATCCCTACACCTACTTCTATTCATGTAATTTGTATCTTCTTTAAGTAATTTGTGATTTTTGACGAGGCGGGCATAGTGAACCCTGTACACATAATTTTGATACTTACAAATATACACTTTTTTAAACTAATCAACATAGATATCATGATTAGAACTTTAATAATAATAATAAAAAAATACAGTTTATTTTATTTTGCACTAAAGCTTCTTTTCAATATGATCAAATAAAAGCATAAACAATTTTTAATGTTATGTGGTGACTGCGCAATGGCTGCCATTAAATTTATCTTGTGTTTAACTTAACTTTGTTCTATTTTCAAATTTTGACAGTCAACTCATGAATTCAAAATGATGGCAAAAAAAAAAAAAAACGCAACTAAGCTACACATATAGTGTAACTTCTTGCCGCGTTATCCCCGAAGGGGTCGCATGTGGCGAGTTGAACCTATTTATTTTTACAGGTAAGGGGGCTGGCCTTACGCCAACCACTTCAGTTGAAGTGGGAATTTCCCAGCTCCCGAGGGGGCTGGTACTCATTTCTTGTAAAGGCTGAGTAAACCTCGCCGGTATTTATATTATGGGGTTTGAAATACACACCGAAATTGGAAATCATTTCTGACACCCTCCTCGGTGGGATTCGAACCCGAGCTCACGGGGTAGAATGCAAGCACTCTACCAACTGAGCTATCGACCGGACTTAGTTTTGGCCATTTTGTTTTTTTTGTGGAAAACTTCACTCCCTTCAATTTCCATCGAAATTTCAAACAAATCATTTTGACAGATTTGACTGTCAATTGTATGTGATGTGCATCCAAAATGGCTGCCATTTAATGCAAACAGTGCAGTCAACTTCACTTTGTTTTATTTTTCAACTGTAAATAAATTATTTTGACACTTCTGTCATCAGTGTGTAATGGCTGCCATTTAACTTACCTATCTTACAACCAACTTCACTTAGTTCTATTTTTAAAAAGTCAATTGAACTATTTTAGCAGTTATCGTTATTGGTTCTGAATTTACAAAATTTCTGCCGTAAATGTAACCAATTCACTCTGGTTTTTTTTAAATTATAAAGAAATTATTATGACACTTCTGTCATAAGTGTGTAATGGCTGCCATTCAATTTATCCTATAACCAACTTCACATTGTTCTATTTTCAAAATATCAAATGAAATATTTTATCAGTTATCATGATTGGTTCTGAATTTACAAAATGGCTGCCACAAATGTAACCAACTTCACTTTGTTCTATTTTTAAACTGTAAACAATGTATGCGGAGATTCAACTGTGTGTGTTTATGATATTATAAAAGCGCTGAGCAAGCGCTCTCTGGTTTTTAAGCCAAAGTCAACAAGAATGTGTGTGTTTTGAAAAGAGATGGTTTATTATTTTTATAAGAGTATTTTTCAAAACATAAACCGCAATATATTTTATAGTAGACACAATACTTTTAGCTAGTAATGAGAGATTATAATGTATTAGGCACTTTCTGAAAAACGTGCAAAATTAAATCAATTTTACGATGGAGTCGGCACATATTCTATAGATTAAAAATGGAGTTTCACTCGGTCAGGCTCTTAGAGAACAAGCTAACTAGTATTTGAGTGGTATAAGAACCAAAGGTGGCAAACAAGGATTTTTTTAAATTAAATAGACATATACTGAAATATAGAGAATGTGTTTTTTTCTTTCCATATATGTTTTTATCTTATACTCGAAAAAAGAAATCCTTGGTTGCGTTTTTTGGTTCTATACAACTTCTTTTTGATTTCAAGTGACGAGAAACCTAGTTGTACAGACTTTTGTAATTTGACTGCCGAGACATTTAAAAAATTTTGAACCTTGTGCCGAGTCTATTTTCAAGTAGATCAAAATAGTTTTGTTAGACGACATTTTGACTAAATAACAGTTTTAATATCTTAAATGAAAAAAAAATTGCTAAAATAAATTACGTAATTAGAAATGAATAAAAAACGTTCTGTGTGTCTACAGATTTGAAGAAATAAAATATAAGAGAAACGTTTAGTAGTTTATAATTCTGTAAATTTGAAAAAAAAAATAAAAAAAATCTTACAGTTCGTTTTAACTATAACTCATGAAATTCATAAGAAAAAAAGTGTGTTTTTTTATTTATAGACTTTTGCTTTTTATAATTATGTGGAATATTTTTTTAATGTATTTATTTGTACTGTTTAAAGTGTTTAATGTTTAAGTTGATCAAACCTTGTACTTGCGTATTTTTCAGATGATATTTTTGCGCTTTTCTTACATTTAAATTCATCCCACTATCGCCACTGAGAATTGAATGTTTTGTTATTGTCATTGCAATAAAAATAAAGTATTTCATCTATAGACGGGTGTTTCATTTTATCCTTACCTATATACTTATACCCCAGGGGTGTGCACCCCATACAGGCACATGGGCCTAATAGGTAGGCAATATATGGTAAAAAACTCTTGAGAAAGAAGCTTGAAAAAAAAAAGCTTGATATTCAGTTATCTAGGTTTTTGGCAGTTACTTCGTGAAAGTTCATTTTAATAGATTAAAATAAAAAACTTATTTGTTACAATTCACATGAGCTTTTATTATTTTTAAACACTACCGGTTTCGGGAGAAGCAATACCTCCCATCTTCAGGTGTAAATATAAACTAACATACAAATACAATACAGTAATTCAAATCCTCACGTCATAATGTATTGTATTTGTATGTTAGTTTATATTTACACCTGAAGATGGGAGGTATTGCTTCTCCCGAAACCGGTAGTGTTTAAAAATAATAAAAGCTCATGTGAATTGTAACAAATAAGTTTTTTATTTTAATCTTGATATTCAGATTTAAAATTCAAAATTTTAGTTTGATTGGAGCCATTAGCAATTCAGTCAATTTTAATTGAGTTATTTTAAAGGAATGGGAGAAAATATTTATTCTGAAATGTATTTGCCTATACCCTATGTACGCGCCTGCTATACCCTTCAACTGCGGCTGTCAATCATAGACGTCATTGAACTTTAAACTTATCCCTGACATCTGTGTTCAAGAATTCAAAGGTCTGCAAGTGGAAATATGTGCAAAACCTTTGTGATTTATATTCATGAATAACTAATACATGTGACTGTTCACATAGTTTGAAATGTCGTCAATCAATGAAGGTAGGAAATCAATAAATGCAATAGATGGGAGTCACAGGACTTAGGACCTGTCTCTGGTTGGTTAAGGATCCTTTCGTCGTGACAACATTCCCGAAAAATAATCAAATCCGACTCATTATATTGCATGCCTAGAGGTGTCCTGGCTCTCAGATCTTCGCAACCAAATGCGCTATGACCCCGAGATGGCCGCTTTTGTCAGTCTTTCCAGAAATCCATTTATTTGGGATCTATTGAGTCCCAGGTCCTAAAGAAAATGATATACCACTTTGGCTGGCAGTCCTCTCGCTCCCACCTCCACTGCATACAATCTTGTGATATATGCATTCTTTGTGATTTCATCCACTTGTCCTTTATACCTATTTACCTTGTAGTCATGGTCCTTAGGGTTGTTCATCTCACAGGGCACCGTTAATTCAACCAAGAATACTTGCTTTAGTTTATTTGATTATAGAACTATATCGGGTCTCAATGCCGTAGTGCATAGACCATAGTTCTCTTGGGAAAACATAGTGTCCTATAGTCAAATCCATTATGAGCTTCCAGTCTTTTGCCTTTTTTATGATGCTTGAGAAAGTATTCCGTACTGGGGGTATCCATATAGCCAGAATATTCAGAAGCAAAAAGGATAAATAAAAAATACATTTTGTAATTGTTTAATTTTTTATTTCTTTTTAATTTTGAGTACTCATGGTCCACATTGTCCATTTAATGCAAACATTTCTAAAAAAAATGTGCGGCATTTGAAACGGAAAAGGCAGTCCATCACCATTTCTAATATTACATTTATTATTCAACAAAAAATAAATACTTAAAAGACTATAACTTAAATATGAAAATATGTACAAAACTTATCAATAATTTATTTTGTGCTTCAAAGACTTTCTTCATAAAATAATTGATTCATTATTTTTTTAATGATTACTGTAAAAAAGCACCCTGTTTCTTATTAAACAATACAGTTGCTTTACTTATTACTAAAAAGGCAGATTTCTCAATAAGGGTAGAAAAACATAATTGTGTTTTCGCATTAATCAACATAAAAGATATAGATATATGTCAACGACGTAACCATGTTGAAATCACCGGTTCCCATAGATCACCGAAGTTAAGCAACATTTGGCCCGGATAGTACTTGGATGGGCTACCGCTCAGGTACACCGCGTGTTGTTGGCATCTTGGACCGGTCCGTAGTCCAGTGGCAGCACTTCGGACTCGTAAATGGAAGGTTGTGGATTCGGATCCCGGCGGAGCACAAAAAATATACCATTTATATTTCGAATGTGCTCTTCGCTGGGTTGAAAAATTCATAAACCTTTACTAAAGACCGGTTGCTGAAAGGTCCATCCAACCTTACAACAACTGGGTCTTGCTTGAGAATTGGCGCTTTCTACAGCGACGACCAAGCTCGCAGAGGGCTCTTGAGGTGTGATACACACAAAAACAGCGCTCACCAAATAAATCATCCTAATATTATTATTATTATAGATGACATACCTATTTCAGTTTTTTTTCCCATAGTAATGCACAAGCCATGGAACGTAATAGTTATACAATGAAGAAAAACAACATGATTTTTGCATCATATCATCCCCTTAAGTAGTGCTTATTTATCTTATTTGTCTTATATCAGAGGTAATTTCACATCAACAATGTTTGTATGTGTAGGTACTGGACCAATGTGTCTTATGAAATTCGAAATTGATTTTAGAAATATTTCAAACAACTGTCACATTATCGTGTTTTACGTTTTTTTCTTAGCTAAGATTGTGTAGAATGTGTAATTAAGAAAATTTTATTCAAAGGTCATCTTTCAATCAAATGTCAGATAAGCCTAACAAACACTGGGGGAACGATATGTGACAGTTCTCATTGACGGTTGCCTGGAAACTGTTTATAACGTTGCCTTACTAAGACTTAACCTTAGGGCGTCGTTTTTTTGAAACGCCAAACGGTTGTGATGCTCCGTGTATTTATTTTATGTTGATTTATGGTTATTTGTCAGTATATTCAAATTGTTGTTATTTGACAGATATCTAACCTTCATTCAGCCATTTATAAATTAACCGTAAATGAGCTTTTCAACTTTTGTAACAAAATGATATGAATAACATTCTTTTGACTGTCAGCCTTCCCGTATTTACAATCTCTTACAAAAAAAATTAAACATACAAAATAATATTTATCTTCCTACAATGGATTCCTTACAACCGAACCGGAGGAATAAAATGTGACATCACCCGGTATGGTTATTTACAGTGTTTGAGCGAATTGTGGGTAGGTATTTTGTCTATGGTCACAGACAATTGAATCCCTTACTACTGTAGCCATTTATTAGCCCTGTCTATCCTTACCTACTCAAGATGTAACAATAAAACTGTGTGAAGTTCAACGCTTGTTAATTCTCAAGTGTGAAGAGACGTGTCTAGTCTCTTCGGCTGCATCACAAGTCGCACGCGATCGACAAGGAGAAACAAATAAAAGAAGATCATTTAGGAGTGAGGTGAGTCCTTTTTGATTAGTTCAAGACTCTTATCCTTGTTCCCTGATGGCTTGCGGCTCTGGCAGATTTGCCTGTGATCAGTTTTGCTCAAACCCCTAAATAAACTAAGAAACAACACTCCTGTCTTCTAACGCATATGGTGGAGTCAAACTTGGCTTCATCATACATATTATATGGAATCCAATTTTTTATTCCCTGTGGGTGAATAAAGATTTTTCAATAGTCAAATTAACTCGAAGTATCTGTAAAATTAGGATATTACAAGTTTTCTTCTTTGAGAGATACATATTATTTAAAAGACTATTCAAAAAGTTAACTGCATTATACGTCTAAAATAAGGCATTCATAATATCATAAAGTATAACTGGTAAAAAACTTAAATTATCAAATGCTTAATCAACCTTCACAAACATACATTTAACTAAATCTTAAGACAGGTTCAAACAAGTTAACTCTCACAATTTCTCAAGGCATAACCTTAACTAACAAAATTTGGCAAATTTATTTACAGTCTTTTTCGTCGCTTCCGTCCGAGCATTCCATGAAGCCGTTGCAGACCCTGGTCGGTGGAAGACACTCTCCCAGGGGGCATCTGTGTCCTCGGCACTTGTCAAAGTGTCTGTGCAAACTTCTGGTCTCTGAAACTTCGAGATCTGGATGCGAGGAGTTGTAGGCTCGCTGGTTGTAGTTGCTGAGATGGTCGGAGGAGCGGTCGTCGTACAATTGCATGGTGGTTTGGATCCAGTTGACGTAGTTGGTCACCTTGGTGTAGACTCCAGGCCTGTTGGCCCGGGCGCAACCGTAACCGTTGCTCGTTACTCCATATAGATACCATTGATTGTCTTGCTCCTGTAAAAAAAAAATCATTAAGGACATGATCCTGATGAAACTTTGTTATGTTGGTTGCACCATCACTCCTTTAGTTGCCTTGTTCTCTTGACAAAGATCTGTTTGGTATGAAGAAGGTTATGACTCTGGATGAAATGAAAGAAGTACGTAAGGACAGAAAGAAATAGCGGTTGATTTGTAATGTTGGCGGCTAGGGCTAGGGTTTTTTCTTAAATTAGAATTGTGTATTTTCGATTTGTTTTTGGTGTTTATGTGGATTATTTGTGTAAAAATGTAAATTATTGTGTATGTTCCTTAACTTAT
Source organism: Agapetus fuscipes (assembly GCA_951799405.1). Taxonomy (NCBI): domain Eukaryota; kingdom Metazoa; phylum Arthropoda; class Insecta; order Trichoptera; family Glossosomatidae; genus Agapetus; species Agapetus fuscipes. Next base: position 13,065,496 of record OX637355.1, on the reverse strand, counting down.
AGTTTGGTATGCGGCTGGCCACCCATGCTGTAGAAAATTGTTTATTTTTCCAATGTCACCCATGTTTCACAGGGAAGGTCGGCAAGAGTTGCGGGGTGTATGTTTATTCGAGTTTTGGGTTTTTATGTTGTAGGTTCATATGCAGCATGTGCCAGCATGAACTTATACGTATCTGCTTGTGGGAAAGCATATAATGTGAATCCCCAATGTTACATATCTTTGCAACTTAGATAAGATTACATTAGATTGTCATTTACCTGGCACATGAGAGGTCCCCCGGAGTCTCCCAGACAGGCGTCCCGGCCTCCTCTGTCAAAGCCGGCGCAGAACATGTCATCTGTGATGCGGTACAGCGGCAGGAACAGGGTCCTCTTCCTGCACTCTCCGGTGGAGATCACAGGCAGCTCCACTTCTTGTAATGTGTCCGCTGGAAGAACATATAGAATAAGTGTGGTACTTCAGTAGTTGAAAGGCGTCTCTTAAGAGTTTTACAAAGAAACTGCTAGGCGAATGCAACACAACTAAGCTAACTTCTTGCCGCGTTAGCCCCAAAGGGTTTCACATGTGGCAAGTCGAAACTATCTTTCTCCAACAAGGAGCTGGTTCCCGAGGAGGCTGGTACTCATTTCTTTAGAAGGCTGAGTAAACCTTGTATTTTATTTTGGGGTTTGAAATAAACACTGAAAAGGGAAATCATACTTACTGACACCCTCGGTGGGATTCAAACCCGAGCTTACGGCATGGAATGCAAGCACTTTACCAACTGAGCTATCGACTGGACTAACTAACGTAAATAACTATAACTCTCACTACATGTAAATATCTTTTCAATCGCTCAGCAATTTGTAATCATTCAAGATCTCAATATTACAATTTCATCAATCTTTTTTATCCTCAATCCATCCCTTCTTCCCCTTTGTCATATCCTTACTGTCATTAATTGTACTTACGGAATATCCTGCCAACTTCAAACAGCTGCCCCCATCCCACCACGGTGCATCTCCTGCTGTCTTGAACATCTTGGTTGGCCGGCGGCAAACAGATGGGTCTCACGTAGTCACTGAACAGCACAGGGCTGGAGGTCTTGAGCAGGGCTATGTCGTTGATGAAGCCGCTGTCTATGTAACCAGGGTGCAGGAGGACCGAGGCTATGGGCTGCAGCTGCTCATACGGAGACGGGAAGGTCGTGCCGCGACGGAGGGCTCCCAAGCGGGCTACCCAGAAATCTTCTTGAGCGCTGAAACATAAAGACAGCATGTTAAGTATATTTTCAAAAAAACAAGGACAACTTAGCTAAACATAAAGTGTAACTTCTTAGCTGCATTAGTAAATAGCCACGCCAACCATTTCAATTGAAGTGGAGGTTTCCCAGCTCCCGAGGGGACTGATTATCATTTCTTGTTAAGGCTGAGTAAACCTTGCCAGTTTGATTTTGGGTTTAAAATAAACAACAAAATGGGAAATCATTTCTGACACCTTTGATGGCGATCAAACCCTTGCTCTTGGTATAGAATGCAAGCATTCTACCAACTTAGCTGTCGAGCGGATATTTTACGAGCTTGGTCATCGCATAAAGCGCCCAATTCTCAAGAAAAACCCAGTTGCTGTAAGGCTGGATGTACCTTTGGTGACCGGTCTTTGGTAAAGGTGTGTTAATTTTTCAATGCAGCGATGAGCATATTTGAAAATGTAAATGGTATATTTGTTGTGCTTAGTAGGGATTCAAACCCACGACCTTTCATTTATGAGTCCAAAGCATAACTACTAGATTACAAAACCTTTGAACTAAAGCTTTTCCTTGAGAAGAAAGGTCTCAAGGAGTAATTGAAATGTGTTTATAGATCCATAAAATATTGATATTAAATGAGGGAAAAACTGCCGCCAGAATCTTCTGTCGTTTGGCAGCTCCCAGGGTCCAATTTTCTGCCTCTCATTTAAATCCAGATTGAAAAAATCATCATCATGAACTTGGCAGCCCTGGTTCTGAATCCAGGATTCTCCTCCACTCTCGGCTGTTCATCACCTTTGCTTTCCGCTAAGTACGAGTATATCCCCCTTGGTCGCATCTGTGCTGACATAGTCAATTCGTCACATTTTTAGCCTTCCCATAAGTCAAGGAATACCTGTAAGTCAAGAAAGTCAAAGAAATAAAAAAGCTTTAGTACTCACTGGTAAAAGCAGTGTCCGGCAGACACCAGCCACCTGTCTGAGATGAGCGTGGCCCCGCACTGGAAGTCTCCCTCCTTGTAGAGCGCGGCCTGCCACGGCCAGGCTCCTGCTCCTGCGTTGCCTCCGCCCACAATCCTGGAACGCCGGGACAACACGCTGCGGTCAAACCTTAATATTGATGCTCTCAAGCCAACACATGTCTAAGGAAATTTAACATCTAAGCGCTAGTTCAGACACGGCGGGAACCGTGCGATTATAGAATCGCATGGAAATCGCGCGGGTCTTATTTATATGAGTTAGTTAGTAATCGTTCAGACATAACCGCGCGGTTAATCAAGCCGCGCGGTTACCGCAACCCAACCGCCAGAAAATAGAATCGCGCTGCTCCCGCGCGTTTCTATTACTGTGGAGTCTTTACTTCGCGTTCAGTTGCGTTGCGGATACCGCGCGGTGAGCACGTCACTGTTCGTGAGTTCGCCATGGATCGTTTCGACACTGAACTATTTATTGATGAGCTTGGCCTCAAATGCGTTTCAGAGCATGAAATATCTTGCCTGATCAGTTCAATTAGTTCATCAAAAGATTTTATTGACATTCTCAAATAGTCAAAAAATTTGTTATCATACATTCTTAATTTGGGATATAACGTTACGAACTGACCATGTACTAGTCGGTCACGTAATATTGGATGCACCCAATACCGCCTTTTTCTTTTCTTTTTTTTAAGGAGCAACCACAGTAAACACACTTCTTCGTCGACCTCCATTTAGAAACTGACGAATCGCATACTAACCGCGCGTGTCTGAATAGCATCACAATTTTGCGGTTTGAAACCGCGCGATTCGTAAACGCGCGGTTCCCGCCGTGTCTGAACTAGCGCTAAGTGCATTCCCTACTTAAATTATTGTTTTTATTACTTGTGTTATGTTAGGTTAGGTATTCGTCGGGAGCTACGTTTGGATGGCTTGACTCTGGCCAATACGAGTATATGCACGCTGTCTTTTATTGTGAAAAGTAACAATCATAGATACGTGTGATCTGTGGTAATAAAGAGCAATGAAGAGAAACGTTAGTGAAAAGACAGCTTTACACAACAACAGGGACAATTTTTGTTTGTTTGTAATCAGATCAACTTCAAACTTTACAGGAACCTAGAAAATTTTATTGTGAGTAACTTCTCATCATAAGTGAACTAACTATGAGGAAGTGCCTATGGAAAACTTCTAAACTACAGGGTTATCTCTCGTAGAAAGTAAGGGAAAAGCTGCATTTATCTGGGAAACTCATATTAGCTTAATATGTCACTTATTCATTTTTACATTTAAGGTATCGATATATTAGACACCCTTGAGATGGTCCTGGACCATTAAATGGCGCCACAGGAAATAAATCATCCATCATCAATCAATCAATTAGATTCAGAACTTTCACAATATATTTAAGTGCAAATATTGTCTTCCAGATTTTCCATAGTCCCTTACCTAGCTTGCTGGGCGGCCGCCTGGGGTCTGGCTCCGCACTGCAGCTGTGAGCAGACAACTTTTGCCACATGTCCCCGACTGCATCCTGACCTCCTGAATGCAAGTCCACCGCGACCATTGGCATTCTTGCTGCCGTAGTGCAGGGAGAAGTACTGCCGCTCCTTCTCGGGACTGTCCTCCACCACACGGTCTATGTGCTGGTAGTCACTGCAACAGAAGAGAATGGTCAAATTATGGTTATGACAGCTCGGGTTTGAAACCCACCGAGGGTGTCGGAAATGATTTCCCGTTGAAAGCGTTTATTGCGCAACTAAAAAAACATAATAAAGTTGTAATGGTAAAAATGTAATGGTGTTTATTCTGACCTAAAATAAAATACCGGCAAGGTTTACTCAGCCTTCACAAGAAATGAGTACCAGATGGGAAACCCCCACTTCAACTGAAGTGGTTGGCGTAAAGCCGGCTCTCTTACTTCAATAATAATCTATAATTTAAGTTGCAAAGATAGATTAACATTCAAAGCTCATATCAAATGCATGCCCACAAACAAATATGTGTAAATATTTAAAAATTGAAATGGTAAAACATTGTTTTAATTCACTTTATTCTTTTTGTTTTTGCTCAAACATTTTCGCCTTATGAGGCATCTTCAGGAGCAGAATGATGTTTTGCCATTTCAATTTTTAAATATTAAAAAAATGGACTTTCACTGTGTTAACAGGTCAACACTAAAAAATATAAATATGTGTAAGTTCGCATTTACAAATACTGAATGTGTACTTACAAATTAAAATTCAAACCTTAAATGAACATTAACCCTGCAACTTTTGCCGAACTACCCTGGAACAGAGGTGACATTGGCAAAGTGAAGCATTTTTTATAGTATGAGTGGTCAGCCTCATACCAAACCATAAGTCAAGGAACCTGTAAAAATAAATAGGATCCACTCGGTACATGCGATACCTTCGGGAAGAACGCGTCAAGAAGATTCACTATTGTGTAGCTTAGTCCCTTTAGTCACTGAATACAAACTGTTGATACAACTCAGCTGCATAAACAGTGCAACTTCTTGCCGTATTAAACCTAAACGGATCCAAATGGATATAAAGGATGGCATATTTTTGTACTTCGCCGGCATTTAAACCCACAGTCTTCCATTTACGAATCCCGAATCGCTGACCACTAGGCTACGGGCTGTAGCATCATTGGAGGATAAAGAAAAAATAGAATGTTGGACTTACACATAAGTCATGGCTCTGCACACAGCTCTGCCCAGATCTGAGATTTGCAGCGAGCTCTGTGATCGAGCTATGACCTTGTCAAAGTTTTGCACGCACAGCCTGCCCCAGCGTCCTTGCTTCTGCACCATGATGTAGCCTGGAACAAAACACGAGGAGCATGAAAGAAAGACAATATTTCCACCTAAATAAGTGCTGATTCACTGATCTGAGAAATTGTAGATAAAACATTTTATTGGAGGTAACTTCTCATAGTAAGTGAACTAATTATAAGGAAGTGCTCATGAAAAACTTTAAGCTATAGGATATTCCTACTTTTGTTGTTTTCTCTCATAGAAAATGGGAAAAAGGTGCATTTATCTGAGAAACCCATCCATGGTAGCTTAATACGCCACTTATTCAGTTATACTTTTAAACGCAACTAAGCTAAACAAATAGTGTAACTTCTTGCCTACTTATCCCCGAAGACAATTCGGGACCTATTTATTTTTACAGGTAAGGGGGCCGGCCTCACACCAACTACTTAATTTGAAGTGGGGTTTTCCAGCTCCCGAGGGGGCTGGTTCTCATTTCTTGTGAAGATTGAGTACACCTTGCCGGTATTTGGGTTTGAAATAAACATGGAAACGGGAAATCATTTCTGACACCCTCGATGGGGATCGAACCCTTGCTCTCAGTATAGAATGCAAGCATTCTACCAAATCAGCTATTGACCGGACCTTTAAGGTATCAATATGTATTTGAAGTGATGCACTAACTCCATGGATGCACACATCTTATCCTGTCAAGTAACACAGTCTAATCTAATCTACATAATCAAAGTGGCAAAGATATGTAACATTAGGGATTCACATTATATGCATTCTCACAAGCAGACACATATAAGTTTGCGCTTGCACATACCGTATGTGAACCTACAACTTGAAAACCCCAAATCTCAAATGAACACACACCCTGCAACTCTTGCCGTCCTCCCCTGAAACATTATACCAGAGTAATTTATTATTATTTATTCTAGCAACGTGCTTAGGTACACATCCACACGAAACCCATACCTTCGTTACAATATCCATCACTTTGTTTCATTCTATTCCTTCTTTTTGCCATCTGTTCAACAATAACCTTTCAATGTCAAACAGTGCTATTCTAATGGGGCTTCCACACGCTTGCCAACCCATTACAAGCCAAGCGTGTGGACGGCCGTTTGGCTCAGCTGGGGGCGTGGTTTATGCCGCCTTGGCTTGGCTTGTCGCCGATCCGACCAGAGTCGGTTTTTTGACGCAAGTCAAAGGGAATTCACGCATGCGCATGCCAGGCACACACATACTTGTGCGCGCGCATTCTGGTGCGGTACGGTTTCTATGAATTTTGATCATTTACCATCGTCTTTGCCGAATTATTCGTTTCTTTTTAGTTTCTCTCTTTTTGTTTTGTTTTTTTTTTAAATAAAAAAAGGTTTATCCAAGTTATGGCTAAAAGCTGGACGTCCGCCATGCTTGCTTATTCGAACACACACAGATGCACGCACAAGCGTGTGGATGACCCTGTTTGGTTTTCCAAGAGCTTGCAAGCGCTTGCAAGCCCTTGCCTCAAGGCGTTTGCCGCAAGCGTGTGGATGCCCCATAAGACATTTTGGTCGTCCGTTGATCCCACGCTTTGACAAACTAACGATTCCTGGGCTTGAAGTCTCATCACCACAATAATACTTACCTATTGAATATCGGTAATATTTGTATGTAGAAAGCGTTAATTCTCAAGCAAGACCCAGTTGCTGTAAGGCTCAATGGACCCTTGATGACCGGTCTTTAGTAAAGGTATAATATGAACTCTTCAACCCGCAAGTGAACAGCTGATTAGTCGTCATACAAATATTATTGATATTTGGTAGGTAAAAATTACCGTGGTGATGAGACTTCCAGCCCAGGAATCATGAGTTTGTCAAAGCGTGGGCTTAACGGATGACCAAATGTCTAAGAATAGCACCGAAAGTATCCTCAAGTTTCTTTGTAAGCCTCCTCTGCCTCACCTTCCTTGCTGTAGGGATAAGAGTTGGCGTCCTCCTGGGACATGGCCACAGTGACGCACTGCTTCTCATCATCACCAAGTGGACAGTCCTTCTGGCCGTCGCAGACCTTCTCCTTGTCGATGCACTGCCGGGAATTGGAGCAGACGTACTGGTCGGGCGTACACCATTCTGAAATAAGGGATGAGAGAGTTGTAGAAATTTGTCTATGAAAATAATATAGATATTCGGTTAGAAACCATTTAGAGACGACTTAAAAATGTAGCTAAATTTACAAAGATGAGAGTAGTTTAAAAAAATATTTATGTCCGCTTCAGAAATAGTTGGGAGACCTAATGACATCAAAAGTCTATTTGGAGAGCACTTATGTGTGAAGTATGCTATATTAAACAGGCTAAAATGGGCCGGACATGTGCAGAGAATGCCGTCTTCACAGGTACCAAAAAGGATCTTTGAGGGACATCTGGGTGGGAAAAGAAGAGTTGGCAGACCTAGACTGAGATGGGAGGATGAGGTGAGGAAGGACGCAAACCAACTACTGCAGGTGACAGATTGGAAAGCTGCAGCGGTAGACAGGAGGAGTTGGAGACGAAGGCTGATGTAGGCCAAGGGGAGATATGAGCTGTAGGGACATCGAAGAAAGAAGAAGAAGAATGTGGGAATTACACCTTAAGAGCTCTATGCAAAGCCGCTATTACATAAGTAAGACCCATTTTCTATAAAGCTGAATAGACCTTTGGTGACAGATCATCGGTAAAGGCATATTAATTTTGTTTAACCCCATGAATTGAATGAATTGAACATCATAAAATAGTGGATTTCATTGAACATACCACAATTATTTTCATCGCTGAAGTCCCAGCAGTCCAGCACTCCGTCGCATATCTTCCTGACGAGGAACTGAGACCTCAGATAGTCGGCGCAAGTGCAGTCCGCCTCGTCTTCCCCTCCAGGACAGTCCAGCAACCTGTTGCAGCGAGAAGTCTCCGGGAGACACTGACCAGTCGCACATTTCACAGTCAGATTCTTCTGGTTGCAGCCATCTGAAACATCCAAAGCATTTAGCTGCAAGTTCAAGTTCATAAGTTGGTGCAAGCAACGCATTCTGCCCAGATTATCTATGGTTTATTTTCCATCTGGTGTTGAGTTGGAAACATAGTTCATAGATCTACCATTTGATTTAAACAGTCTACACAATCTGAGCTAAGAAAAAAACGTTAAACACAATAGTGTGAGGGCTGTTTTGAGTATTATCCAAATTAATTTCTAGCATTCATTAGACACATTGGTCCAGTACACATGCAAACATTGCTCATGTGAAATTACCTCTGATGGACATAAGACAAACATGCATTAAGGAGACGTGTTTGCAGAGAAGACAAGCTTCCCCATGTTTCATTAAAGTCATATCTGACAGAATCAGGATGTTTTAGTTGCCACTTTCATGGTCTTTTCAGAGCCATGGTTTCAACCTGACTCTTGTAATTTGAATGCCGGAGACCTAAAACTATTGTTTGTTTCTGTGTTGTCATCTGGTATTGCCAGGTGATGAAGAATATATCAATATTAAGAAATATATAATTATGTGTTCAATTTTTATTACCTGAATCTTTGATTTGAGTTTGGACATCATACGGCTGTTCATCAAAGTATTTGTTCCCCTTCTTCTCACCATCTTTGTAGTTCCCAGGTATCTTGTTCAGTGTCTTTGTCAGGATCTTGAACCCCGCATTGTTCACTGTATAACTGGAAGACACTGCTTTGGTAGAAATTACAGTCTCATCCGGAGCGCTCTCATTCCCAAACGAATCATTGTGTGAATCGGTAATCGTGGCCAGGTTCGCTAAATGCCTCAATTTGTCAGCGTTTATTTGATCAAAACTTTTAAAATCACTCGTTGGATTCTTTTCAGGTTCCCCGTGAAGTGAACTCTCGTTATCCTTACTTCCTATTGAGCTACTAACACTACTTTCTACATGTATCTTAATTCTTAACCTATCCTCATCGTTAGTCCTATCATTATTGGTATCAGTCTCGTTATGCGATATGTGATCAAGCTGTTTATCATGTTCTTTTATAAACAAGTTTGATTCATTCATTTTTGTAGGAAAATTTGGGACAATGAAAGTATTCTCATCCTCGATTGGAGCTAAAACTGATGGAGCTGTCGTCAAGTTATCCGAGCTCCAGTTTTTTTCAAAATTCTTGAGGAACGTCTTCAACTTCTCCGTTAGGACGACGGCTTGTGTGGACGGATGAGTCAGAAAAAACTCTGTCGCAGTTGGCAAGACGTAGCTCTTCTCCGGAGTCTCAGAATTGTTGAAAGATTTTTCGATTGTCTCCTTGATACTTGCTTGATCTGTTGGATGCGTTTTGGGTAAGCGAAATTTTTCATTTATGTCTATTTTCTTCATTGGTTCGCGAAAAGGAATTTTGTTTGTTTGGTTATATTCAGAGCTATTATTCCTTACTTCTTGATTTGCTTGAATTGTTTTATTCTCAGGATTTCCCGCATGATCAACGTTAGAGTAACTTATAGATGTTATGACTTCTGTCTTTATTGAAGTAGTTTGATGTTTTGGTATGGGTTCCGTAGTTGACTTAAAAGTAGCTTCATCTGTTCTTGATGATTTTGTCGTTGATGTACTGTTTTGTGTCTTTGTTGATGACATTGTTGTACCATTTTGTGCCTTTATTGATGTATTACTTTGTGCCTTTGTTGTACCATTTTGTGTCTCTATTGGATTAACATTTTGTGCCTTTGTTGCTGAGGATAATGTACCATTTTGTGTTTTCGTTGAAACTTTATCTGTTTGAAGGTTAGTCAAGAAGTTTTTGACTTCTCCAAGAGAAGGAAATTTCATATTATTAGAGAAGCTCCTGTCTTCTCCAATAGTAGAGGGATTTTTTGGTCTTGGCCTCAAAGGTCTTCCAATCCCTGAGTTGGATTTGACCGGCCATGTTGGAACGACGGTGCTGGAAGGTAATTTTGATGACATTTCTTTTAGAAGCAATTCTTGCACAGTCATATCAACTGGCTCAATTGAACCTTGTGCAAAGCTAGAAGAATCATCTGAGAAAAAATCATCCTGTGCACTACCTAAACTTGGTTCACCAATTTTGGCATGTTCTTTATTATCTCCCCTGAAAGATTTGACAGGTTCATTAAGTATTGGAGGAGGATTGTTCAGAGTAGATGCCAAATCATTGAAAATTTTAGAAATGTTCTTTAAAATGTTACTGTTGTTATTCACCGCAGACATGTTTTCAGTTGAAGAAGGCAAAGCATTGGGTTCTTCATTTTTGGTCACGATGGCCTGCAGAGTCTCATTAAATGCTTTCAAAGGAACCTTCTTCAAATTAGATGCTCCCACTCCGGTTCCATTGATAAACTCCCAAGTCATCTGATTCGTAAAAAGACTTGGTTCATTTTTTGAAGGAGAACTTTGTTCAGCATTGTTTTGGATAGTTTCAATTTTTACAAATTCCTTTTCTTTGGTGTCCTCAGCTTGTGTCCTATTTACTTTTGTGTGTGAATTTATAAAGCTATAATTGCTTGGTTTCTTAATTATAACTCCACCATTCAAGTTGATGTATTCGGTATTGTCATTTGCATATGGTTCAACGTGTATCGCAACTGTTGACAGGCGATCTTTTGGAGGGACATATGGAACTTCAGGAGTTTTGCTTGACACTTTTGGTGGCTCATTAAAAAAAGTGTCATAGCTCACTTCTCCTGTGTTTTTGATATCAATATTTGGCTCCGGTTGAACTGCAGACAACTTATTTACTGGAATAGGATGTGGTTTAGGATAACTGGATCCAAGAGTTTGTGTTTCCTTGAATGTTGATGAAAATGCTGGATCTGTGAAGCTGGTGTAAACTGGTTCTGGAGGAAATTGAGTGTACGAAGACCATGATTGTAAAGGTCTTTCTTTCTCTGCACTGAAATTAACTGATTCTTCTACTTTGGTTAAAGGATGATTAAAACTAGGTAACACTGTTTGAGGTGATTCGTTTACTCCAACTAATGAAGACAGATCTTCAATGATCTCTTCAGTTCCAATTCTATCCTCAGCTTCAATGTCTGCATTAGAATTCTTAGCATCGTCAGTGCTAAATGGCTCTCCAGGAAGGATTGGACGCCATGGTTCTTGGTCTACATATGATGGTACAGCAAATAGTGAATCCAATTTAGGAAGTTCCGGAAGGTTTTCTTTGGCAGGAGGTGTCAACTCTGTTGTAGTAGTTGTGCTTGTTTTGTTTGCTGAAACAGTTGATGGAGTTGTTTTTTGTGCTGCAGCATTAGATGCTTTTGTTATCAATGTTGATGAAGATATTTTATTTGGCACTGTTGATTTGATTGTCGGTGCTGCCTTTCTTGGCGGAACAGTTGTTCCGAGTGTAGATTTCTGTTTTGTAATTTCTGTAGATGACTCTTTTGTAGTAGTTGGTTTAAGAGTAGGCCTCACTGTTTCTTTGCTATTAGCCTCCGCTTTCTTCTTGTTTTCTGTGATATCAGCTTCTGTTTTGGTGATTTGGAATGATCCTTGGATGACTGGTAGTTCTTCAATGTTGATGTCTGGTTCATCATTGGGTGGTATTGGTTTCGCTTTGTTGGCATTTGTTTGGTTGCCATGGACCACAGCTGTTTTTCTGATGACCCCCATCCGGGTTTGGAGGACCTTCTCTTTGGTATTCTGTGGCAGCACCAAGGGAGGTGCTTTACTCTCTGCTGGTGTTTCCTTAACGAGTTCTGCTTTGTAAGTGTGTTCCAGATCTCTCCGTATTGAGATTGATGCTGGATCCACGTTGATCAATCGTAGTGCTGAGTTTTTGGTCATTGAATTTTCTACCAATGTGTTTCTAATGCTTTCTTCCAAATTGGTCACAGAGCTGAAAAACAAAATGAGCTTTTATTAAAACATCATCCTTCAATCAAATCTCATAGGTGACAAAAATTGGATACTGCTCGATAAACACAAATTGAAATTACCTACTCGTGAAAAATGATGCGTTAACAGAATTCGTGAGACCTTTACTAATGCTTTGATATCCAACTAATCATATTACGTCATCTTCGTTTCCAATTGTTTGTACTATTACTGAGGATCATAACCATCTTGCTATAGGTTCTTAGACTTTGGAAGATCCTCCACCATTGTCCATTAGTCTCTAAGCTGGAGAACCTCTTGATCAATTTACATATAATTCAATGATTGACTCCTGCATCTCATAATTTATAGAGACAAATGGTCCAACGACAAGCTCCAGGTCAAAGGAGAATGTCATGATTGAAACACATGATGATGATCGTAGATTTTCACTACAGAGGCACAATAAGAAGGCACATTTACCTGGGGATCTTTCTCCTGTCCAGGTAAAGTCTGAAGAACACGAGGAGCTTATCAGCGTCCAGGGTGTGGACATCTAAGGCGGCCACTGCAGGAGCTAGAGGACCTTCCGAGCAGGCTCTCCGCAGACCCTGAGATAGTCGGGCTGCTCCAGGAAGACCGGAACTGCTGGAAGGACCGGCACCGGTGGAGCGACGGACGCGGAGACGACCTTCAAAAGCGATGATGGCTGGAAAAGAAACAAGTCTTTTTATACATCTGCATCACGTGACTGTAGTACATCAGCTTTATTTGTTAGATGTTTGGCAGAATTTGTGATGAATGGGAAATATATAACACATTAATGTGATAGCAAAACACCTGAATAATTCGTTGATCTAATCAATCCCGTCGACTTCAGCAAAAAAAAGCCAACACTGTTCTCGGATGAAACAAGAGCCAAAACACGGATAAAAAAAACGGGAAGTTTTGAGAGGGTGCATTTGCAGTTGCTGGTCCTCTGGTACCAACTGCCTCATCGTGTGAGAGAGCTAGAGGACCATGGAAAGTTCCGGAATGTACTGAAGCAAATTTCTTGCATTATCTGCATAAGCGCCCTTAGAGTGACTACATCACGAAACGGCGCTCTAAAGAAATCATCAACTCATCATGCATTTGGTAGAGTGCTTGCATTCTATATCGTGACCTCGGACTCGAAGCCAAAAATAATTTCTCGTTTCGGTGTTTATTTCAAACCCTAAAATAAAATACCGGCAAGGTTTACTCAGCCTTCACAAGAAATGAGTACCAGCCCTCTCGGGAGCTGGGAAACCCCCACTTCAATTGAAGTGGTTGGCGTAAGGCCGGCCCCCTTACTTGTAAAAAAAATAGGTTCAACTCGCCACATGCGACCCCTTCGGGGATAACGCGGCAAGAAGTTGTAGCAATTATTGTACTCACGGTCCACCGTCTCCGTTCTGAAGGCGCCCATGTAGAGCGCGAGCCCCGCCAGCGCCAGGACAGCCAGAGCGGCCAGCAGGGCGGCGGTGGCCGTGAGGGCGGAGCACCCTGCGCCTCCTCGCCGCCCCCTCCTCCCGCCCACAGCCGCAGCGCCCACGCCCGCCCAGCTGCTGCCGCTGGAGCTGCCGCGCGAGTAGGCGGGCCAGCCGCCCATGCCGAAGCCGTACTCGCTCTGGAGAAAACAAAGGAAAATATTGAGTTATTTTCATGTAATGTGATCTGTGTGTTTTTATATGGATAGTCACATATTGCACCCCCCGCGTGACTTCGCTGAAAAAAAGTTTATTATTGTTAGTTTAAAAGAGAGCATAATAAATGGAATATCCAGAGTCAGAATTAAAGGAGAACTTGTATGTAGAAGGTTATGATTCTAGATGAAATGAAAGAACTATGTAAGGAAAAGAGGGCTCTTGAGGTGTGATTCACACAAAAACAGCGCTCACCAAATAAATCATCCCAAATTATTATAATATTATTATTAAGGAAAGAAGGAAATGGCGGTTGATCTGTAATGTTGGCGGCTAGGACTAGGGTTTTTTTTAAATTAGAGTTTTGTCTCTGTAACTGTTTTGATGTTTATACGTATTCTTATTATAGGTTGGTATGCGGCTGACCCCCCATGCTGTAAAAATGATTCACTTTGTCAGTGTCCTCCCTGTTTCAGGGAAGGACGACATTCTTTGACTGATAGGTTGGTATGCGGCTGACCACCCATACTGTAAAAAATGGTTAACTTTGCCAATGTCACCTCTGCTTCAGGGAAGGTTGGCAAGAGTTGCAGGGCTTATGTTCATTTGAGATTGGGTTTTTTAGATTGTAGGTCCACATGCGGCATGTGTAAGCGCGAAATTATGCATGTCTGCTGGTGGGAATGCATTTAATATGAATCTCAAATGATACATAGCTTTGCAGCTTAGATTTAGATTTAGATTTAGACGGCAAGAGCTGCAGGGTGTACCTATGTCCATTTGAGATTTTGATTTTTATGTTGTAGGTTCACATGCGGCATGTGCAAGCGCGAACTTGTACGTGTCTGCTTGTGAGAATGCATATAATATGAATCTCCAATGTAACATATCTTTGCAACTTAGATTAGATTAGGGCAGCGCATGTAGCATGAGCAGGAGGAACGTATTTACATTATGTCTTACTCACTTCCCGTTCAAACAGGACTGAGTGTAAGCACCACATAATAGGTAGGCATATATTTGAACAGTTGCAAGAGCAATCATTTTTGCACACATTTCAACATCTGCTGACCGCAACACTCATAAACAAGAGGAAGCGTGTGAAGGGGAAGACCCGGAACTGAATTATGTTATGTTATATAATCATAAAGTAGGAGTCATTAATATTGTTATTGTTCAGTGCTCACAAAACTTTGCGTAAATACTCTGCAGAAAAATGTATGGAATATAAAATAGCGCCTCTAACAGGGACGTATAAAGCATTTCATGTGGAGGTAGGCAATAATAATTGTGGAGTGATATCAGTTCCTTGAATACCAGATAAATGGTTCGTTGAAAAAAGCACTAAGAACCGTAGTTTTTAATTTGAGAGAAAATAGGGGAAAATCTGAAAAGATTTTTGTGTAAAAATTAACAGCATCCACATCTCTTTTATCTCCACCATATAGTTTGGTAGTTAGTGGATATTTTAAATTCACTTAATTCAACCCGCAGTGTTTAAGTCAGTTTGTAACAAGCAATCTTTTTTCGGGACTTGCGGTCGTATTAGATTATTTGTCTTGGCATATAGAATCTAAGAGCATACTCTTACTTCGTTTAAAATGAAATATTTTGGAAGTAATGATGATGATGAGTTTGTGATTTGTTTATAGCGCCGTTTCGTGATGCAATCACTTCAAGAGTGATTATTTAAATCAACCATCCAGATATAAATCTTAAAAAAACTATTCTAGTTAAAACTTATATACCTATGTGGTAGTTTCAAGGTTTATTTAAGTTAAAAATCATTTCAAATTAGAATCGAATCTAGTTGCAATTAGTTAAGTGCGGCAACAACTACTTGCCTTCACTAAAATTACGCCTCTGGTCATCCAGTGAGTATTTTGGTTTTCTACATCATTTTTTATTCTGTCAACGCGACGCTCGAGTATTTACGCGACGCTCGAGTATTTACGCGACGCTCGAGTAGTTACGCAACGCTCGAGTATTTACGCGACGCTCGAGTATTTACGCGATACTCGAGTATTTACGCGACGCTCGAGTATTTACGCCACGCTCGAGTATTTACTCGAGGCTTTGTACTCAAGGTGCTGGAGTAATTTATGAAGTAGCGTGACTTACTGAAGTGTTGATAATTGCTCGAGTAGATTCATCTTTCTTATTGTGAATAAAACATTAAAATATGGATAAAAAATTGATGCGCCTTAGAGAATCATGTTGGATTTTGTGTTGGTTCAATGTAGGTACCGTTATTTTCATTAAAAATACAAGTTGCTCACGTAAGAAGTTGGTATGAGGTTAACAAGCCATACCGTAAAAAATGCTTGAACATGTATGCAGTTTCAAAACAAGGTAAGCATAATTGAAGAGCTCATGTCCATTGATGGTGCTATTAAGCTACACATGCAGTGTTACTTATTATCTTGTTTTCCACGAAGGGGTTGCGTATGACGAGTGAACCTATTTATTTTTACACGTAAGGGGGCTGACCTCACTTCAAACTTGTTCAGTTGAAGTGGGGGTTTCCCAGCTCCCCAGGAGGCTGTTTCTCATTTCTTGTGAAGGCTGAGTAAACCTTGCCGGTATTTTATTTTGCGTTTGAAATAAACACCAAAAGAGGAAATCATTTCTGACACCAACGGTGGGATTCGAACCCGAGCTCTCGGCATGAAATTGCAAGCACTCTATCAACTGAGCCATCGACCGAACTATTATTTTAATTCTTCGTTTGTTAATACTTGTCGTAATATTCACTCTGTTTGACAGAACGTCCGATTAGTGCTTGTTTGTCTTGTGTTCTATAATCTATAATCTAAGTTGCAAGGATATATTCATTTTAAGCTCTCAGATGTATGCCCACAAACCAACACGTGTAGTTCGCGCTTACAAATGCTGAATGTGTACTTACAAACCTCAAATGAACATAAGCCCCACAACTTTTGCCGACCTTCCCTGAAACAGGGGTGACATTGGCAAAGTGAACCATTTTTTACAGTATGGGTGGTCAACCTCATACCAATATCTTATGTCCATCAGAGGTAATTTCACATGAGCAATGTTTGTATGAAAACTGGAAATTTATTTAGAAAATATTTAAAACAACTCTCACATTATCGCGTTTTACATTTTTTTCTTAGCTCAGATTGTGTAGAATGTGATTCTTACTACAATTTCATTGAATGGCCATCTTTAAATCAAATGGTAGATAAGCCAAATAAGCACTGGGGGGACGAGAAGTCACTCGTGGGAAACCGATCAAGGCGACTAAAGCTATAATAAAATACTTAATAAAACAACTAGTAAACAAACCATTAATTATAATCATATAAATAACAATAATGATATTGAATATTAAATAAGATATGGAAAATTCTTAGTTAGCAGAATTAAACTAGTTTTTCACAACCTTAGAACGTAATTTAATAAAATGTAATTTGTCGTGTATGTTCCTTGACTGATAGGTTGGTATGCGGCTGACCACCCATGCTGTAAAAATGGTTCACTTTGCCAATGTCACCCCTGTTTCAGGGAAGGACGGCAAGAGTTGCTGGGTGTATGTCCATTTGAGATTTGGTTTTTATGTTGTAGGTTCCCATGAGACATCTGCAAGCGCGAACTTGTACGTGTCTGCTTGTGAGAATACATGTAATGTAAGCAACATTGGGCGTGGTCAGTGCTTGGATGGGTAACCGCTCAGGTACACCGCGTGTCGTTGGCATCTTGGACCGGTCCGTAGTCCGTAGTGACAACACTTCGGACTCGTAAATGGAAGGTTGTGGATTCGGATCCCGGCGAAGCACAAAAAATATACCATTTTTTTTTCGAATGTGCTCTTCGCTGGGTTGAAAAATTCATAAACCTTTACCAATGACTGGTCACCAAAGGTCCATCCAGCCTTACAGCACTGGGTCTTGCTTGAGTATTGGCGCTTTGTAGCGACGACCAAGCTCGTACACCTCTGCGGCACTACAACAAGTGTCATAGACCCCTAGAGTCTTTAGAATCTAGGGAGTCTCCCGCATAGGATTTCTTAAAAAAAAAATGTGAATCTCCAATGTAACATATCTTTGCAACTTAGATTAGATTAGATTAGATTAGAAGGGGCTGGCCTCACGTCAACCACTTCAGTTGAAGTGAGGGTTTCCCAGCTCCCTGGAAGGCTGGTACTCATTTCTTGTGAAGACTGAGTAAACCTTGCACGTTATTTTATTTTGTAAGTTTGAAATAAACACAGAAATGGGAAATCATTTCTAAGACACTCGGTGGTTATCGAACCCGAGCTCTCGGCATGGAATGCAAGCACTCTACCAACTGAGCTATCGACCGGACATGATAAATATGAATAAAGTTAAACTCATTTATTTGATGTGCGCAGTTTTTGTTTCTAGAACCTATTGATAGCTTGGACATCGCAGTAAGCAATTTTCTCAAGCTAGACCCAGTTACTGCAAGGGTGGATGAACCTTTGTGACCGGTCTTTGATAAAGGAGAATGAAATTTTCAACCCAGCATAGATTATTCATGATGCCTTTTTTACTCCGCCGGGAATCGAACGCACGATCTTCCAATTACTAGTCCGTAGCGTTTAACCGCTAGACCTCGGATCGGTCAAAGTTATGGATGGAAATGGGAAGAAATAATTGTAACTGTAACTGTTGTTCTTTACACTAGATGTGGTCAGAGCCTTTGCATAATTGCATCGTTTATTTATATTGTTGTTCCAATAAATAAATAAATACATAAAAAATATAAATATTTATGACGTAATATTTTGTATCCACACCTGTTCAAAGGCGTTGCTATGTTTATTTATCTAATATTATGAAATAGGATGTACATACGTGTGTATGTGCGTGTGTGTTTCCTATATACTCCTAAATCGCTCATCTTATTTTAACAAAATTTTCAGAAATCATGTGAAATATTCTTGGAATCGTTTATGTGAAGTTTGGTACCGATCGAATGAAAACTATCCAATATTACAGATTTCTCAGCAACGCGGTCGATAAGCTTTGAAACCACCAGAATAAGACCATTTTTACACCAACTATTATTCTTAAACTTATTTTGTAAAAACTTTGTTTTATTCCACTTGAATTCGAGTATTAAGGTTGGTATGGTAAGGTAGGTTGGTATGAGACTGACTACTCAAACTGTAAGTTTATTCATTTATTTATTTACTAGTTTTGCCTAGCTCCTAACTACTGATAGGTTAGTATGCGGCTTACCACCCATGTTGTAAAAAATGGTTCACTTTGCCAATGTCACCCTTGTTTTAGGGAAGGTCGGCAAGAGTTGCAGGGCTTATATTAATTTGAGATTGGGTTTTTATATTGTAAGTTCACATGCGGCATGTGTGAGTGCGAAATTATGCGTGTCTGCTCGTGGGAATGCATTTAATATTAATCTCAAATGATACATATCTTTGCAACTTAGATTTAGATTTAGAAGGTACACAGAAAAAACGTTTTCGGAGAGATACTTCTCCATCTTCAATTTCTTTAATACTAAATTTAAAACTAAGACATGATTTACAATTAAGATGGGGGAGGAGGCGGGCTAACATTCAAAAGAGAGATACAAGTAGGTATATCTCCGAAAACGTTTTTTTTCTTTCTAAATAAACACTCGAATTGAAGTGGAATAAAAAAAACTTTTTAAAAAATGAGTTCATTAAATCATTTCTTTTAATAAAATAATAATATATCACCACCTTAAAGAACTGAATAAGTACTGATTCACTTATTTGAGAAATACGCAACTAAGCTACACATGTAGTGTAACTTCTTGCCTGCGTTATCCCCGAAGGGATCGCACGTGGCGCTTCGGGACGTATTTATTTTTACAGGTAAGGGGGCCGGCCTCACACCAACCACTTTTAGTTGAAGTGGGGGTTTCCCAGCTCCCGTGAGGGCTGGTTCTCCTTTCTTGTGAAGGCTGAGTCAACCTTTGAGATCGAACCCTTGCTCTCGGCATGGAATGCAAGCATTCTACCAATTGAGCTATTGACCTTTTTACGAGCTTGATCGTCGTCGCTACAAAGCGCCAATTCTCAAGCAAGACCCAGTTGCTGTAAGGCCGGATGGACATTTGGTGGCCGGTCATTGGTAAAGGTTTTATGAATTTTTCAACCCAGCGAAGAGCAAATTTGAAAATATAAATGGTATATTTTTTGTGCTCCGCCGGGAATCGAACCCACAACCTTCCCATTCAGAGTCCGCAGTGTTACCACTGAGCTACGGACCGGTCCGAAATAGTAGATTGAATATTTTTTGGATGCAACTTCTCATAGTAAGTGAACTAATCATAAGTAAGTGTTCATAAGGACTTTTAAACTACAGGATTTTCACTCTTTTTTTGTGTTTTCTCTCGTAAAAAATAAGGAAAAAGGTGCATTTATCTGACAAACTCATGTCGATGATGATGACAAGTTGGTGATTTCTTTGTAGCGCCGTTTCGTGATGTAGTCACTTCAAGGACGATTAAATGTCACTTATTCAGTTTTATCCTTAAGTTATAGATATCTTTGCAATTTACATTATAGATTATAGAGCTACAGCAACGTGTGGCAGGGTACAACTAGTAAACACATACAGGTAACTGAATAGCATTTTGAATATGCATGAGATGATTCACAGGTTTGATTTTATATATACATCATTACGCTGTGGGGAAGCATGTACTTATATAAAGTATGCAGTGCTTCAACGTTTCCAGTCACGAAAATTTTGTATTTCCTATATGGGCATATACAATGAGTACCTACTGCAGTATATCTACGAGGGGCATCCAAAAAAACGAGACATCTTCTAGTAAAACGCAAATAAGTTGCACATATAGTGCAATTTCATACCGCGTTGTGTCTAAAGAGATCGCATGTGGCGTGTGGAAACAGAAGCACAAAATCCCTCTTTTGTGCCGCAATATTAAACGTGCAAATCTCTATGATAACGCAACGCAATTAAGCTAGACGTATAGCGTAACCACTTGCCCCGTTATCCCCGAAGGGATCGCACGTGGCGAGTGGAACCAATTCTTACGCAAACCACTTCAGTTGAAGTGAGGGTTTCCCAGCTCCCAAGGGGGCTGGTGCTCATTTTTGTGAACATTGAGTAAACCTTGCCAGTATCTCATTTTGGATTTTGAAATAAACACCGAAAAGGGAAATCCTTTCTGACAGCCTCGACAGGATTTGAACCCAAACTCTCGGTATGGAATGCAAGCACTCTATCAGCTGAACTATCGATCGGACTTAGTGAAACGCAACTATGTTGCACATAAAGTGCAACTTCTTACCGCATTGCGCCCAAAAAGATAGCACTTAACAGAAGCACAACATCCCTCTCTCCAACTCCCTGCAGCAGTATCGAAGGTGCAAATCGCTATGATGATCGCCAATCTTCACTGAAGAGGCACAGGAAGAAGAAAAAGTGTGGAACGAATTTATTTTCACAGTTCCTTGACTTATACATTGGTATGAGACTGACCACCCATAGCGTAAAAAATCTTCACTTTGCCAATGTCACCCATTTCAGGAAAGGTCGGAAAAAGTTGCAGGGATTACGTTAATTTGAAATTGGGTTTTTATGTTGCAAGCCCACATACGGTATGCGTAAGCGCAAAATTATACGTGTCTTTAATCTATAATAATCTATAATCTAAGCTGCAAGGATATGTAAGCATTTAAGGCTCATATGAAATGCATGCCTACAGACAGGCACATGTAGGTTCGCGCCTACACATTCTGCATGTGTGCATACAAATAAAGAAAACCTCACATGGACATAAACCTTGCAACTCCTGCCGCCGTTCCCTGAACCGGGGTGGCATTGGCAAAAGTGAACCGATTTTTACAGCACGGGTGGTCAGCCTCGTACCAACCTATCAGTCAAGGAGCACAAAAAAATATAAATGATTTTCAGAAATTCATAATGAGACACATTACAAATTAAAATTAAAAGAAAATAAAATTAAAATTAAACTAAATATTACAATTAGAATTAATGCCCTAGCCGCCATTGTTGCAAATCAACCGCCATTCCTTTCGGTCCTTACATACTTCTTTCATTTCATTCAGAGTCATGTCTGCTTATGGAAATTAATTTCATATGAATTTTAAATGTAATATATCATTGCAACTTAGATTATAGATTATAGATCTTCCAATCTGGTAATTTTTGGGTCCTCCCTCTCAAGTAACTATACAGGATTTTCGTTCAAAACACAAAATTGTATTCATCATAATCTTGTACGAAGCGATCGTTTATAAAGAATCATTATGATGTCAGAAAAATACAAAAAAAACAACAATGGATGATTAATAGCAAATTAATATGCGATGTGTTAAAAAAATAATTCATTCAAGTTAGACATAATGTCTGGGTGTTTTGTAAATTTTACTTGTATAAGGGCCTGTTGCACCAACCTCCAATCAATGCTTGATTGACATATCAAACTTGATTGCTTAATTCTGGTGAGGACCTCGGTTTAATATTTCTCGAAAGTGCGGAATAATATGATGGAATTTTAACAGGAAAGATGATGTACATATGCTGATTGTGTGATTGCTGAAAGTGTGAGGCCGGCTTCCTTACCCGTAAAAATAAATAGGTCCCAAATCGCCACATGCGACCCCTTCGGGGATAACGCAAGTAAAAAGTTACACTATATGTGTAGCTTAGTTGCGTTTTTTTTTTTTGTGACCTTGGCTGAATCCAGGATTCTCCTCCACTCCCGCCTGTCCATCACCTTTGCTCTTCAGCTAAGTATGCCTGTCTTGGCTGCATCTGCGTTAACACCGTCCATCCATCACATGTTTGACCTTCCTGGTCTCCTTTGGCCTTTTGCTGTTGATATTGTTAGACATTTATGCGATAAAACGCTCTCCAACATGAAAAATCTCAGTGTTCTTCATTTTATATTGCGGCTTCTGAAATACACCTGAATTTACGAGCCTGGCGAAGAATTTCCTCGTTTTTTTCTACTTTAGTGCAAAAGTGAGTGTTGGTGCATACTGAGTGATGGTAAGTGACGAGTGATGGTAAGTGATAAGTGATGGGTAGGGCTGAGTGATAATAAGATGAACCAGGAAGTGACTGGTATGCGGGTGAAGCCAAGTTGATGCAACACTCGCTCTTACAGTCAGGCCAGGATTAAGGGCAGTTCGAGTGGTGCGACCGAACCAGGCCCCCCGCGTCCTAGGGTGCCCCCATGACGTTGTATAAAAATATACTTAAATTTTCGGGACTAAAGACGCAACTGGCGACTAATATGACATTGTGTGGAAAAATGTTTCAACATATTTTTTTTTACAAAAAAGGCAAGACAAAATTCTTGAATTATTGATCTAAGGCCCATATTAAATGCATGCTCACAGACAGGCACACGCAGAGTTGCACCTACACATTCTGCATGTGTTCATAAAAATAATCAAACCCTCTCATGAACATAGACCTTGCAACTCCTGCCGCTTTTCTCTGAAACCGGGGTGACATTGGTAAAAGTGAACCAATTTTTACAGCACAGGGGTTCAGCTTCATACCAATATGTTAGTAAAGGAGCACCAAAAATTACGAATGATTTACAAAAAATAACTTCAAAAAACTACTTAGAAATAAAATTTTAAATAAAAGTACCTCCAACGAATATCATAGAGCTTCAGATTTTTTCAAATCTGAAGAGTTCTCCGAACAGAATTTTCAAAAATAACCCTAAAAGTGCAAAAAACAAACACCTGTTTAATTTTTTTTTGTTGACGTGTGGTGAGTTGGGGGATTATGAGAGTTGGGGGCCCTCCGACGGTTCCCCGCACCAGGGCCCCCAGTGGTCTAAATCCGGGCCCGATAACAGCATCTATACCCTTAGTATAAAACATTACGTAACCTCATCTCAATCGCGAAAATCTAAAAGATGTATGAAAACTAAATCACTCCCTACGAGTGCCGTCTTATATTTCATACATTTTAAATTTAATGTAAGCGTTTTATACTCTGTAACTGTTAACACTGAAAAGGAAATTCACTTTACTTCCTCATAACAGGGTTTAGCATTCAAATTTATTCCAAATACCGGAATTTCAATAACGGAAAATGGGTGAATTCCAACTTGACTGCTTTTCTAACTACTTGTCTCGTGTCTGTTTCTCCCGCCCTAAAAATGAAGTGCCGAGATCTCGGCTTCGATACCCACCAAAGGTGTCAGAAATTATTTCCCGTTTCGGTGTTTATTTTAAACAGAAAAATACAATACCGGCAAGGTTTTGAATTGAAAGAGGTATGTCAGGATAGGAAAAAATGGAGGCAACTCTGCAGACCCCTACCGGAATGACGACAGATTTACAGTTACAGTACATTTTTACTTAGCCTTGACAATAAATGAATACCAGCCCAACAGGAAGCTGCGAAAACCCAACTTCAACTGAAGAGGTCACATGCGAACCCCTCGAGGAGAACGCAGCAAGAAGTTACATTAAATGTGTAGATTAGTAGTGTAGTGATTTTGTACCTAACAGGGCTGTTAATTTTGAATTTTAGAATGCTGCTTCATTTGTTTCCAAAAAACAATAGCTTGGAAAAAACAATAAAATTTGCGTGTAAGAAAAGGGCATGCAAGAGTTTTATTTAATAACACCCAACACTCAAAGACCTTTACATTGGTGACCCCGACGTTTAGATCAAATTGAAGAATGATAATTACTATTAATGATAATTTCTTGACTTATAGGTTGGTATGCGGCTGACCACCCATGCTGTAGAAAATGATTCACTTTGCCAATGTAACATTCTCTTTCAGGGAAGTTCAGCAAGAGTTGCAGGGTGTATGTTCATTTGAGATTTGGGTTTGTATGTTGTAGGTTCACAAGCGGCATGTGCAAACGTGAACTTATACGTGTCTGCTTGTGAGAATACATATACATAATAAGAATTCCCGATACATACATATCTTTACATATCTTTGCAACTTAGATTAGAAGAATGATGAGACAGCTCAATCAATCACCCATCCATCTTCTGATGATGGATCTTGGGATGGAACAAGGAAGTAAACAAGTAGAAGACCATCGTTAGTCAGTGTTTTATAGTGGTAACAGAAGCCAAGGACGATAGCTTGTAAAACATTGAATATTGAGTGATTGTAAAGCATGCAGTCAATTATGTACTGATTTATTATCTAATACTTTAATTAATTCCCATTGTTTTCCAAAAAAAAGGACTCAATCTTGATTTGATGGCTGCTCCATCAAAGGATGACGCAACTAAGCTCCACATATAATGTAACTTATTGCCTACGTTATACCATTATTATTGTTAAAATAATATTATGCGATAGATACCTATTATTGGAGCATTGGAGATACTTATGTATTTGTATTATGTGTTTTGTGTATGTGCAACTCCTTTGTTCTGTTGGTGTCTTTAAGAATAAATAAATACCAGAAGGGGTATCATGTGGCGAATCGGGATCTATTTATTTTATTTCGCCAACCACTTCATTTAACGTGCGGGTTTCCCACTTGCTAAGAGGACTGGTTCTCATTTCTTGTGAAGGCTGAGTAAGTCTTGTCAATATTTTGTTTTGGGTTTTGAAATAAACACCGAAACAGGAAAACATTTTTGACACCCTCGCCTCGTTGGGATTCGAACCCGAGTTTTCGGCATGGAATGCAAGCACTCTACCAACTGAGATATCGACAGGAATATTATGTTCTGTTTTATTATCTGACGCGTTAATTGATTCCGATTGTTCCCCAAAAAGGATGACGATTGAAACAAATCGGATTTATATTTTTAATAGTTTTATTATTAATGTAAAAAATAACTATAATGTTATGTAAATATGAAATATAAATATTTAAAATAAGTAGGTATTAGTTATAGGAATTCTGTATTGTATTGTGTGGGTAGGAATCATTGAATAAAATACGTGAAGCATCGAGAAATAATAATTACTATGCCTTTCTGGAACTGTCTAGCAAATATAGGTCTAGATTGTACTGTTTTAAAGAGTATAAGAAGGGTGCGAGTGGCTTGCAGGGCCAGTAGTATTCTACAAGCTTTACAACCATATACATTGAACCAAAACCAGTGAACAAAAACCAAGTGTAAAGGAATAGTCAAGACTCTAATTGTGAAAATAAATTATTAAAAGTGTAAAATAAACAACTGTATAAAAAGACCAGCATTTTTAATTGAAAGACTTTTGAACCCTAATTTCGTAACAATAAGTTAAAAATATTTTTTATATTTGAAACACTTCTTTCCGAAGAGAATTGAGCTATGAAGAAGTTACACACAGTAGTAACAAAACGTAAGCAAGATAAAAAAAAAGAAACAGAAGAAATAAGAAAAAGACTATGGACCACGGTCATGGCCAAAGCCCGGAAGAACAATATCAAGTATTAGCATAATTTTATTGCTAATATGTGTTTCTGGCCTGGCAAGATAGATTGGTGAATTGCATTTCTCTTCACAAAATTATTTCAAAATATATAATAAGATTTTAGCTTAAGTGTGTCTTGTACTCATACTGTAACTGTAACTGTAACTCTGTCGCCATTCCGCTAGGGGTGGCCAGAGCCTCTGCAGAGTTGCCTCCATTTTTTCCTATCCTGACATACAGACAGACTCTTTCAATTCCTTCATATCCATTACCTTTTTGATGCATTTTCTTCTTTTACGCTCACTTTGTATATCCCCTTCTTTCACAATCTCCTCAATCTGATCACTCCATACTTTTCTCGGTCGTCCCTTCCCTCTTTTTCCTTTCACACTTTTTTTGTATACATACTTTGTCAGTCTATCATCATTCATTCTTTCCACATGCCCAAACCATCTCATCACATTGTTTTGTACTTTAACTTTCACATCCTCTTTCAAATTACATTATTTTTTTTACCCATTCATTCCTAACTCTATCCCTCAGAGTTTTTCCTGTCATACTTCTCAAATGCTTCATTTCCACCGTACATACTTTACTCATTTCGCTATCATTCACTGTCCATGCTTCACTTCCATACATCAAAGTTGGTAACAATATGCCATTGTGTATTGTATATGTGTGCCATACGTGATTAAAAATAACAATATTTTTTTGTTGTTTTTGCCACAAATATGACTTCATGAGGGAAATTAAACTTTTAAATACAAACAATTTACAAAATATCCGCCATGTAAACGCTTTATTGTAATATTC
The DNA here is from genome assembly GCA_951799405.1 of Agapetus fuscipes. NCBI lineage: Eukaryota > Metazoa > Arthropoda > Insecta > Trichoptera > Glossosomatidae > Agapetus > Agapetus fuscipes. The sequence goes on along the minus strand of OX637355.1, from coordinate 13,038,853 downwards.
CACCACAAGGCTGGGAACTCATCTACTAGATAAAGCTCTACAATAGATATAACTCATCTAATAGATATAACTATCGACACGTTCCATCGTGATTGTACTCGGACTAAGAATCCCTCGGTTGTATTCAAAGTCAGTCTTCTACCAAGTGTCATGACTTACGCTGGAGAGACACTTATCTAATCTAATCTAAGTTGCAAAGATATTTAACATTGGGGATTACATTATATGCATTCTCACAAGCAGACACGTATAAGTTTACACTTGCACATGACGCATGTGAACCTACAACAAAAAAAAACAAATTTCAATTGAAAATACACCCTACAACCCTTGCCGACCTTCCCTGAAACAAGTGAAGGTAAAGACTGTTGGAGTAGTGGCAAACTGCAGTGCGGTATAAAGCGGTTTTGCCTGAGTAAAAAATACCAATGAGAAAAACCCTAAAAAAAGTAATAAAATCTTTACAGCTAAGCTAAACATAAAGTGAAACGTCTTCTTATTCTTATAAAAGGAGCTAAATTTTGTGAGTGGAAACTTTGTTTTGTCGCCACCTAGCAAATGAGTTTTATTTCTTGAGAAGGCTAAGTAAACTTGACCAATACCTACTGTGATTGTGGGTAAGAAAACACCCACATGGATAAACATGTGCGACACCCTCAGCGGGCATAGTACTCTAGCTTTTTGGTGTTGAATGCAAGCGTTCTAACAGTTGAGATATTGACAAAGGCATTGGCATTGGCAAAGTGGCATTGGCAAAGTGAACCATTTTCTACAGCATGGGTGGTCAGCCGCATACCAACCTATAAGTTAACGATTATACTAAGCGTTAAGTTGCATAACGAATTTCAATATGCAACTTAAATACATTAACCTTGACTTAGTGACAGCTTAGCACGACTGACTGTGAATAGCACCAACGTTTAATCGCTAAGTGTGAGTCACAACCTTAAGTACAGGCTATACTGCACAACAGGTGCATCATAAAGCATTACGTTTACACTCAACCAAAAATGAATGCAAACTAAAACGTTCACTAGAGGTGCTGCGTTAATTTGTATACATTATTTAGTATTTTGTTTCTGTGAATTTTTATATTGCAGTAAAGATGGATGCTAGACTACGCCTTGTGACGTCATAATGATAGGCTGTGATTATGAAAATACGACTCTTCTTCTTCTTCCTCTGCCTTTCTCAGTCCACTCTTGGACGTAGGCCTCGTGCAATCTTCTCCATGTTTGTCTATCGGCTGCTGTGTTCAGCCATTCTCTGCCTGCAGTTCCCTTGATGTCGTCCAGCCACTTCAGTTGGGGGTCTCCACACTCCTCACTTGGACATCCTGGGCCGCCACTGGACAACCTTTTTGCGGCCACCTGTCATGGTCCTGCCTTGCGACGTGACCAGCCCAGCGCCACTTTAAGCAGGCCACTCTCTGTATGACATCAGTGACGACACCAGTGCGTCTACGGATCTCCTGGTTTGGAACCCTGTATCTGAGACTGATTCCCAGCATCCTCCTTTCAATGTTTCTTTGGCACGTCCCCAGTTTGTTGGCGTTATACTGAGTGAGCTCTTTTATTTCCAAGCCATAGTTGGATACTGGAAGCACGCATGCCTTGAAGGAACTGCTAATGTATATCAATTTAATTAATAGGTAGGTGTATATTTTCGTAATTCTTAGAAAAATTTCCAAGTATTGTTGATGCGTTGTCCCAAAGCAGTCGTATTTGGAAATAACTCCTATTTATTTTCACTGGTTAGTAGGTCAGCCTTGCACTAACCAATTAACTTGAACGGGAGCTCCAAAGGTGTAGGCTGTCACTTCTTGAAGGCTGCGTCAACCTTGCCAGTACTCGGATATCGAGCCAGAAGAAAACGCAGATTAGCTGTAGTGCCTTTGCAGTAGAAGAAGAAGTTAGGAGGGATAACATAAGTTCACTAGTATGCTCAAACCCTCGTCATACCCGTCCTGGGCTGGAAGTCTCATCACCACGGTAATTCTTACCTACCGAATATCGTTCATATTAGTATGAAGACCGGTCAATGTCCAATCAGCTGTTCACTTGCGGCCATCTTGTCTTCATACTAATCTGAACGATATTCGGTATTAGGTATTCGGTATTCGGTATTATTCGGTATATTAGGATCTACCGTGGTGATGAGACTTCCAGCCCTGGGGTGGAAGTCTCAACGGTCGTCGGTAGATCTTACCATACCTATTTGTAGGATAGGACGGAATAAAACATAGTGGAGACTAAACAGCTGATCGTTGTTCAATATAAAATTAATCAGCTGTTGATATGCCGGCATGTTTTATTCCACCCTATCTTCAAATGGATGCGGTAAGATCTAGCGACGGTCGTCCAGACTTCCACCCCTGTATGTCAGTGTCAGAAGGACCCACGACACATGGATGCTCATGCAAAGCTATATATTTTCTCATGTGATGGAAGACCTTCCCGCGAACTAAAAGCAAGTTGCAATAAGAACACAATATTATGTAATTACAGAAAAAATGGGCGGAAACTGAGGCGTTTACTTTGATTAACATAATTTAATTCCACACCATTATGGCTTCCCGTGGAAACCATAATGAGTGTGTGGCTCCGTGTGTTTAGATTATGACATTAGATTGTTACACTCATCATCATCACTGGCACGACAGCCCTGAGGTGGGTCTTGGCCTCTTTGATCAACCGCTGTTAGCGCTGTCTGTCCGACACCAAGCGCACTGGGGGCCATGGTGCGGAGGAAGAATAATAATAATTGGGTTATTTATTTGGTGAGCGTTGTTTCTGTGTCTATCAAGAGCCCTCGACGAACAAGCTCCTCTTGGTCGTCGCTGTAGAAAACACCAACTCTCAAGCAAGACCTAGTTGCTCTAAGGCTGGATGGACCTTTAGTGACTGGTCTTTGGAAAAGGTATATGGATTTTTTAACCAAGCGAAGAGCATATTTGAAAATTTAAAAGGTTTTTTTTGTGCTCCACTGGGATTCGAAACCACAACCTTCCATTTATGAGTCAGGAGTGTTGACTACGGACCGACCAAATGAAATAGACCCCAATCTATAATCTAAGTAGTAAAGATATGTTAACATTTAAGATTCATATTAAGTGCATGCCCATCAACAGACACGTGTAAGTTTGCGCTAACACATGCTGCATGTCTACTTACAAATTAAAATTCAAACCTCAAATGAACATAAACCGTGCAACTTTTCCGACTTTCCCTGAAACACGGGTGACATTGGCAAAGTGATCATTTTTTTACATTATTGGTAATCAGCCTCATAACAACTTCTAAGTCAAGGAATAATGTCGCTATAGCCCCAGTTGTACAGAAGGAGTATCTATGGATGTATCAGAAGGAACATCTATGGATGTATCTCTGAAGGTTAATAAAAATACCTACAAACTTCGGCCTCGATCAAACAACAATAATTCAACAGTTCGTGGTTCCTCCTTGTAGAGGACACACGTCTCCTGAGGACGTCGTATATGACTCCGATGAAATGTAGAGAAAATCGTTCTTCTCTTTTGCACGGTCAGTAAAATCCGTTTTTTCATTCTTTAAAATGTCTAACGACCGTAATCATAATTTAAAAATATAAATATTGTCTTATTATTATTATGATTATTAATATGAATCCCCAATGTTACATATCTTTGCAACTTAGATTAGATTAGAGGTAGGATGCCCTGTTTCTCAGGTATTCCAGTACATTATGGCTCATTAGCTTCTGAATGATGGAATGACACGAGACAAAGACGTTTAATATTGACAATTACCTCAAACTAAGCCAAGGTTAAGACAATTAGCTAAAATAAACGCTAGCTGACTAAACGAAGATGACAGCAATCAGCCATGTCGAAGAATTTATACAAATCTTCATGGACTGATGATAAATGCATCTAAGTTGCAAGGCCTGAATAGAGGACGTCCAAGCGGCCCTCAAAGACTTACAAATAATAGTATTGTTATCATTTTACCGGGTTCTAATCTAATCTAATCTAAGTTGCAAAGATATATAACATTTGGGATTCACATTACATGCATTCTCACAAGCAGACACGTATAAGTTCAACCTACAACATAAAATAAACCCTGCAACTCCTGCCGACCTTCCCTGAAACAGAGGTGACATTAGCAAAGTGAACCATTTCTTACAGCATGTGTGGTCAGCCGCATACCGACCCAATTTAATAAATACATTTAATTCAGATTCGGGTCACATACATAGTCAACTTTACACCTACACAAAGCAACGGTTGCTTGACTTCTCCCGCCAAAGAGGGCCTTGGTCCTTATTTATAGTGAGACTAAGGATAACTTTCGAATCATTGAGAATTGAAACATGCGAGATTTTTCTAGAACATCCAACACTCGAGCGATCTTGAATAATACAAATATCAAATACACTTATTATATAAGTATCTAACAGACGTTATCACAGACACTAACTCAAACAAAACACACAATTAAGTATTCGTAACAATGCAATTTTTGTACACACATAATTTTCTTTGACACTAAAAACTTGCTTGCTGGTATCTGTTGCCTTGGTATATCGGAGGTAGAGGTACCCGACGTTTCACCCATGTCTGCGATTGGCTTGTTCAGCGTGATGTGATTTGATTTTCTTTGTTTATCGAGGCCCCGAAAAATAATAAGAAAGCAAAAAAAATCAACATAAATATTAAAAACATATTTTTTAACAATCGGGTTACTGTAAAAAATGGTTCACTTTGCCAATGTCACCCCTGTTTCAGGGAATGTCGGCAAGAGTTGCAGGGCTTATGTTCATTTGAGGTTTGGATTTTATTTGTAAGTACACAATCAGCATTTGTAAGCGCGAACAACACGTGTTTGTTTGTGGGCATACATCTGAGAGCTTTGAATGAATATATCCTTGCAACTAAGATTATAGATTATAGGGTCAAGTACCTTAAAGTAACACTGAAATTTAATTCATTTATAAGTTTCAACAAGTGTGATATTTAAATATTCACTACGGATCTATACAGGCATAGAAATTCTTCACATCCTATGTCGCTCCATTGTTATTCCATTCTACAAACTGCGTACGCACACAAACATTAAATCTTTCGTAAACGCTTCTCGTTATGTTATCTGTCTCCCACGCACTTGCTTACTTTTAATGCATCCTTCCTTTTTTTTTTGCGATATCGAAATAACGGAATCGAACCCGATACCAGCGACCAATGTTGACAATAACTTCAACTAAGCCAAGGCCAACCAACCATGCTGAAGAATGAAAACATTAATGTAAATTACAAATCACTAATTAGTGTCATATTCGTACCACAAAATGAAACTTATGATAATTAAATTTACATACAAAGGTTGAAGATGCCATCTTGCATCGCATTAAAATTCATAAAGTCCGGCCGATGGCTCAGTTGGTAGAACGCTTGCGTTCAATAGCAGAGGGCTAGCGTTCCTGTTTCGGTGTTTATTTAAAAAAGAAAAATTGTATAACGTATGTCCATGTTTATGTTATTATTTATTGATTTCAAAAATGTAATTTTCATGTGTGTTCCTTGACTTATAGGTTGGTATGCGGCTGACCACCCATGCTGTAGAAAATGGTTCACTTTGCCAATGTCACCCTTGTTTCAGGGAAGGACTATATTAGATTATAATGTACTCTCCAGGCAACGACAACCGTAAGTGATCGGTCTGTAGTCTAGCGGTTAACGCTAAGGGCTTTTGAACCAAAGGACCCGAGTTCGATTCCCGGCGAAGTACAAAAAGTTGACAATTAATTTTCAAAATTTGCTCTTCGCAGGGTTGAAAAATTCATATGCCTGTACAAAGACCGGTCACCAAAGTTCCATCCAGCCTCACCGCAACTGGGTGTTGCTTGAGAATTGGCACTTTCTAAAGCGAAAACCAAGCTTGTTTGAGGGCTTTTGAGGTGTGATTCACAAACAAAAGCTCACCAAATAAATTATCCTATTATTATTGATTGAAGTGGTTGACATAACGAAACCTTAATGCTTGTTTGTCTTATCTCCTACAGAGGTAATTTCACATGAGCAATGTTTGTAAGTGTACTGGACAAAGGTGTGTTATAAATGCTTGAAATAGATTTTGGAAATATTAAAAACAGCTCTCAAAATGTCGTGATTTACGTTTTTGTCTTAGCTGCGATTGTGTAGAATGTGATTTTTAAGACAACTTCATTGAAAGGTCATCTTCAAATAAAATGGTAGATAAGTCAAACAAGCACTGGGGGGTCGATAAGGCAGACCTCCTTAAGTAATGTTATGTAAATAACAAGTACATATAAACCATGTTAGGTAGGTAGGTAGGTGTATTAGTTATAGCCGATGAGAGTTGGAGTTATTATTATAGGAACCTAGGAAAGAGACATTCAATTATGCACCTACTGGAAGTTTTATGTTCTGGAAGGTTCCAGCAAAATTGGCTTCTAGTAACTACTGTCTTTGGGAGTATAAAGGGCTGCAATCGGCTCGCAAGATTCAGTCTATATACGACGCTCTGCTTTTGAACAAGAATGACATTGTAAGTGAAGACCAACTGTGAAATAATGTAAGGTGCTAAACCATAAATGTGAATTGTTAAAAACAAATATAAATTGTTAAATAAATCTAAGTGTAAAAGAAATATCCATGAAAGAAGACCAGTTAAGACTTTTTGAACAGTAACAACAAAACAGGTGATCAGTAAGCCTATCTGTAAATATTCATTTACAGATAGGCTTTATTTATTATTTATTTAAAATAAAATTACATTATTATTGAAGTTATTATTGTTCAGTTAGACGTTCAGATTTATCTTTCTATTCAATATGAATTCCAACTCAATCCACAACTCGTCACGTTTTCAGCTAAGTCCGTGACTAAAGCGGACGTCATCTACCTCAGAGACTGTTCAATACAAAAAGGCAATGCGCTGAGAAGAACTTCTTTAAAGATAGTGAAGCACCTATAGACTGTGGATCTTTGAAGTAATCTAGAGGTGATGTCAGACGAGGCGAGTCAGTTTTCGTTTATTCAACATCTCTCATTTGATTCAATCTTCTCACTCCATTTCTCTAAATAAATAAAAATTGAAAAATTCCGAAAGAATTTCTTTGTGAATCGATGCTCCAGTTTAACAATTTTTTGGAATGGTTTTAATATTTTTAACGAAAAACTAAATTTACCGAAATGATTTTTGTTGTTTTTGACCTGAATGATATTTATTATTTGTATTCCTTGACTTATAGGTTGGTGGATGCGCACGCAGCACGCGCGAGCGAATCTCACGCACGCCACTGCGCCGATGTTTCTTATTTGAGTATCTTAATTACTTTCGAGGGCTCCTCAATGCGAGAAATGATCTGAGGAGTCTCGACGACGACGATTGGGGGCGCAACTGCTCCAAACTCTCGATCGGGACAAAAGGAAGGAAGGACCCAAGGAATTTGCCACCTACCTCGTGTCTCCCGTCATCCAGCTTGGATCGACTGCAGTCGGCTCCCGTTGTCCAAAAGGCGCGCTCAAACCACACGGCCCTTGAGAACACAAAACACACACAAATGTCCAAACTTGCTATGGACTGCACAACGGTTAAATTCACGACGTTTTCGAATTTCACCCACGAAGTTTTTATCGACAACCTTCTTGCTCCAAGATCAAAATGCAAGTGGCAATATGTGGGTCGGTAAAACAGATTTTGGATAATAATGGTGAAGTTCCAGGATAAGGAGGTTAATTTGAGGAATGATCGAAAGATGGCGCTTTGGCGTGAACATCCCCCCGGGCTTGAAAGAACCCCTTCTTTCAAACATTGCTCATCCCTGCCTCAACACCCCACACCACCACCCGCATCAAGCAGCCCTCGATTCTGATTTACCTACTCACAACTACCTATTACAAAACGAAAACGAAAAATTTAAGATAGATGCCGAATCTATTTGCACCTATACTTATATCGACACGAAACAAGTGGACTGTAATATCTAAATCTAAATCAACGAATCGAAAATATACGAGTATATAAGTAGCTTAACTTATATCAAACAAAAAAAAACGACGAAAATAAACGAAAATCAAAAATAAAAAATAGCAAAAACCATTTCAAAAAACAATCTATTGAGTTGGTAGAGGAAAGACTTTAACTACCGGTCTACGATATGTACCGAATTTTGTTCGCACCTCTACTACTCGAACAACTCCTTCCGTACCCGGGAAAACCTCCTGAACAAACCCTATTGGCCAGTTCAGCGGTGCGCCCGTTCCATTATCCAATATTACGATGGAGCCGTTTTCAATCGATTTATGGTATTTATCCCATTTTTTTCTCACCCGAATGGTGTTTAAGTTTTCCGTTCTCCAACGCTTCCAAAACGACTGCACTAGCTGTTCGCACCACTTCTTTCTTCTGACCAAGCTTGTGCCTCCATCACTGGTCGGTCCCACAGGTAACGACTTTAATGGAGTTAAGGTCAAAAAATGAGCCGGCGTCAGAGCTAATGGCTCAGCCGGATCTCCACTCAACACTGTCAACGGACGGGAGTTTAGTATGCTTTCAATTTGCACGAGCACCGTCAACATCTCCTCGTAAGTTAACAGCTGCAATCCGACTACCTTTGCTAAATGAGACTTCACACATCGTACTCCAGCCTCCCAAATACCTCCAAATTGAGGAGCGGCGGCTACATTGAAACAAAACTCAATACGATGCTCTTGGAGCTCATGCGCAGATCGTTCGTTGAATTCCTTTGAATCCAACATTTTATAAATAGCATCTAATGAGGATTTGGCTCCAACAAAATTAGTACCTCGGTCGGAATATATAACGCATACTGGTCCGCGCCGGGAAATGAATCGTTTCAATGCACTCAAAAAAGCATTGGCACTAAGATCAGGGGCCAATTCCAAATGGACAGCCTTTGTTACAAGACCAACGAATAGACATATGTATGCCTTAATACTTCGGACGCCTCGGCGCCAATAAGTGATAATAGCCAGAGGGCCTGCATAATCTACTCCGGTATGACAGAAGGCCTTGGCTTCTCTCACTCGAAACTCCGGAAAATCTGCCATCAAGGGGAACTCATTTCCCGTCTGCAGATTTCTTCGATGCCAATGATCAATCATAAGATTGACCACATGATCGCGACGAGGTAAAAGTATTGGATGATGCTTATCATATTTTATATTTGCATTTGATAATCGTCCACATACTCTTATAGCCCCATCTTTCAGGAAGGCTCTCAACCTTCTAAAAGCGGGTTTCTCTTGTTTTCTGAAATTCAACAATTTAATTTCATTTCCAAAATGCCGAGATTGTACATTCTGTATAATCAAGTTTTCTGCCGCTTCCGAATGCGGCATCTGGGGAACCTCTTCTAATTTAAAGAACTCTAAGGAATTGGAGGGAAGCGTGTCTACCAAGTGAAAGGCTTCCACCTCGTTTGCTACTTTCTCTATGGCTGGAGCCTTTCCTACTATTATAAAGCCGAGTGCAGTTTCTACTGCTACTGGCTCCCCGGCAGATCTCGATACCGTTTTAGCACGTAGGATTCTTGCAAAAATGTCAGCTCCCAAAATGACATCTACCTTTGCTGGTATATCATATTCATTATCCGCAAATGGGATTCCCTCGAAATAGGTCAATTGTGATCTATCAATTTTCGCAGTTGGCAACTTATTTGTTATGGTGTCTACAACCAACGGTTCGATTTCAAGCTCAAATGTTTCGTCAATCCTTGATCGAATCGTCAAAGATGTGACGCCCTTTATTTTGCTTTGACTATTTCCCACTCCAGAAACAAATTTATTTTTAGTGGCTACAATAGGCAAAGCCAACGACTTAGCGCACTCCACCGTGATGAAATCACGCTGTGAAGCGCTATCAATTATTGCCCGAATAACTTTGACATGTCCATTTTCATTCTTAGCAGTACACTTTGCCGTACCCAAAAGTACAGATGAAAATGGATCCGAGTCCGACCCGATCTTGCGCTCTCCAACAGAGCACAATGCCACCGATACAGGATTGCTGGTTGGCGACTCCAACGCAACATTTCCTTCGACGTTAGCACCAGTCGCCTTTACTGGCGTGCTAGCGCCCTTAAAATGCAATAGAGTATTATGATGGCGTGCACACACAGTGCATTCAATATCTTTGCTGCACCCGCGCATCATATGTCCTGGCTCTAAGCATTTTATGCATAATCTATTTTCTTTTACAACGTTAAATCTACAATTAACATTCATTCTCTTAAACTTTGGACACTCTGACAATCGTCCATGATCTTTAAGACCACACAAAAAACATTTTATCGATTCTCGAATACTCACAAATGATTTCACATTGTTGGCTTTATACGAACGTGAAACAGAAGACGATGACAATGAACCTTTACGAGGCTGCGTGTGATCTGTCAAACCCAATGTTTGACGAGAACGCTGCAGTATCTGTGCTTGCTTTCTAACGAACTCTATGAAATCTATACATTTAGGCATACGACCGCCTAAATTTTGGCTCCATTCTGTCTCAAAAGATTTCACTGTCTCGAAGCCAATCTTCTTGCTTCCAATATAAATAAGCAACAAATCCTCCAAGTTTTCAATTTTTAACTGCTTCAATGCCGCGACGTTTGACGAGAAAGCATCTATAAAAGTTTCTAAACTTGAGGGTGACTGTTCAACACGATCTACGCTAGGTAGTTTGAACAGTTTCTCTAGATACGAAGTGGCCAACATCCTTTTATCATTGTATTTATCAATAAGCGCTTTCCACAATACCACATAATTTTCTGCCGATGGTACAATCCCATGACAAAGGTTTAGAGCTTTTCCAGAAAGTTTCCCAATCAAATATTGAATTCTCTCACTATCAGAGAGATCCTCATTTTCATGAACTACAGTTCGAAATGATTCATAAAATAATGGCCACGATTCTATTTCCCCATTAAAACTACATAACTCCAGTTTCGGCAAATTGAATCTCTTCTTTGCAGTCCCCGATTTTTCGACAGCTGGACTAATCGTTTGTAATTGATTAACCCGGAACTTTATTTTTGTATATAACTCTTCAACTGACATTAGAGAATTATAATTGGGAACACTCTCCGCAGAAACCGACAGCAGTTTATTTCGTTCATCAATAGTGTTTATGAAATCGGCACGTAGAATATCGATTGTAAAACTGTTAGCCAAAAAGTCATCAATTTTTACAGGATCATTATTTAAATTCCTACTTTGATCGAATATACTCTGAATTCTCCCGTAAATAGCCGTCAGTTTGCTTTGTAAAAGCTGAACAACAACTTCTTGATCTTCCTTTTTTGCCATATTTGAAAGAATATATCAAGTATCCAAAATATCAAAAAGAAGAAAAAGAAGAATAAAAAACAAAAACTCTGTTATGAATGATAATATTCCTTTGACCTTGAATATTATGTAAACAAACGTCAAAATAAATTCGCAAATCAAAACAACTATTATTTTTATTACCTCATTAGCAAGTAGGTACCTACCGATTGATGATTTCAAAAATTCACATAAACAGTTAGGTATATAAAGGGAATTTAATTTAAACAAATGACCTCTCCAGTACCAACCTTCAGATTTAAATCTGTACAACGAATTATTGTTACAAATTTTATCTCATCTACCCAAAGCTAATATTATGAATATAAAAATACGATTCTGTATAATCTATTCCAATATCTCCAAAACGAACTATTCAAAATAAGTACACCAAATGAAGAAACCAAAATATTTTACTGTCCAATTAACAGCAAAATAACACAAATCCGGTACGATAGGACCAATGGATGCGCACGCAGCACGCGCGAGCGAATCTCACGCACGCCACTGCGCCGATGTTTCTTATTTGAGTATCTTAATTACTTTCGAGGGCTCCTCAATGCGAGAAATGATCTGAGGAGTCTCGACGACGACGATTGGGGGCGCAACTGCTCCAAACTCTCGATCGGGACAAAAGGAAGGAAGGACCCAAGGAATTTGCCACCTACCTCGTGTCTCCCGTCATCCAGCTTGGATCGACTGCAGTCGGCTCCCGTTGTCCAAAAGGCGCGCTCAAACCACACGGCCCTTGAGAACACAAAACACACACAAATGTCCAAACTTGCTATGGACTGCACAACGGTTAAATTCACGACGTTTTCGAATTTCACCCACGAAGTTTTTATCGACAACCTTCTTGCTCCAAGATCAAAATGCAAGTGGCAATATGTGGGTCGGTAAAACAGATTTTGGATAATAATGGTGAAGTTCCAGGATAAGGAGGTTAATTTGAGGAATGATCGAAAGATGGCGCTTTGGCGTGAACAGTTGGTATAAGGCTGACCACCCATACTGTAAAACATGGTTCACTTTGCGAATGTCACCCCGGCGTCAGGGAAGGTCGACAAAAGTTGTGGGGCTTATGTTCATTTGAGGTTTGGATTTTATTTGTAAGTACACATTCAGCATTTGTAAGCGCGAACTACACGTGTTAGTTTGTGGGCATGCATTTGATATGAGCTTTAAATGTTAATATATCTTTACAACTTAGATTATAGATTACTATTTATTGATCAAATTTGATCACATTTTATCACATACTACTGCTATAGAACTAATAAAATAAGCTTTCTTTAACCAAAGAACCTTAAATGAATATCAAATAAACCTAAAATAAATATTCATCGGAGTGACTTGTCCGATATCACCTTTATGCAACACAACTTAAAGTACAGTCATAGACAATAATGTCTCAGATAAGTGGTCATCTTAGATCCATCTTCGCGAAGATGTAATTTCAGGATATTAGAAGCTTTTTGCTTGGATGAACCATAATTTTGGATGTCCCTTAATGCCATACTCTAATGCCTGTAATATTGTATCCGAGAAATCTGCAAAGTATAGGGAATACTCAGATGGGAGAGACAAAGTTTCTAACGTGGTCAGATGGGAAAGATAAAGTTTAAGACATACTCACTTGGGGAAGACAAAGTTTATCACGTGGTCAGATGGGGAAGATAAAGTTTAAGACATAGTCACTTGGGGAAGACAAAGTTTATCACGTGGTCAGAGGGGGAAGATAAAGTTTAAGACATAGTCACTTGGGGAAGACAAAGTTTATCACGTGGTCAGATGGGCAAGATAAAGTTTAAGACATAGTCACTTGGGGAAGACAAAGTTTATCACGTGGTCAGATGGGGAAGATAAAGTTGAAGACATAGTCACTTGGGGAAGACAAAGTTTATCACATGGTCAGATGGGGAAGATAAAGTTTAAGACATAGTCACTTGGGGAAGACAAAGTTTATCACATGGTCAGATGGGGAAGATAAAGTTTAAGACATAGTCACTTGGGGAAGACAAAGTTTATCACGTGGTCAGATGGGGAAGATAAAGTTGAAGACATAGTCACTTGGGGAAGACAAAGTTTATCACATGGTCAGATGGGGAAGATAAAGTTTAAGACATAACTACAAAATCTTTCCAGAAAGCTAGCAGCATTGAAAATCATGCCTGCGCTGCATGTGGCTGACCCCCAATATCGTTAAACGTGATGTTCTCTGCCAATGTCACCCCTGTTTCAGGGAAGGTCGACAAAAGTTGCAAGGTTTTTGTTAATTTCAGGTTTGTATTTTTATTCGTAAGTACCTACATACGAGGTTCACATGCGGCATGCTCAAGCGCGAACTTGTACGTGTCTGCTTGTGAGAATGCATGTAATGTGAATCCCCAATGTTAATATATCTTTGCAACTTAGATTATGGCAAGCAACATTTTCGAAAAAAAAACTTATTTACCGTCTTTGTTTCTGTAGGTACGCCTTAATCACTTAATAAAATACACGCACATATGTTTATATCGTGATATGTATTATGTACGATAAGTTTTTTTGTTTTTGTTGGGCCCTTATTAAAAAAAACTCAAATATTTATTGACTACCGATTACTATTATTTTATAACTACATTTGATTTACAATCATACGAGTGTAATAAAAAATATACATATCCTATCATATGAGATATATACGAGTAAATAACGTTCATTATTAATCTAACTAAAAAAATGCTACTCGAATAAGCTGGTTGTATATTTGTTTTTTATATAAATTTGCGAACAAAACGTTTTTATCTTTGTAGATACATTCAAGTCGACGTAAGAAAAAACTTTTTGTGTTATTCAAAGACAGTCTAAATCAGTGGCTACCAATCTGGGGGTGATTTGGGCTCAAACCCTCCTCGTACCCGTCCTGTATGTATGTGTCAGAAGGACCCACAGCACATGGACGCTCATGCAAAGCTATATATTTTCTCAAGTGGCGAAAGGCCTTCCCGTGAAGTGAAAGCAACGGCACGACAAAACAAGAACCTCTGGGTCAGAGGCGTGCCCATGACTCTGGGCTCTTAGGGGGTGAAAATGACGTAAGGGGGGATCGAGGGACGATGAAGCTATAGTTTCTTGAAAACCTATGCCTTCCCCTTCCCCCTCCCTATTGACGTCACTTTTTTGGGAGAAAATGTTTTCTGGAAAAACAAGTCTACCCTGCCTTCTCGACAATTTTTATTAGCGCAGAAAGGGGCGATGGGCTTATATATTCACGCATAATGGGGCGATGGGCTTATATATTTACGCATAATGGGGCGATGGGCTTATATATTTACGCATAAGGGGGCGATGGGCTGATAAATTTACGAATAAAGGGGCGATGGGCTTATATATTTACCCATAAAGGGGCGATGGGCTTATATATTTACGCATAAAAGGGCGATGGGCTGATAAATTTACGAATAAAGGGGCGATGGGCTTATATATTTACGCATAAAGGGGCGTTGGGTGAGAAAAGATTTGGAAATCCTGGTTTAAATTATCCCTCCTTAATCTAGACATTACGCAAAACGCAACTAAGCAACACATATAGTGTAACTTCTTGCCGCGTTATCCCCGAAGGGGTCGCATGTGGCGAGTTGAACCTATTTATTTTTACAGGTAAGGGAGCCGGCCTTACGCCAACCACTTCAGTTGAAGTGGGGGTTTCCCAGCTCCCGAGAGAGCTGGTACTCATTTCTTGTGAAGGCTGAGTAAACCTTGCCGGTATTATTATTTTGGGGTTTGAAATAAACACCGAAACGGGAAATCATTTCTGACACCCTCGCGCTCGGTGGGATTCGAACCCGAGCTCACGGCATGGAATGCAAGCACTCTACCAATTGAGCTATCGACAGACATAAACTTAATCGAAATAATTAATTTAATCGAAACTTATATTTATTGGTATGAGGTTGACCCCTACATTGTAAGGTTCTCTTTGTAAATGTGCTCCCTGTTAGGTAAGGAAAGGCCGGCAAGAGTTACAGTGCTCATGTTCATTTAAGACTTGAGTTTTATTTTTATTTTGTATGTACACATGCAGCACGGGTTAACACGTCCTTACAAGTGTCTGCTTGTGGGCGTGCATTTATTTTAAATCTTAACTGTTAACATATCTTTGCAACTTGGATTATAAATTATAGTCATGACTTTGAATAGCGCCGTAAATATTTTAATTAAGTGTTTTTTTTGTTGATAAAAATAATCACTAGAGGTCATGTTCCCCTGGCTGATGATTAATGTGAGCGCTTAATAAAACAGGTGCCCGAGTTCAAGGCCGACAAGCGAAAATCATTCTTAACGACGTCATCTGTTACTAGATCATCACGCATCATCATCATCGTCGTGATTGATTTATTAATTTAATTACAAATAAAATGAACATAAAAAACTTCTTACATTAATTTAGGAGATAATTAATTCCTGTTTTATTTTAAATACCAAGTTCATCTTTGCTCAACGTGTAAAAAGGGTGTTTCTTGAGGACTTTGATTACGATACAAACGAAACATCGTGAAAAAAATGAGTTCTCCAATTACGGTTCATCTAATATCCGTACGCAATTAAAAAAAACACAAGTTAGCTACACATAAGTGTTACTTCTTTCCGAGTTATCCCCGAAGGAGTCGCACGACCAATTTATTTTTACATGTAAAGGGGCCAGTCTTATGCTAACCACTTCAGTTGAAGGGGAGTTTTTTTTCATTTCATTTCTTGTGAAGGCTGAGTAAACGTTGCCGGTATTTCATTTTTTTTTCAAATAAACACCGAAACGGCAAAACAAAATTGTCAACTATTTTATTCATTTTTTTAAATCTAAAATAACAAATTCATCCTTGCTCAACGTACAAGAAGAGTGTCTCATGAGGACTTTGGTTACGATACAAACGAAACGTCGTGAAAAAAAATCTCCATTTACGATCTAATATCCTTGTTGTAAAAGTTATTTTTAAGTACTGAAAAATCCTTATTTCAATTAAAATTCAATAATAATGATGAATTTCATAAATTCATATTTTTATTTCACAATTTATAAAAATTATATTTCCTGGCATGAGGTTTGTGTGGTCCTCGCGCGTTGAACTTCTCTCACAGTGTAGCCTGAAGCTTCATACAAAATTACGTTGGAAATTTTCTCTGTGCAATATTACCTAAGCTTGCCATACAAAATTATGAGGCTGCGCACTTCCGGCCAGTAAAAGGCAGTTACTGTGAAATTGAGGGTCACGGACAAGTAAAGCTCGGACCTCGTCTGTTTTATTCAGTACAAAATCGCTAAGCTTTGTTTGAAGCAACCCGGAGTTCTATTTAAAATGTTTTATGTGAGTTGCGATGATATGTTACATTAAAGATTCTTATTAAATGCATTCCCATGAGCAAACACGTACAAAAATCGCTTAAAACTTAAGATGGTGAGCGCTGTTTTTGTGTGAATCACACCTCAAGAGCCCTCTGCGAGCTTGGTCGTCGCTGTAGAAAGCGGCAATTCTCAAGCAAGACCCAGTTGCTGTAAGGCTGGATGGACCTTTAGCGACCAGTTTTTGGTACAGGTTTTATGATTTTTTCAACCCAACAAAGAGCAAATTTGAAAATATAAATGGTTTATTTTCGTGCTCCGCCGGGATTCCAACCCACAATCTTCCATTTACGAGTCTGAACTGTAGCCACTAGACTGCCGACTGGTCAAGACATTGGCAAAGTGAAACATTTTTTTTACAGTATGGTAGTCAGCCTCATACAAACATATTAGTCAAGGAATTAAATTAAAAGCAATATTCTCGTATTCGATCTAAAATCTATAACCTAAGTTGCAAAGATATATTAACATTTAAAGCTCATATTAAATGCATGCCTACAAACAAACACGTGTAGTTCGCGCTTAAAAATGCTGACTGTGTACTTACAAATAAAATCCAAACCTCAAATGAACAAAAACCCTACAACTTTTGCCGACCTTCCCTGACACTGGGGTGGCATTGGCAAAGTGAACCATTTTTAACAGCATGGGTGGTCAGTCTCATACCAACCTATAAGTCAAGGAATCTATTAATATAAATAAAATCTATTAATACCTACAGTAAATTTAATGAATATAATTTCGTTACGATAAAAAACTGCCTCCGGATTTTGTGAATGTAATTTTGTTTCATTAATATATGGACATGTACTATATTATGGATAACAAATATATGGATAGTACAAGATGGATATTATAAATGATTGTGGGCTGCAATTTAAAAGGAGATCCCAGCGGATATGGACAGCTACGATAAGTGAAAATTATATGAGAGATAAGCGGTTTCATTTTTTTGTTGTTGTATATTTCATGTGCAGGTATTATAACGCAAACGCAACTTAGCAACACAGATAGTACAACTCTTTGCCGCGTTATTACCGAAAGGGTTTGAAAAAATGGTTCACTTTGGCAATGCCACCCCTGTTTCAGTGAAGGTCTGCAAGAGTTTATTTATATTTTTCAACGACACATTGTGCCTTTTATCTTACATGATATATATCTTGGCAGCTTAGATTTGTGGCGCGTGGCGATTCGGAACCTATTTATTTTTTGCTCCGCCGGGATTCAAACCCACAACCTTCCATTTACGATTCCAAAGTGTTACTACTTGACTACGGACCGGTTAGGTATTAAAACGCAAACGCAAATGAGCTGCACAAACAGTGAAACTTCTTTCCGCGTTATAACCGAAGGGGTTGCATGTGGAGAGTGGAACCTATCTATTTCTACATAGGTAATTTATTATGAATACCTCAGGATCTTACAAAATATCATTGTGTCATGGATGTCTATACATCCTTAAAAAAAAAACCTTAAAAACAAAGAAGAGAAAAAACAAAAGTAAACAGGTCTCATTCATTTGAGATTGGGTTTTTATAATGTAGGTCCACATGCGGCATGTGTTAGCGTGAACTTATACATGTCTGCTTGTGGGAATGCGTTTAATATGAAACTTACATGATATATATCTTGGCAGCTTAGATTTAGTGGCGCGTGGCGATTCGGAACCTATTTATTTTTACGGGTAAGGGGCCGGCCTTACATCAACTACTTACAGTTAAAGTGGGGGTTTTCCAGCTCCCGGCGGGGCTGGTTCTCATTTTTTGAGAACGCTGCGTACACCTTTCCGATATTTATTTTGGGTTTTAAATAGACACCGGAACGGGAAATCATTTCTGACACCCTCGGTGGGGATCGCACCCTTGCTCTCGGCATGGAATGCAAGCATTCTACCAAATGAGCTATCTACCGAACTTTGTACGAGCTTGGTCGTCGCTACAAATCACCAATTTTCTAGCAAGCCCCATTTGCTGTAAGGCTGAATGGACTTTTTGATGACTGGTATTTGCTAAAGGTTTTAGAATTTTTCAACCCAGTTTAGTCCGGTCGATAGCTCAGGTGGTAGAGTGCTTGCATTCCATGCCGAAAGCTCGGGTTCGAATTCCACCGAGGGTTTTAGAAATGATTTCCCGTTTCGGTGTTTATTTCAAACCCCAAAATAAAATACCGGCAAGGTTTACTCAGCCTTCACAAGAAATGAGTACCAGCACTTTCGGGAGCTGGGAAACCTCCACTTCAACTGAAGTGATTGGCGTAAGGCCGGCCCCCTTACCTGTAAAAATAAATAGGTTCAACTCGCCATATGCGACCCCTTCGGGGATAACGCGGCAAGAAGTTACACTATATGTGTAGCTTAGTTGCGTTTGCGTTTTTTTTCAGTGAAGAGCAATTTTGTAAATATAAATGGTATACTTTTTTGCTCCGCCGGGATTCAAACCCACAACCTTCCATTTACGATTCCAAAGTGTTACTACTTGACTACGGACCGGTTAGGTATTAAAACGCAAACGCAAATGAGCTGCACATACAGTGCAACTTCTTGCCGCGTTATAACCGAAGGGGTTGCATGTGGAGAGTGGAACCTATCTATTTCTACATAGGTAATTTATTATGAATACCTCAGGATCTTACAAAATATCATTGTGTCACGCATTACAATGATATTTTTTACAAATTTACACTCACGCATTGTAAATTTTGTAATTTCAACACATAAAATAAACGTATGCGGTTGTAATTTTACAACAAAAATCTGCATTGTTTTGTTTGACTTAACTGATATGACCTTATCTTTAGAATGAGTAAGCTTAGCACTTATTCCGAGAACAAGTAAACTCAAGACTATCATAAAGTCATAAAAAACATGAACACTTTGGGAGCATTTAGCAGTCGTAAACCTTTGTGGAAGAAACAATGGAAAACATTGTACGATGTGTTGCAAAATGGGTAAGTGTGAAAGAAAATTAAAACATTTTTCTTGACGTACATTAACAAATTAGAAAAAAGACTAAGGCTACATTAGATTAAGGATTAAGGCTACAAGGCTCTTTGCTGGTTTTTGAAATTGTATAACTATGTTGTTTATCCCATATATTACATGTATAACTGTTTGTTTGTCTAATAAAAAAAAAATAAAAAAAAAAAAAAAGGCTAAGGACTAAGGTTACATTAGATTAAAGATTAAGGCTTAGACTTACATTAACAAATAAGAAAAAAGACTAAGGCTACATTAGATTAAGGATTAAGGCTACAAGGCTAATGACTAAGGCTACATTAGATTAAAGATTAAGGCTAAGACTTACATTAACAAATTAGAAAAAAGACTAAGGCTACATTAGATTAAGGATTAAGGCTACAAGGCTAAGGACTAAGGCTACATTAGATTGAAGATTAAGGCTAAGACGTACATTAACAAATTAGAAAAAAGACTAATTGCTAGGATGAGTCTTTTTGAAGTTGATTTTTTTACTCTCCAAATTCTGAGAGAGCGATATACAAAAATCCTAGAAAATAGAGGACATAGTCAGATGGAGCAATTCAGGAGACGTTTTTGGAGAGAACAGGGCTGGAAGTCTCATCATCACGGTAATTCTTACCTACTGAGTAATAATATTAGGATGATTTATTTGGTGAGCGCTGTTTTTGTGAACAGCCCTCTGAGAGCTTGGTTGTTGCTAAAGAAAGCGCTAATTCTCAAGCAAGACCCAGTTGCTGTAAGGCTGGATGGAAATTTTAGTGAACGGTCTTTGGTAAAGGTTTTATGAATTTTTCAACCCAGCAAAGAGCATATGAGTCGTATAACTGCAAACGCCGTCATCTCCAAATTTTACGATTTTTGAGATAATTATTGAATTTGATTCTGCATAGTGTAACAAATAATTTGTGTGCAATGTGATGAAAACCTCACTTAATCCTTCATAATTTTAATTGGAAAAGTATGATTTCGTGCAAACGCCGTCATCTCCAACTGACAAAAAATTGCGTTCAAAACACAAGTTTATTTTTCTCAAAATCATCGCGTAAGGAGCATTTTTGAAAATATAAATGGTATATTTTTTGTGCTCCGCCGGGATTCGAATCCACAACCTTCCATTTACAAGTCCGAAGTGTTTCCACTGGACTACGGACCGGTCAAATAGACTATACAATATACATGCAGCTTAGTTGCGTTTAACAGTATTTTTGGCTCATTATCTTGGCTTTACATTAGCAAAAACTTACCTTATGGTCATTGCCCGACTTGTCAGTAGTCACTACCCATTGAAGTCTTTTACTCTGTCACTCAGGCGCGGTTTTTGCCGACTTTTTGCCATTATATGCAAAACTCTGATTACGGTATTTGCCATTCAACTATGGACAGTCCGTTTGCCGGAAAGTATGTAAAGATATAAACCGTTAGCCGAGTGATTCGCTTCGTTTTAAATTATCAGAGTCATTCATAATTAAATGCGTTTCTACGGTAAAATAAAAAAAAAACCTCTTTAATGTAAAATTATCATTATTTTTGTTCATCGACGAATATGAGACATTCATAAGTTCCTTGACTTATAGGTTTATGCGGCTGACCACCCATGCTGTAAAAATGGTTCACTTTGCCAATGTCACCCCTGTCTCAGAGAAGGAAGGCAAGAGTTGCAGAGTGTAAGTCCATTTGAGATTTGGTTTTTATGTTGTAGGTTCACATGCGGCATGTGCAAGCACGAACTTGTACGTGTTTGGTTGTGAAAATGCATGTAATGTGAATCTCCAATATAACGTATCTTTGCAACTTAGATTGTATTAGATTAGATTAGAGTATGTCGCTATATATATCAATGTCACTCTTGTTTCAAAATAACAGGGTGTCTGCTAATTTGAGGTTTGTGTTTTATTTTGGAAGTGCACACACAGCATCTAAAATCACAAATGTACACGTGTCTGCTTGTGGGAATGCATTTAATAGGAATCATAATTTTTGGCATGCCTTTGTCACTTCGATTATAAATTGTATTACAATTTACAAGCGGTCGTTTATCCCTTTGATAAATGTTTTTGAAAATAAGTTATTGAATAGAAATCACGACTAGTATAAATTAGACTTTTTTTAATTAATTTAATTTTGTGGCCTTATAAATTTTGACAACCTCATTTGATAAGATACCACTCGAAACACAGTAGCTGCAAAATATAAACGAATGGTTGATTTAAAGACACAATCAGTTCTTTGACTAATAGGTTGTTGCGAAGCTGACCCCCCATGCTGTAAAAACTAGGCGGTAGGCGTTGCAAAATTTATGTTCATGTAACGTTTGGTATATACGTCTTCAACATGTGTAAGCGTGAAATTGCATGTGTCTTCATGTGGGCATGCATTAAATGTCAATATATATTTGCAATCGTCCCAGGATGCGGTGGGCAGACAACGTTGAAGCCGACGCTGAAGTTCTGGGAGTGAGGGGACCATGGAGGGAAGCAGCACAAGACAGAGAGTCCTGGAGGATTGTGGTGCGGGAGGCCCTGAGCCTTCAAGGCTTATGAGCCGAAGAAAGTAAGTAAGTAAAGTATGTATATATTTGCAATCAAGATTTTAGATTACAAGTGTACCTACCTAAAAAATAAATTTTAAACGAAGCTTGCTGTTTGGTTCTACACTTCACGGCAAATAACTTACACACGGTCTTAAGTCCCTTAACTATCTTATACACGTTGATACCGTTGTTCCGCTAGGGGTGTCTAATATCTCCACAGATGTGTCTCCACTTTGTTAATCCTTACACACTTCTTTCATCTCCTCGACATTAATCACTCTCTTCAATCATGGTTTTCTCTTGTTCTCACTCAGCAGATTCCATTAATTTGTAATCTTGCTTCTTTGATCAATACATTCTCTCCTGTATTTTATCCTTCCACGCTTTGACATTCCCTTTTAACACTCATTATTACAACTGTTTGTCATCTATTATTTCTAAATGCTCGAACCATCTCATCCTCTAACTTAGATTGCCAAACTCATTAACGAGTCAAAAATTGGTGATCGGTGTTATGGCCCAGGGAGCCAAGTGGGCTGATATTTCTAGCGTGTTTGGAATAGAACAACGTTGGTTTGATCCCCGCCTGGGTTATTTGACCATAATTTTGACCCTGATTCAAAAGATGTTGTTGGGTAGTTATTAATTCATTAAAATAAACAATAATGAATTATTAATTGATGATATTAATACCTGTTTCTGGCCAGGCAGAATAGGCTGGTAAATTGCATTCCTCTTCACAAATATATTTACTAATAATAAAAAACGCAGCTAAGCAACTAAGCTACACATATAGTGTTACTTATTGCCGCGTTATCCCCGAAGGGGTCGCATGTGGCGAGTTGAACCTATTTATTTTTACAGGTAAGGGGGCCGGCCTAACGCCAACCACTTCAGTTGAAGTGGGGGCTTCCCAGCTCCCGAGAGGGTTTGGTACTCATTTCTTGTGAAGGCTGAGTAAACCTTGCCGGTACTTTATTTTGGGGTTTGAAATAAACACCGAAACGGGAAATCATTTCTGACACCCTCAGTGGGCTTCGAACCCGAGCTCACGGCATGGAATGCAAGTACTCTACCAACTGAGCTATCGACCGGACTAATAATAATAATCGACGTATTTCAATACAATTTAGACACCTTTAAATCCATGGTGAAAGAGTTCCTCCCAGCGTGTTGATGGCTGTGAGGGTGCACTGTAATTAGGGTAGCCTGCTGTCCACCAAAAAAATAAAATAAAAACACTCCTTTGTACTTTCACTCTAATATTCTCGTTTATACCGCACTCATTACCGATTCATTTCGGGCCCTATCATTTCGAGTCATAGTTTTTATAAACCGTCATCTAAATCAGGTTTTCTCGCATGAAATATCGTCTAGGCTTCAACTATAGGGCGGACGATTTATAAATACAACCTGCATAAGTTGCTAGACCGGTCAACTAGTACAACCCATTACTAGCGCAGGTGTAAGCCGCCTCTTCTTCCTTTAAATGTATTCAGAGGAGTGTTGACAAGCTAACATTATTTCTATCAAAGTTTGGTATGAGGCTGACCACCCATACTGTAAAAAATTGTTCATTTTTGCCAATTTCACCACTGTTCTAGGTTAAATCGGCAAGAGTAAATTTGTAGTGAGGTGGCATTGGCAAATGTGAACCAAATTTTTCACATCATGGGGGTCAGCCTCATACCAACCTATTAGGCAAAGTAATATAATATTCTTCTGTCCATAATCTAAGTTGCAAAGATACATTCACATTTAAGATTCAAATTTAATGCAAGTCCCCAAGCATACATGTGCAAGTTTGCACTGATACAAGTAAAATCCCAAATCTTAAGTAAACATAAACCCTGCATCTTTTACCGACCTTCCCTGAAACTGAGGTAACATTAGCAAAGAGAAACATAACAAATAAATGGTTCGTTGATATCCATTGAAATTTAAAATAAATTCTACAATAATAATCCATAATCTGAGTTTCAAAGATAAATTGACATTTGAAATTCATATAAAGTGAATGCTCACAAACAGACACTTCTAAGTTCGCACTTACAAATGCTGCATGTATACTAAGGGCCTGTTGCACCAACCTCCAATCAATATTTGATTGAAACATCAAATTTGATTCCTTAGTTCTGGTAAGGACCTCGGTTAAATATTTCTCGAAAGTTGGTAAAAATGTGATGGAATTTGAACAGGAAATATGATTCACATCAGCTGACTTACGTATATGCAATCAATTGTTTGATTTGAAAGGGAGAAATCACACTTAATTTTGATTTTCGTCTGATTGGAGTTTGGTGCAACAGGCCCTAACAAATTTAAATACAAACCTCAAATAAACGAACACGCAATAAAACAATTTTGAAGTACGGGTGGTCAGACTCATACCAACTTATAAGTCTAGGAATATATGGTTCTGAAAATGCATTGAAATTTAAAATAAATTCAAATTTTAGTATTCGTTTATCGTAATTCGATAAATTTATTTTCATGCATATGTAAATCACCATAATCGCAATATTTATTCATTTATTTATTTATTTATTCGTTTATTTATTTATTTATGGGATGGAGTTATGGTTTATCTCTGTGATGCATTAGGTACTTGGCGGGGAAGACGTTTTATGAGAAAAATAATAATCGTGGAGAGGCTAGAGGTCCGAGCCTGAGAGTGTGGGGTGCGAAACCATTTTGCAAAAACTAGAGTATCAAAAAGAGAAATTTTTGGAATTTTTACATTAAAAAAGAGTAAAAATAAACAGTGTTGCGAGTAAAGAAAAACTTACTGTAACTGTAACTCTGCAGCCATTCCGCTAGGGGTGGCCAGAGCCTCCGCAGATCTGCTTACATTTCTTCCTATCTTTGCATGCCTCTTTCAATTCATTTATATCCATCCCCTTTTGATTGCATTTGTTTTTCTTTCAACGCTACTAAGGTACAAATATAGTGTAACGTCTTTACTAACCTATTTATTTTTACAGGTAAGGAGGCTGGCCTTTCGCCAAGCACTTCAGTTGAAGTAAGTGTTTCCCAGGTCCTGAGGAGGCTAATGCTCATTTCTGGTGAAGACCGAGTATAAACCTTGCCGGTATTTTCTTCTGGTTTTTTAAATTAACACTGTAACTGGAAATCATTTCTGATACCCTCGGTGGGATTCGAACCCGAGCTCTCAGCATGAAATGCAAACACTCTACTAACTGAGCTAATGGGAATTTTAAAAATTCGCCCCTCTCAGAATTGTAATAGAAAAATATTCTGATTCTATAATCTATAATCTAAGTTGCATAAATAAATAAACATATTATGCGATTAATATTAAATGCATTTGCTTGAGCGGGCACGTGTAAGTTCGCGCTGACACATGCTGAATGTGAACTTACATACAACATAAAAACCCATTTTCAATTAACCATTGTCGGTTATGGCCGAGGGGGCGAAGTGGGCTGATCTTTCTAGCGTATTTGGAATACAACAACGTTGGTTCAATCCCCGCCGGGTCATTTGACCATAACTTTGACCTCGGTTCAACAGATGTTATTGGGTAATTATTACTCAATAATTCATTAAAATAAACAATAATGAATTGTTAATTGATGATATTAATACCTGTGTCTGGCCAGGCAGAATAGGATGGTGAATTGCATTCCTCTTCACAAATCTATTTAAAAAAAACATATCTCTTGCCAACCTATCTTAAAATAGGAATGACATTAGCAAAGGGAACCATTTTTTACAGAACGAGTGGTAAGTACTATAAAAGCTTTTTTTTACCAGTTGTACATTTGTTGCCAATTAAGTTATTTTGCAAATGATAAATATTTCATTTGCAAATTCACAGTTTCCATCCAGCAGATGTCGATTCAAATAATTATATTTAATGATTATATAATTTTTTGACTTGTAACATCTTCATGAATAAAAAAAAAAGCGGTAAATTCAAATGGGATTGTTTGGTTTCTCACATAATTATTTATACGAATAAAATATTATATAAGTCATTTGAGTAGTATAAAACCAAACGAGGCAATCTAAGAAGATTTGTTTAGAAATGAGTTAAATGTATTATAATGATTTCCTGCCGTTCAGAACTATTCGCAACTTAGCTGCACATATAGTGTATCTTATTGGCTGCGTTATCCCCGAAGAGGTCGCAAGGGGCCAGTCTCAAGCCAGCCACTTTGTTTAAAGTGGGAGTTTTCCAGCTCCCGAGGGGGCTGGTTCTCATTTCTTGTGAAAGCTGAGTATACCTTGCCGATATTTTATTTTATATTAGAAATAAACACCGAATCGGGAAATCATTTCTGACACCCTCGGTGGGAATCGAACCCTTGCTCCCGGCATGGAATACAAGCATTCTACCAATTGACTTTTTACGAGCTTGGTCGTCGCTACAAAGCGCCAATGCTCAAGCAAGACACGATTGCTCTAAGGCTGGATGGACCTATTTTGACCGGTATTTGGTAAAGGCAATGCATTTTCCAACCCAGCGAAAAGTAATTTTTTGAAAATATTGTTTTTTGTGCTCCGCTGGGATTCGAACCCACATCCTTCTATTAATGAGTCCAAAGCGTTTCCACTAGACTACGGACCGATCGGTACATATATTTCAATTTCGAGAAAAACCCTACATTACCGTCTTTGGTTCTTTACCAGTCATTCAGAACTAAAAGCAACAGGCGGCGTATATGTATTCAGTAGCGTTGAAAAGCCTTTTTACAGGAGCCGGCTTATACGTAGTTTAGTTCAGAAATGATGTATGAACGGTTATACTAATTTGGTGTGAATTGATATAAAGATTAATTTATCATTTGAGAGTTCCTAGGGTACTTAAAATATAGCAGAGTGGTAACAGACGCCGCTATGAGAACTTGTTGCATTGACTATGAATATGAAGAGTTTTTAAAGCTTAAATTATTTTTGTAATTCAAAATGTATTTACTAACGTACTGAGATAATCTAAATTTCAAAGGTATATTTACATTTAATTCTTGAACCGGTCCGTAGTCCGGTGGCAACACTTCGGACTCGTAAATGAAAGGCTGTGGATTCGAATCCCGACGGAGCACAAAAAATATACCATTTATATTTCCAAATGTGCTCTTCGCTGGGTTGAAAATTCATAAACCCTTACCAAAGACCGGTCACTGAAAGGTCCATCCAACCTTACAACAACTGAGTCTTGCTTTGCTTGAGAATTGGCGCTTTCTACAGCGACGACCAAGCTCGCTGAGAGCTCTTGAGGTGTGATACAACAAAAACAGCGCTCACCAAAATAAATCATCCTAATATTATTATTATTATGGCTTATATTTAATGCACACTAACAGGCATAATCGCGCTTACAATGCATATACTGCATGTGTACTTACAAAGAAAAAACTCTCACATGAACTTGCAACCCTTGCTGCCTTTTTGTGAAACCACGGTGGCATTGGCAAAAGTGAACCAAGTTTTTACAGTATGGTTGTCAACGACAGCATCCAAGGTCAAAATAGCCATGATAATCGCCGATCTTCGATTGAAGTGACACCAAAAGAAGATAAAGTTCAGCACTAAATATTAAAGACTGCATTGGCTGGGGCACATTCAGCGAATGGACCATCGGAGCCTGGAGAAGACGATTGTGATGACCAACCCGGAGGGACGCCGAACAGTGGGAAGACCACGTTCAAGATGGCTGGATGGAGTGGTGGCGGATTGCCGTGCAGTGGGAATGTGGGACTGGAGGAGGAAGACGTTGGATAGACAGCGCTGGTAGCGATTGCTGAGGGAGGCCAAGACCCACCCCGGGTTGTCGTGCCAATGATGATGATGACTAAGTATAAACTTGGGATGCTTTTTTACAGAAAAAAGGTCAGTCATAGTGATTCCTTCAATGGGATAAATGCTTACACTTAATAATACAACCTTTCATATTCGCATAGCTTACTTAGAAGTTCTCATAGCAATGCCGGTGTGTACGGCAACAAAATATAGTTCATTTATTACGGTGCTCAGCATTTCATTATTTGAAAAAATGTATTACAATGTTTTAATGCATTTCCTAAGCCGGTTCGGTCCGTTATAATTTACTCGTATTTAAACCCACTTCAAAATGAAATCGTACACTATTTTTTTAAGTATGCATTGAAAAGATATGAACACAATAAACTTTAAGCCAATTAACTAAATCTCTTATTTTTCTTAATTAACGATAGTTTTCACAATGGTATCTTTTTGAAATCACAAATTAGCTGCATAAACAGTTGCATCAATATCACGCTTAAAAAGCTCATCGAAATACATAAATGCTGAAGTTCCGTAGTAATAGTAAGAATAAAAATCATTCTCGAATTTTGTCAGAGCGTTCTACCTAACACTCTCGCAATTTCAAACAAATTTTTATCCTTATAAGTACCTAACGCAACTAAGCTATACACATAGTGTAACTTCTTGCCTGCGTTATCCCCAAAGGGGTCGCATGTGGCGATTCGGGACCTATTTATTTTTACGGGTAAGGGGGCCGGCCTCACACTAAAACCACCTTGGGGTTTCCCAGCTCCCGCGGGGGCTGGTTCTCATTTCATGTATTAACCTAACTAACTAATCAACCTAATATCTATTTATTTCTAGAAAGACTTCACAAACTTAATTGTTAACTCACATGGACAAACACAACACACAACTACATATTCGTAAAAATATTGTGTTTTTCGTCGCTAAGAACCCTCGTCACATTATGATGTTTGCTTCATTGCTCATGTGAAATTACCTCTGATATACATAAGACAAACAAGCACTAAGGGGACGATTTAACATTCTAGTACGTAGAATGAAATGAGTAAATTTAAAAACGTAGAATAGAATGAAAAAAAAAGTATGCGTAAAAATAAAAAGGTTCCGTATCTGCTCTAGAATTCCCTTGCTCACAGACCGTGCTCATCTATGAGCATCTTCTCGTGGATATAAATGACCTATGTGTGTGTGTGTGTTCGCGATCCTTTTATTGCAAGGAATAAATAAGACAAAAAGTGCGATGATACAGTGCGGGGTGTGCTAGCGTCCTATGCAAGGTCGCGCCTGTGCGCTAGTGTTGGTCGGTGTGTGTGTGCCGATGATCGCTGGCGGTGTGTGTATGAGGCATGGAGCTGTGTGCAAATGTGTGTATGCGGCAAAGGGCAAAAACCCTACGCGGTGAACCTACCCTACGTGAATACAGAGACGAATTGGTAAAAAATAAAATAAAAGGATTTAAAAAATATATAGTTTTAATTCGTAATGAACAAGCGACAAATTACATAGTCAATAAATGTAACGTAACACGGACGAGGACAAATATTTTGTTATTGGTTGCTACTCTCGGACAATCATATAGACCTGTGACGTTTGCCCGTCGAGCAACGCAACGCAACTAAGCTACACATATAGTGTAACTTCTTGCCTGCGTTACCCCCGAAGGGGTCGCATGTGGCGCTTCGGGACCTATTTATTTTTACGGGTATGGGGGCCGGCCTCACACCAACCACTTTCAGTTGAAGTGGGGGTTTCCCAGCTCCCGAGGGGGCTGGTTCTCAATTCAAGTGAAGGCTGAGTAAACCAGCAAACCGTGAGATCGAACCCTTGCCAAAATCTTATTTCGATTTACACGCCAATTAACCTTTGAAATTCAAAATGACGATGGAAATAATTCCTCGTTTATTCGTGTCATTGATGATGATGATGATTGAGAGTGAAAGACCTTCATTTTATCATCATAAAGGCCCACAAAGAGACACGTATAAGTTTGCGCTTACAAATGCTTCGTGTTTACTTACAATTTCAAAAATCAAACCTCAAATTAACCTACGCCCTGAAACTTTGAAGTATTAAATACTCGATTGTAGTAATAATAATAATATAAGGATAATTTATTTGGTGAGCGCTGTTTTTGTGTGTATCACACCTCAAGAGCCCTCTGCGAGCTTGGTCGTCGCTGTAGAAAGCGTCAATTCTCAAGAAAGACCCAATTTTTGTAAGGTTGGATGGACCTTTCAGTGACCGGTCTTTGGTAAAGGTTTATAAATTGTTCAACCCAGCAAAGAGCACATTTGGAAATATAAATGGTATATATTTTGTGCTCCACGGGGATTCGAATTCACAACCTTACATTTACGAGTCCGAAGTGTTGCCACTGGACTACGGACCGGTACAAGAACTTAATCTAAGTTGCAATGATATATTGAAATTTAAGGCTTATATTTAAGGCACGTTTACAAGCAGTGTGCAAACATGCGCTTACACATATTGCATGAACAACTAAATAAATAAAATTATTTTATAAATTAAGTGAGTGTCTCCGAGTCCGTCCTCTCGGTCATAGCCTAGACCGCTTCATATAGATAATGTTACAGCATTTATAAGTACACCAGACCTGCGTTGGGTTTTTTTTCTTACTATTTTTTCGCTTACACAACTCGGGTAAGAAGAAAATTGTGGGCTCGCCGGTGCAACGCAGCGTCCACGACATGTAATCACCACTGCAGAGCGCTCGCAAGTTACAACATTGCATAACAAAGGAAGAGTAAACGTTTATCTCTTTAATACATATAATAAGGCAAGATATAATAATACTGAGATGCAGTGGTAAAACGCAACTAAGCTACACGTAAAGTGTACCTTCTTGCCTGCGTTTTCCCGAAAGAGTCGCATGTGGCGCTTCGGGACCTATTTATTTTTACAGGTACGGAGGCCAACCTCACATCAACCACTTTCAGTTGAAATGGGGGTTTCCCAGCTCCCGGGGGGGCTGGTTCTCATTTCTTGTGAAGGCTGAGTATACCTTTGAGATCGAACCTTTGCTCTCGGCATGGAATGCAAGCATTCTACCAATTCAGCTATCGGTTTTTTTGCGAGCTTGATCGTCATCGCTACAAAGCACCAACTCTCAAGCAAAACCCAGTTGCTGTAAGGCTGGATGGACCTTTGATGACCGGTCATTGGAATAGGGTTTTTGAATTTTTCAACCCAGCGAAGAGTAAATTGAAAATATAAATGGTGTATTTTTTGTGCGCCGCTGGGAATCGAACCCACAACCTTCCATTCAGAGTCCGAAGTGTTACCACTGAACTACGGTCCGGACCGGTGTCTAGTGCCACTTATAGGTGCTCTTTAAAATTGTCCAATTATCACTTTCATTATTTAATTTTATAATTTTTGGATGAAATTCAAACAAAACACTGTTTATTTTCACTATAATATTTATTTTAAAAGATTAAAATCTTTAAACAAATTACTAACGCGTTTTCGACGTATATATACATATATATATATTTGGATGACTTTTCTTCTTTTGGGCGCCGTTAAGTGGCTCCAGCCACCCCAAGGGCGCCCACCGCTCACTCTCTTCTTGTGAAGATGGTGGTCTTCAGCTCCTTCCTAGTAGGTCATCATCAGGTATCCACTTTTATTATTGTTAATATTATTGTCATTATTTCGGTTTCGGTTACAAATAAGGATATCCATAGCATCTCTGTCTCATGCACAGAGTTTCCAGAAGCATTTAATGATAGAGGTGGTGTGCAGGCAAATAAATAACAATTAAGGGCCATCAATGTATGGAGATTGAAGTTTATCGACCATTACCTTACATTTTATGGCTTTTTTAATTTGATGTGTTTTTTTTAATACTTTTAAATAAATAATTAAAATACCGTAAAAATCTTCAATGTTTCATGAATTTAAATTCTTGGACTTTTTCCATATAAATATATTTGTGAAGAGGAATGCAATTCACCAATATGCATATTATGCCAGCATCAGGTATTGACGTTATCAATCAATAATACATAATTATAGGTTGGTGTAAGTCTTGCCACTTATACTGTGAAAAAATGGTTCACTTTGCCAAAATCACTTCTTGTTCAGGGAAGGGCTAGAAAGGTGCAGGGCTAGAAAGGTGCAGGGCTTATGTTCATTTGAAATTTGTTTTTTTTGTAACATAAAGTAAATATTTCTGCTTGTGAGCATGCATTTAATATGACTTTTGAGGTGTGATTCACACCAAAACAGCGCTTTAAGCACGTGTTTTCTTGTAGACGTGCATTAAATGTGAATCGTAAATCTTTGCAACTAGTATCATAGATTATGGAACACTTTATATTGTGTTTACGTCATTTTTACTTCTTCTTAAATTAACAAATTTATAGCATTGAAATAAACAAAAAATTTAATATTACGAATACGATAACTATTCCGATTTCAGGAAGGTCGGCAAGAGTTGCAGGGCTTATGTTCATTTGAGATTGGGTTTTTATATTGTAGGTCCACATGCGGCATGTGTGAGCGCGAAATTATGCGTTTTTGCTTGTGGGAATGCATTTGATATGAATCTCAAATGATACATATCTTTGCAACTTAGATTTACAATTAGATTAGATTCCGAAAAATTAACGAAATGAAACAAAATTTATAATTTTGTTTCCAAAAATCAAAAATACATTTTATTCTGATAAACAATGTAAAAATAGAATTCATCAAACATCTATTGAACTCAAGGCCACCCCTTACAGAAAATGATGTAACATATTTATTTGTACTTTTGAAGATTTCCTGAGGTGTTAATATGCTTTATCTATTTTACGCCATCTTTGCATTGCGTAATACACACATTATAACACAGGTAGGTATTATCGATAGATTATTATTTTTAATTAAGATTTAGTCACGATATGTGTTTAAAAATATCATTTAAATAATCATATGTCTATGAATAGGCTCGGTGTATCCAGCAGGTGCAACACTGCCAATTAATTTTGATCGCGTCTTTTGCATTGCTGGTTCTCTGTTGTGGAATACCCTACCGCACGAACTGAGGGCTGTGTAGAACCCAAGTCATGCATTTCAGTCTTTGCCACATATGTGCCCCTAGTATTAAAAATTGCGTATACTCGCCTCGATTGCGTAAATCGAAAAAATATATGAAAACTAAATCACTCTCTAGGAGTGCCGTTGTATATTCAACACATTTTCTATTTATGCTTTATGCAATCGAGGTGATATTTACGAAATGTTTTTCACTCAGGGGGCTGTTGATGTGTAAGCAAAAGTATCACCACCTAACTACAATCTGCAATCACATGCAACAACAATTAGTTTGCACTTCTTCGTCGAAAACAAGACGTCCTGTGATGACGTTGGATTCGAAGAAAACACTTTACAATGGGGTTCGTAAATATGTTTAAAAATTAAATTAAATACAAAATGTAAAACGATCGGAATTACAATTTTAAATCTGTAAAACAATAGTAAACATCAAATACACAATAATCATATGCTTTTGTAATCTCGCGTTACGACAAAATGTCCATGCGACAAAATGTCCACCGACATAATGCCCACCGACAAAGTGCTCACCGAAGAAATATATTCAAAATCATTAAATTTTGTCACATGGACATTGTGTCCATGGACATTTTTTCGGTGGACATTTTGTCGGTGAATATTTAATCGGTTGAAATTTTGTCATTTGGACATTTTGTCGAGCGGACATTTTGTCTATGGACATTGTGTCATTGGACATTATGTCTATGGGCATCTTGTCGTGGAATCTTATAACCTATGTTGCAAAGATTTGTAGTCATTTAAGGCTTATATTTTAAGCATACGCGTGCTGCATGTGTACTAAGAAAATAACCCAAACATCAAGCATAAGCTCTGCAACTCCTGCCGCCTTTCCCTGAAACTGGGCTGGCTTTGGTAAATGTGAACCAAGTTTTTACAGCATGGAGGTCAGCTTGATCTTTGTTATTTTTACCTCCCTGGGGTAGATAGAAATGTATGGATCTGCAGTAGTAATGAAGGCTGTACAAGAGATGTTTAACATCGTTGAGAGTTCTTGATAATCTCGATTGTACGGAGGCTGTATACCAGTGGCGAAGGGTGCCATACAAGCCGATTCCCATCGGTTTCCCGTATAAAATGAGGCAAAAATGATAATAAAGTAGACTGCATGGTTTCAATGGGGAAAAAATACATATTGTTTCTTTGGTTTTAAATGTATTTTTTTACTTTGTGCGTTTATTTTTTAATTACTTTGTTACATCATTTTAAAAGGGAAGCCGATGGGAACCGGCTTGTATGGCACCCTTCGCCACTGCTGTATAGACGTATTTATATATGTCCAATCGGTCTGAGGTGATAGCGAACCTTAAAGGAAAAACTGAATAAGTGCTGATTCACTGATTTGAGAAATTATGGATGAAACGTTTTATTGCGGGTAACTTCTCATAGTAATGGCCATACTCTCCTAGCTGTTTTAAGCTGACACCATCGGAGGGATTCGAGCCCGAGCTGTCGGCATGGAATGCAAGCACTCTACCAACTGAGCCATCGACCGGACTATTTAATAAACTCCAGTGGCACAGTCCATACGAATTGTACTCTTTCTTTTGTAAATTTATTTCGGAAGTTCTTAAATCAACTCTTTAAGTAAAGTTGTTGGTGTAAGACTGTCCACCTTGGCTGTAAAAATTAATAGAAATTGCACATGCATAATAATATGTGCAGTTTGTTGTGGTTTAACTGAATTAAGTGCATTTTTTTTTATTTTAAAACAAAGATTTTGATTATGATATCTACCATATTGTTTTAGCTCATTAAATAAATAAAAAATCTGACACTCTTTTGTATGAATAAATTATCATTTCCGATATAGAGATATATTATGCACTTAGTATAGGAATTAGGTGGCATTGAAATAATAATGGTGTTTTAAAAAAACTTTAATCATTTTAAAAACACCAAAAAAAAAACAAAACAATGAAAATACTTACGGAAATCCGCACAGCAAAATATTTCACATACGTTATAAAAAATGTACTCACTCGTAATATATGTATTCAAAGTTGTACATTTATAAATTTCATTTTTTAAAACGTTAACTTATAGGTTATAGGTTGGTTTGCGGCTGACCACCCATACTGTAAAAAATGGTTCACTTTGCCAATGTCACCCCTGTGTCAGGGAAGGACGGCAAGAGTTGCAGGGCTTATGTTCATTTGACTTTTGGATTATATTTGTAAGTACACATTTAGCATTTGTAAGCGCGAACTACACGTGTTTGTTTGTGGGCATACATTTGAGAGCTTTGATTGAATATATCCTTGCAACTTAGAGTATAGATTATATTATAGATTACTTGTGCTTTATTTTGGATTTTTTTTCTTTTCAATTACAGAACTATGCATTGTTAAGTGTCATACCGGGACATTTTTTTATAATGTCAATATTTTTAAAGAAAGCATGGAAAAACAGATTTTTAAATTAATTTCTTAAATTTCAGTTTTTCCATAACAATTGGACACGAAAAGAAATAAAATATTTAATCTAGTTGTATTTCTCTGAGTTTTATTATTATTTTCTTCTGCCTCTATAGATTGTTCACCTCTGTTCACACGTAATTACCACCTCGTTTGTACCAACTTAAATTTTCAAATTAAAAAAAAACTGAAACAATGCAAGCTCAAATTATTATTGACGTTTCTGTTCTCACGCGCTGTCAGTCTTTTGAAGAGAATTTAAAGCTATAGCACGATCGTTACTATGGCTGGACGTGTGCATACCCGCCGGGCAAAGAAAATTATACCAATGCCTTCTAATGGAAATTATCATCGCAAAAGCTGGCCCGGCGGATTCCCAGTAATCCAATTCCCCCAACCAAGTGCATCGTGCATCAAAATGCATAAAAATCAGTCGGATCTATGGCCGAGGAAGTCAAACCGCTAATTTTGACTAGCATACTTTTTCCTTGACTTGTAGGTTAGTATGAGGATGACCAGCCATAGGTACTATAAAAATGGTTTACGTTGCCAATGTCACCCCTGTACCAAAAAAGGCAGGTATTTGAGGTTTGGATTTTAATTTGCAAGTACGCATGCAGCATTTGTAAGCGCGAACCTGCACGTGTCTGTTTGTGGGCATGCATTTAATGTGAATTTTAAATGTTGATATATTTTTGCAACTTAGAATATAGATAGATAGGTTACAGTACCTATTTTTTTTGAGGAGTCCTATTCCCCGGAATTCAGGTAATCTAGAGGTCTATGTCACTTGTTAAAGTGACGCAGATGTGTAGGCGTTGTTGGGTGTCTATAATCTAAGTTGCAAAGATATATTCATTTTAAAATTCATTTTGAGTGCATGCCCACAAACAGTTCGTACTTACAAATGCTGCATGTGCACTCACAAATTAAAATCAAATCCTCAAGTGAACATAAACCCTGCAACTTTTACCGACCTTACCTGAAACAGGGGTTACATTGGTAAAGTGATCCATTTTTTACAGTATGAGTGGTCAACCTCATATTAACCTGTAAGTCAATGCGAACAAGGATTATCCTGATCCTTAATAGCAGGAGTGCTAGCTGCGTAGTATTGTGTTTTATGTTGCATTGCCTTTGTTTTGAGAAAATGAAAAAAAAACGGCGATCGATATTTGTTTTGAATAAACTGCAGTCACGTTGAATAAGAAGGAAGACGAAAGAATCTTCGAGAAAAGCAAACATTTCCTGGTTCTTAATGACAGATCCACATTATCGAAACCAAGTATGCAAGAGCTGAAGGAAATCATGGGAATCTACCGGTTCTCAGCGAATTATCAAATTTGTGACGAAACCAAATTTACAGAACAAATATTTACGTATGAACTCACCTACAGCGTATTACTAGAAATGTTTGAAAACGTAAACAGCGCCTCTCAGGTTTACTTGAGTTTAAAGGTAACACTTTATCGGTTACGTCATGGATATCAATCGTCGCAACTCGCCTTTAGATTGTTTGTACTTGTGCGAGTACTAAGAATGTCATGCCTCACAGCTAAAGCCTACTTCAGACGGGTCACATTTTCCTTTAGTAAAATGAACGTTCATTTTGTGGACACTTTATTTTCGCGCGGATCAGTCTTTGTTTTTTAATCAATATTTTATACATATAATAGTTTTTTTACAGTATAGGTGGTCAGCCTCATACCAATATTTTAGTCAAAGAATTCATAAAGGTGTGATACACTCAAAAATTGTGTGTTTTCTACATGTAATGAAATAAACATAAAACATCCTCATACGAGTGTAAACACATATTTTTGATTTGATTCGGTGAGTGATCTTGGAAACTACAAATTTATTTATTCAATAAACTGAAACGAAAGCCAAATTATTTTTCATCATTTTTCGTAGGGGCACATCAAAGCACAGGCTTTCTTCCGGTCGATAGTTCAGATCGTAGAGTGCTTGCATTCCATGACGAGAGCTCGGGTTCGAATCCCGCCGAGGGCGTCAGAAATGATTTCCCGTTTCAGTGTATATTTCAAAGCCCAAAATAAAATACCGGCAAGTTTTATCCAGCCTTCACAATAAATGAGTACCAGCTCCTTTGAGAGGTCTGACACACCCACTTTAAATGAAGTGGTTGGAATAAGGCGGGCCCCCTAATAAAAAGGTTACAATCGCCACGTGCGAAACCCTTCGAGGATAATGCGGCAATAAGTTTATCCATTCTCCCTTGACCTCAATCTGATCTAATCTAAGTTGCAACGAAAAAAGTTTTACTGTATGTGAAGCTTAGTTGCGTTGCAAGAACGAACGAAACAAGGCTCGTGTGATATCGCTTCTACAGGCCTTTGCTGACCATATAAAAAAACATTTTTTTGCAAGCCTCGCCCCGTGAGATACGTGAGACAGTCCCGCCTCGCCATCCATCACGGCCGCATTGCAATTTTCTAAATGGTTATCACCAGCGCGCGCAATTTTCTGCATTCCTAGAAAAGCATGTCGATGCGGGCACTTGCCTGTGCGCAAGAAGATGGGCGTAATAGAACCTACCTCCTGCAACACTTTATGGTCAAAAAAATTATATATTCACTAACGCATGCTGCAATTATCTATTAAACAGGCGCTGAATAACCGCCACTTCAATGGCAAAGAGTTGGCGTGAGGTCAGCCCCCTTACCTGTAAAAATAAATTGTGTTAGGAATGTAAGAGTTTATGTCTGTGTGTAACGCAACTAAGCTACAAATATAGTGAAACTTCATTTGTACGGGTAAGGGGGCCGGCCTCACACCAACCACTTTCAGTTGAAGTGGGGGTTTCCCAGCTCCCGCGGGGGTTGGTTCTCATTATCTCTTGTGAAGGCTGAGTAAACCTTGAGATCGAACCCTTGCTCTCGGCATGGAATGCAAGCATTCTACTAATTAAGCTATCAAGCTCTTTACGAGCTTGGTCGTCGTCGCTACAAAGCGCCAATACTCAAGCAAGACCCAGTTGCTGTAAGGCTGGATGGACCTTTGGTGACCGGTCATTGGTAAAGGTTTATGAATTTTTCAACCCAGCGAAGAGCAAATTTGAAAATAGAAATGGTATATTTTTTGTGCTCCGCCGGGATTCGAACCCACAACCTTCCGTTCAAAGGCTAAGTAAACCTTCGAACCCTTGCTCTCGTCATCGAATGCAAGCGTTCTACCAATTGAGATATCGACCTTTTGAAAAGTAAAGCTAGTAAATAGATAAAAATATAAACTGCGCAGCGCATCCTGCAATTTTCCACCATACTGTTTATGCAATGTCGATCGCAATAAGAAAACATTGTCAATAATGCAATTTATATGCAGAAATGATGGATGTCACATCGCTAGTCTGCAATATGCATAATTCTAGATTGCCTGTAAAGTGTTAGCCAATATTTATGAGTCAATTTTTCCCTACAATCTGCATTTTCTTTCTCAACAAACTGTATCATCCTTCAACTTGTCTTTTCATTGCTACATCGTCTCCATAGTGTTTGTTTGTTTTATTTTTAAAATAAACTTGTGAAGAGGAATGCAATTCAACTTATTCTGCCTAGCCAGAAACAGGTATTAATATAATCAATTAATAATTCCCTACTGACTACTGTATATTTAAATGCGATATTAATTAATAATAACCCAATAACATCTGTTAAACCAGTGTCAAAGTTGTCGTCAAATGACTCAGGCGGGAATCGAATCAGCGTTATTCTATTCCAAATACGTTAGAAAGACCAGCCACTTGACCCCCTCGGTTATAACACCGACATATCATATGTCCATTAGAGGTAATTTCACATGAGCAATGTTTGTATATGTACTGGACCTTTATGTCTTTTGAAAACTAGTAATTGATTTACAAATATTTAAAACAACTCTCACATAAACATGTTTTACGTTTTTCTTCTTAACTTAACTTAAGATTGTGTAGAATGGGATTTTTAAGACAATTTCATTGAAAGGTCGTCTTTGAATCAAATGGTAGGTAAGCCAAATAAGCACTGGAGGGACGATACGTAACTAAGCTACATATATAGTGTAACTTCCCATATAGTGTAATCCCTGAAGAGGTCACACGCGGCGTTTCGGGACCTATTCATTTTTACAGTTAAGGGGCCGGCGTCACGCTAACCACTTCAGTTATAGTGGAGTTTTCCTAGTTCCCCAGAGCGCTGGTTCTAATTTCTTTTGAGGGCTGAGAAACCCTTTTTATTTTGGGTTTGAAATAAACACTGAACAGGGAAATTATTTTTACCATCTTCGGTGGGGATTAAAACCTTGCTGTCGGCATGGAATGCAAGCATTCTGCAACTGAGCTATTGACCAGAATTTTTACGAGCTTGGCCGTCACTACAAAGCGCAAATTCTCAAGAAAGAGCCAGTTGCTGTAAGGCTGGATGGACCTAAGTGAACGGTCTTTGGTAAAGATAATATGCACTCAAATATTGGAACAATACAAAAAGTCAGATGAAAAATATAAAATCACCCTCATTTATTTAAAACCACTATCCGATATCACGAACCTAGCGAACATAACAATCAAGGATTCATTTTTAAATTGGCACCTAAAAATGATAATTTATTCCTAAGAAACAAAACAAAACATCAGGATTTGATAAAATAAAATCAAACAGAATCAATCTTCAATCCGACAATGTGCAAAAAAAATGTATCAAAAAGACAGACGATCGTCCCCACAGTGCTTGTTTGGGTTATCTACCATTCGATTCAAACATGACCTCTCAATGAAGTTGTCTTAAGAATCACATTCTATACAATCTGAGCTGAGAAAAAAATGTTACACACGATAATGTGAGAGTTATTTTAAATATTTTTAAAATCAATTTCCAGTTTTCATAAGACACATTGGTCCAGTGCACATACAAGCATTGCGCATGTGAAATTACCTCTGATGGGCATAAGACAGACAAGCACTAAGGGGGCGTGATCTCACATTGGGTTGATTATATAATACATGGACTTTGAAGAGGGTCGATAAAAACCTGAACGTGATTTCAAAAATAAAAATTCTAACGTATCATTAAAATAATCCACTTCACGGAAGCGTCCAGAATTTCGTGCCTTTAAAGCTATACCGTTTTTTGTGAAAATATTTTTTTTGCAACATACTGAATTTGAGGTTTTGAAGAGAAAAAGTAAAAATAGCTTACCTGAAACTTTAAGTATTGTTTGTGTACGGTTGGTTGAAAAACATCGAGTGTATTCACCTGAAACAAAAAAATATAATTTTAGAACTTGAGTATTTCCTTGACGTTCCTAGGTTGGTATGCGGCTGACCATCCATACTGTAAAAAATGGTTAACCTTGCCAATTTCACCGCTGTTTCTGAGAGGGCCGGCAAAAGTCGCAGGGCTTATGTTCATTTGAGGTTTGGATTTTAATTTGTTAGTACACATGCAGAATTTCTAAGCACCAACTTACACGTGTCTATTCGTGGGCATGCATTTAATATTTATTTTAAATGTTGATATAATATATCTTGGCAACTTAGATTATAGAGAGTGAAAATGAAACACTTTTAAAGTGTCTGTTATAATGTTTAATTTAAGTTGCAAAGATAAATATTAACATTTCAGGTTCTATTTAATACACGCTGCAAGTGTTTATTCGAAAAAAAAACAAAAATCACATGAACATCAACTTTGTAACTCATGTCGCTTTTTTTCTGAAAACGAGGTGGCATTGGCAAAAGTGAACGCAGTTTCTACAGAAGGGGGGTCACAAGTCTCAGTAACGAGGTGAATGACCGAAGAAAATAAAATAGTAATAAAATTCATATGGATTCAATAAACCTACTAAGAAATTGATATTTACTGTTTTTTTTTAAATTTATATTTTGCACATTGATACTTCTTCATTTTGTGCGCATATGCTTTTTTAAGAAAATTAAAAAGTTAGAAAAACACTTTAATTGCAATTTTTTTTTGTAGTTGGCGAGAATTGTCTGCCTTCTAGATTGGTTCAGTATTTAGACCAGGATATATTTTTAAATAAATTTGTGAAGAGGAATGCAATTCACTAACCTAAACATACCTGGCCAGTAACAGGTAGTTACATCATCAATTAATAATTTATCATTTTAGCAGAGGCAAGCATCCCATACAGGCACAAGTACTCATAAGGTAGGCAAAAAAATTATGGTAAAAAATACATTAAAATTAGGATTTAAAGTTGGGCATTATTGTTGAATGTGAGTTATTGTTTATAGGAAAAATATCTATGCTGAATGTTACTTGTCTCTACCCGATGCACGCTCCTGCTTTTAGTGGCCGTTTATCCACCCATGACTTTGGCACCTGCAGCAAATGCATGAAGGCATGCACTAACTGCATTGAGTTGTAATATTGATGGATAGGAAACTAGCTAATACAACATTGTAACATACTGTTGTTTTTTTAGGGTTCCAAAATCTTTAAATTAACAAAACTGATCTTCTTCCATGGATATTTATTTTACACTTAAATTTATTTAACACTTTATATTTATATTTTTTTTCACTTTTACAATTCTTAAGCAACTCACATTTATTTCACAGATGGTTCACATACACTGTCTTTCTTGTTCACAATCAGAGCTACGTATCTCGACTGACTCACCTGCAGGCGACTTGCGCCTTATATACTCCTAAAGACAGTAGTCTCTAGAGGACAATTTGCTAGAACCCTCTCGAACGCTCCAAAAGCTTTGAGTAGGTACATAGTGATTATGGTTTCTAGTTACTTCGAGTACATAATTTAGATGATTTCTTTGACCTAGGTACCTATAATAATTATTCCAACTATACTACACGGCTATACTCGGCTAAACCACACCTTCCTACCTACTTCACACTTATAGCACTTGTCATTTACATAACAATACTATTAGACTAATCTGTCAACCACAGAGCTGTCAAACACCACAGAATGCTTAAAAATCATGTGATATACTATGTTTTCTTGCTTTCTCCATCTTTTGTTTCGATTCTCAATCATATCACATGCCCTTATGTTTTATAATAATGACATTTTTCTTTAAAAATTGACCAATTTACCGACCAAAATAATTTCAACGCGTGCGCACGATTTCTGCGCAGAGATTTCAGGTGTCTATTATCTAAGTTGCAAAAATATATTAATATCTATGATTCATAATTAATGCATGCCTACTAGGCATGCATTACCTATTGCCTACAAACATACACTTGTTAGTTCGCAGTGACAAATGCTGCATGTGTACTTGCAAATTAAAATCCAAACCTTAAATGAACATAAACCCTGTAACTTTTCCAACCTTTCCTGAAACATAGGTAGCATTGGCAAAGTGAACCACTTTTTTACACTATGGGTGGTCAGCCTCATACCAAACCATAAATAACTAGTGAAAAAAATGCAAAAAAAAACAGTACCTTTTGCTTGTTAGCAATAAGGTGAAACTTGCAGTATTTTTTTCTCATTCTAACTACCGAATTTGTGTTGAGGTAGGTTGAAACAGATATACTACTCAACTTGCGTCAAAATCGTTTCGACATCGCTACTGCTTGACAGTGCCTAACATTCTAAAATGTCTCTTGAGTGCTAAGTCATGTACAAGCGCGAACATTCTAGTGCAAGCTTATGGCAATGCACCTGATAATCTAGAAATGCATTTGAATTCATGCCAACGAAACCGGTATCTATAATCTAAGTTGCAAATATATATGAACATCTAAATTCTTTATATCCAA
This sequence comes from Agapetus fuscipes, assembly GCA_951799405.1. Lineage (NCBI taxonomy): Eukaryota > Metazoa > Arthropoda > Insecta > Trichoptera > Glossosomatidae > Agapetus > Agapetus fuscipes. Next base: position 12,995,592 of record OX637355.1, on the reverse strand, counting down.
TGATGAGTTTCTGTTAGGTTGGTATGACGCTGACCACACATACTGGAAAAAAAATCTCTTTGCCAATTTAACCCCTGATTGAGGGAAGTTCGGCAAAAGTTGCAGGGCTGATGTACATTTGAGGTATAGATTTTAATTTGTAACTACACATGCAGCTTACACTAACTTAATATGATGCATGCATTTAATATGAATGCTGATTTGTAATGTTGGTTTATTAGCTTGCTACATTTTTTGCATAAGAATTTTTTTACTTTTTTTTGTATAGATTTATTTTTAAGATTTTGTTGTTTTTTTTATACTTAAATGTTATTTACTACTCGTATTCCTTGACTTATAGGTTGGTATGAGGCTGACCACCCATACTGTAAAAAATGGTTCACTTTGCCAATGTCACCCCTGTTTCAGGGAATGTCGGCAAGAGTTATGTTCATTTGAGGTTTGGATTTTATTTGTAAGTACACAATCAGCATTTCGCACGTTTAATAGTAAAGAGCAATAACTCAAAAAACAAGAATGTTGGGAAATCACGTTTGAAAGTCAGGCAACCATTACAACTTGTATGGGATGAAAAAGGCGTCCGATGTTTTATCTCGGTCATATTCGTCCAAATTGAACGGCTGTCGCATTCTACCTATTCTTCTCGCATTGTTCTTGCATTTTATTACAAAATCTCGATTTTCCGAATTTTCGAGTTATTGCTCTTTATTATTAAGCGTGCGATTTGTAAGCGCGAACTACACGTGTTTGTTTGTGGGCATGCATCTAAGAGCTTTCAATGAATATATCCTTGCAACTTAGATTATAGATTATAGTAACACAATAAAACTAAACGACCCAAAATATCAACATAAAATGGGAAACGAAAATTTAAAAGCGTTACCCTTAGCCACCAACATTACAGATCAACCGCCATTCGGTCCTACAAGAGATTACAAAATATGAATGAAAATAGTGTAATTCTTAAAATAAAATAAACACTACTTTTTTATATCTTTTTTTACATATTAGTCACTTTTTCGTAAGCCTTGTTTTCTATTTTTATTAATTGTTGTCACGATTTGTTAACATACAGATCGGAACATAAAAAAGGACGTATTGAAGATCAGCAGGTACAACTTTTTACAGCATTTTTTATACCAGTCTCACATCTAAACAATAATTATAAATTGAACTCGCTTTTCGTTTTTTTTTTTACTTACACAGTCCATAAGATATTCCTATGTGCTGGCTATTGAAGAGAAATAGGGTAACATAGAGACCGGTCCGTAGGCTAGTGGTTAGTACTTCGGATTCGTAAATGGAAGGTCGTGAGTTTCAATCCCGGCGGAGCAAAATAATATACCATTTAAATTTTCAAATATGCTTTTTGCTGGGTTGAACAATTCATACACCTTTACCAAACACCGATAACCAAAGGTCCTTCCAGCCTTACAGAAACACTATATCTTGCTTGAGAATTGACGCGTTGCTCCATTGACACCAAGCTCGCAGAGGGCTCCTGAAGTGTGATTTTACTTTGATTTAAATGCAATATATTCTTTGTGTATCTTGATTAATAGGTTGGTGATGTTGACGCTAGGCTGACCACACACATGGCAAAAATGGTTCAATTTTCCGGTGTCACCCCTGTGTCAAGAAAGCGCAGCAAGAATTGTAGGGTTGCTTGTATATGTGTGTATAGACGTAAGTAAATATTTGAATGGTTTACCCGCTCGTATATGCTGGAAGCGTCCGCTCGAGAAGCTTCTCGTTTGGTCTGGTATATGCAAAAATAAGCTCTAGTCATTCTATAACTACGGACTGCGGTTCTTTGCAGCAGTCAGTACCCCATTAATACCTGAGCCGACTTACTTAGAGCCGGTTGCACCAACCTCCAATCAATATTTGATTGACACATAAAATTTGATTGCTGAATTCTGGTAAGGACCTCGGTCAAATATTTCTCGGAAGTGGGTTATAACATGATTCAATTTGAACAGTAAATATGATGTACATCAGCCGCCTTACGTCTTTGCAACCAAATGATTATTTTTTAAAAGGGAGAAATCATACTTAATTTTGATTGTTGCCTGCTTGGAGTTTGGTGCAACAGGCCATTAGACTTCAACTTAGATTAAAGACTTCAAATTTGTACGTAGCGTGTATTCCATGCTATTTTACCTTAGTACATTGCCTATGTATATAGGATGACATCATAAACGTATTTTTCTGACTCCATACCGACTATGACCATCACCTGTACTCCAAGTACACAACTTATTCAAACTCAAATCATTGCGTTAACTAAAAAAACATATTGAAACTAAAACAGCATCTCCAGTGAGCGTATTAATCTCCAAACATTTTTTAGTGATCAAAGTAAAGCCTTATACTTGAAGTTCTGGTGTTTTTGTTCTACTTTTGAGGATTCCTCGTCTCTCAGAGAAGAAACCCGTTGGACCTTGACCCCATCAGGTCATTGCAGAGTTCATATATCTGGTATCATCCTCGACCTTGGATATCTGATTGATTACACATCTTTACAATGGCAATACGATTTTAAATATTCAACCATAAAACATCTTCTGATGGTCCAATCATCTTTATTCAGAGTCTATTTTATACCAAGCAGTCACTATGTATTAATTTATAATCAAAATAACAAAGAGACATTCCATTTAAGATTCATATTACATGCATTGCCACAAACATAAACTTGCCGCATCAGGACCTACAGCATATAACCCCAATCTCAAATGAACATTAGTCCTGCAAATCTTGCCAACCCTCCCTGAAACAGGATGACATTGGCAAGGTGACCAATTTTGTACAGGATGGGTGGCAAGCCTCATACCATCCTAGTCATACCAATAAGTCGTTACCACGTACAAATATTGTCGGTGTTATGGCCGAGGGGACCAAGTGGGCTTATCTTTTTAGCGTGTTTGGAATAGACAACGTTGGTTCGATCTCCACCTGGGTCATTTGACCATAACTTTGACCCTGGTTCAACAGATATTATTGGGTAATGATTCATTAATAGTTCATAAAAGGAAACAAAAAATAATTATTAATTGATGATATTAATACCTGTTTCTGGCCAGGCAGAATAGGTTGGTGAATTGCATTTCTCTTCACAAATCTATTTAAAAAAAACTAAACCGGTCCGGTCGATAGCTCAGGTGGTAGAGTGCTTGCATTCCATGCCGAAAGCTCGGGTTCGAATCCCACCGAGGGTGTCAGAAATGATTTCCCGTTTCGGTGTTTATTTCAAACCCCAAAATGAAATACCGGCAAGGTTTACTCAGCCTTCACAAGAAATGAGAACCAGCACTCTCGGGAGCTGGGAAACCTCCACTTCAACTGAAGTGGTTGGCTTAAGGCCGGCCCCCTTACCTGTAAAAATAAATAGGTTCAACTCGCCACATGCGACCCCTTCGGGGATAACGCGGCAAGAAGTTACACTATATGTGTAGCTTAGTTGCGTTTGCGTAGTTGCGTTTAAACGAAATTAATATGATTGTAAATTATTCTGTGATGTTTGACAGTTCTGTGGTGTTTGACAGTTCTGTGGTTGACAGTTCTGTGGTTGACAGTTCTGTGGTTGACAGTTCTGTGGTTGACAGTTCTGTGGTTGACAGTTCTGTGGTTGACAGTTCTGTGGTTGACAGGTCTGTGGTTGGCAAGTCTTGTTGACAGGTGAGCCATATAGTATGTATCAATGATATTTTCTTCTCCATCAAAATTTTAACTCAATGTTTAGACTCGGAGATCAGTTTAAAACTTACTATGAATAACACAGATTTTTCAACAACAACAAAAACACCCAATACATGTTTTGAAACAAATTACCATAATTGCGAACACAGTTCTTTTTCATATTTTTTTTTCGTGTTCATTCAGCTTTGATGTTTTTCGATTTTAAATAGAAGGAGTTACTTCTCCACAAATAATAATAACTTAAAGAGAAGAGTAACTATAAGAGATGACTTGTAAATCTTAGAGAGTTGAAAGCTTTTTTCTATAGTTTTTATACAAACACAATCCTGAATCCTGCTTCATATCCTGAAACGATTTTTCAAATAAAGATTTCAATTCTCAGATGTTTTTTTTCCATATATGCTTTTTCTAGCATATATAGAGAAATTAAAACATTTTTGATGGCTTTTTTCTTAGTTTTTTGTTTTAACTCTATTTTTACACGCATAATTTTTCACCTTAGACTCTTAACAACGACTGCATCTAGAAAAGAGCAATGACCTTACTTACCAAGTACACATAAATAGTTCACACTGTTTTTACAGATAAGAGTTTTTTTTGCAGCGCACGCACTATAAGTAATTGAATGTCGGGTCTTACACGTGGTAAGGAGTGAACATCACACTGAAAAAACATCACAGGAAAAAAACATCACAATGACAAAACATCACAAATGAAAAACTTCTCAGGGCAAAATATCAAAATGACGTAACATCAAAAACCTCAAACACAACATGCAAAAAAAACATATGACAAAATATCTCAAGCATAACAAATACAATGCGGATGTATTTTACAACTTATGCCACCTTTCCCTTCAACAAGGAGTGGCAACGGAAAAGTGTGCGTTCATTTTTACTCGACAGGTAGAGCCAGCCCCCCGCTAAGCTACAAAGTCAATGACTTAATATACGTACAACAAATTTATGTATTGAAAGTGCCGTTTTGACTTGTGATGTTTTGTAATTGAGGTGCTCTGATCAGTGATGTTTTTCCTATGTATAATGTTTTTCATGTGATGTTGGGCCATATGCCGTTTATTGTGTGTTCTATTCGAGACATATGATTTTCACAGTGATGTTTTTTCTTATGATGTTTTCTCAGTGTGATGTTTTGTTATTACACTCACTTAAGCCTATGATTAGAACCAATACCACGTACCTAGGCGCCAATTGATATGCCAGAACACATGATTTTCCAGGAAAAAGGGATATTTTGTCATGTGATGTTTTTTTATTGTGATGTTCTGTCATGGAACCCTTACACATTACACGTAAGCCTATGATTAGACGCGATACCACGCACCTACGCACCAATTGATATGCCAGAACACATGATTTTCCAGGAAAAAGGGATATTTTGTCATGTGATGTTTTTTTATTGTGATGTTCTGTCATGGAACCCTTACACATTACACGTAAGCCTGTGATTAGACGCGATACCACGCACCTACGCGCCAGATATGCCGGTACACACGCTTTTCCAGGGAACAGTTATATAATGACGATAAGGTGTGCGTTTAGTACCCTACGAAGCAAGCAAAGGTGCCTTGTTGGTATGACGCAGTAATTTCAAATCTTTCTGTGCCACGCTATCCCCAAAGGCATTGCATTTAGAACGTACGAAGTTTTTTTCATGTGAGAACAAACCAGTCTACGCATGTTGAATTTTTCCGTATATTTAACGCCACACACAGTGACATCATCTAGCGCTAGATGGATGAAACTTTAAGTAATGTGATGTCAAAACTTTGTTAGTTATAAAATAAATATTTTACGTGTATACTTGGTTGAAAAAACTACTGTTGTCTCTAGTTAAAAAATGTATTTCTTGTAATGATAATGTTTCCTTGACTTATAGGTTGGTATGAGGCTGACCACCCATACTGTAAAAAATGGCTCACTTTTCCAATGTCCTCCCTGTTTCAGGGAAGGTCAGAAAAGTTGCAGTGCTAATGTACATTTGAGATTGGGACTTAGAATTGTGAGTACACATGCAGAATTTGTAAGCGTTTCTGGGCTTGCATTTAATATGAATTCTAAATGTTAATATATATTTCCAACTTATAGATTCACGCCTCTTGATCTAGTCTGTACGTACATAACACTTGTATTCATCTTGCCACTATAAATATAAAAGTAAAATTTGTAAACCATATTTGAGTTTTCGACTTATTTTTTTATCAATCCATACATTAATTTTCTTTACAATCTATGCTTAGAAAAAAAGTAGTGCATTCATTAAAAATATACAATTGTGGCATAAAGTTACAAAAGTTGGTAAACACTGCTTCCAATTCTCACAAGCAATGACAATAGGACTTCCTTTACAATTCTACGACGCCTTAGTAAGGTACAAGACTGCCCTTTGACATTTGCAATAACACTACGTTAAAGGAAATAAATACCATCTTTGCAGTACAAAGAAATAAGTTCACTTTAAGTTATTGCTGTGACAATGGGGAACTGCTGCAACACATATCACTGGTTCGAGTCCCAAGTCATTCTTTACAACAGTATAAACCTATCCAACAATTATTTATGTCTTCCCATGGACAGCAAAAAGACAAATGAGTTGATCTTGCACTATAAGATCTTGAATCTTTTGTAATAACTACACTAAAGAACTTTTCTTTTAAGGAAGCCTGTGTGGGAGACTCCTTAGATTCAAGAGACTCTAGGTGGTCTAATGACACTTGTTATAGTGCCGCAGAGGTGTTGGTGATGTGGCAGTTGTCCTTTATCCAGTTGCAGGGCCGTTAGCTGCGCAGTGCTGTGGTGTGTGTTGCGTTACGTTGTGTTTTGAGACGCTGAGAGGAAATGGCGATTGATATTGGATTTGAAAAGGGTAAGGTTAAAATGGTATGGAAACACAGATATCGGTAACTCATTCCATAAGCGGACAGTTTGGTAAAGGAATGAGTCGTGAAAACACCAAGTTCTGGGAAGACACCAAGTTCCGGAAAAGAAGAAGCTTGTGAAAAGCGAAACTTAATAGATTGGAGAGTAAAAAGATGGACTGTCAAAGTAAAAGATATTATGGATAAACAAAAAGAAGACAAAATATATCCATCTGGCAATATCTTTGTATCGTGGATCGTCTTGTTATAATTTTACAAAGAAGGATTCTTTGGTTCTATTGCAATACGGGAAATTTGAATAAAGGAAAAAAGACTTCCAACTAGATGGACTTTCCAAGTGAAGGATATCATGTAGTGGTCAACGCTACGTACTCATAATCCCTAGGTCTCGGATTCGATTCCCGGCGGGGCACAAAAAAATATCATTTAATTTTCAAAATCTGCTCTTCGCAAATTGCTCGGCCATAGACAAATTCCTCACACGACAACACCTTCTCTCAGGGTCAGTCTCCCCTCCACTGACCCACGCCCTGTATATCCATCCCATCCGGGGATGTGTATGCATGCGCATGTGCATGCAAAAGTTATGTGAGATGCGAGTGGCAGAAGGCCCTCCCGTGAAGCTACACTTTCCCAAGTGTTTACACAAAGCAAAGGAGGCTCAGAAATCACTGAAAGATTATTATAGCCGTGAGGGTTTAGGGTTCGATGATTTTAAATTTATAAACAAAAATGCAAAGTGATTCTGAGCATCTTAACATACGACTTAAGGCCGGCAGTTCGGCCACACGACTTTTTGGTCAACGACATTTCGGTCTGTATAACATCAGTGACACCAGTGCGTCTACGGATCTTCTCTACATCAAATATTTGTTTAACGTTTGTTTTAATTGGTATTGCAGATTCCTATGGCCGCCATTGACCCCCTGACCGAGCTCACTTGGCCGCGTCTATTCTGACGTCACAATGAACGAACAAGTGATGCGAAATGATGTATAATTGTCGGTGATGGATAACTTGCAATTAAACATAATTAAAAAATATCAATTTGCGAAAAAACCGTGAAAATTGTGTTGGCAAATAAATCGTGAAATTCAGACTATGTTTAGTTTTTTTATGAAGTCTGTACATTTCGTCAGAAAGGTTGTGAAGTCACACGGCCGGGTTGCTAGGGCAAAGGCTAACTTATATTTGTTTTCAGTTTTTTAAAACGCTATCTAGACTCTAGATTTAAGAGAATTTATATGTCTGTGACAATTGTGAGATTCAGATTGGTATGAGGCTGACCACCCTTACTGTGAAAATTGGTTCACTTTTGCCAACATCATCCTTTTCTAGGAAAAGCAGAAAAAAGGTATACGGGGCTATTCCTAGACATTTCAGTTGTCCGTTGAGCCCACGCTTTGACAAACTAATGATGCATTTGTATGAAGACCTGTCAATCCAAGTTGGCCGCAAGTGAACAGCTGATTAGTATTCATACAAATATTACCGATTTTCGGTAGGTAAGAATGCACATGAATACGAATGCCAATAAATGCCTTTATTCTTTTAATTTTAGAGCTGTTTTTATTTTAACGATATGATAAAAAATAAAAAAAGTTATGCCATTTTTCTGCAACCTCAAACATTATACTGCTCTCCTGAACAATTTAGTTTATGTCGCTTATGCCCAACTTTCTTTTAACAGTCGATATGTGTTTGATCAGCTTTTTGAATGTTACTATTAATCATTGACTTATAGGTTGTTATGCGGCTGACCACCCATACTGTAAAAAATGGTTCACTATGCCAATGTCACCCCTGTTTCAGGGAAGGACGGCAAGAGTTGCAAGGCTTATGTTCATTTGAGATTGGGTTTTTATATTGTAGGTCCACATGCGGCATGTGTTAGCGCGAAATTATACATATCTGCTTGTCGGAATGCATTTAATATAAATCTTAAATGATATATATCTTTGCAGCTTAGATTAGATTAGATTAGATTAGATTAGAATCATTGCTTGACTTATAGATTGGTATGAGGCTGACCACCCATACCGTATAAAATGTTTCACTTTGCGAATGTCACCCCTGTTTCAGGGAAGGTCAGCAAGAGTTGCAGGGCTAATATTCATTTGAGATTGGGTTTTAATATTGTAGGTCCACATGCGGCATTTATGAGCGCGAAATTATGCGCGTCTGCTTGTGGTAATGCATTCAATATGAATCTCAAATGATACATAGATATCTTTGCAACTTAGATTTTGATTTAGAATGCTCTGCGGTGGCCGGGCCGGTTGCCTGGAACAATTTTCCCATCGGTGTTCACGCTAACCAGCCTACCACCACCTTCAGAAAGAAACTGAAGACACTACTTTTCTCCAGAAGCCATGGCGCCCTTGAGATGGTCCTGGACCATTAAATGGCGCCACAGGAAAGAAATCATCCATCATCATCACCATCTGATCATAGATTAAACAGGTCAAAGTATAACTCAAAACATCTGATAGATACAAATGTGACAAAACACAGATGAAAGACCTCACGACGCGGTACTTTCATGCCAGATAACGGTCCTCATTGTGAGGTTACGGAAAGTGGGTCTCGCCCGGGGCCTGAAAGAAGTCGAGAACCTTCTCAGTTACAATAACAACGGGCTGCAGAGGTCCGAATACACTGCATATACGTTTCAACTCAAAAATATATAGAAACTTAAGCGCTAACAGTAGAAGCGCTGCTTCAGTTTATATGGGTTTTTTTTGTAAAATCGATAAACTGCTTTGTACTTGGGAACAGTTCCCTTAGTACGAGTTGCAAAACTTGAGAAAAGTAAAGTTTACGGAAAATATTAAAGCGTGATTTCTCCCAAAATCTGCCGTTTTTGTTTCTTACACTTTGTGGTCTTAGCAAAAGAGTTACAGTGATGAAGAAAATCAAGTTCAAACAAACAAAAACGGCAGATTTTGGGGGAAATCACTCTATAATATTTGCCGCAAACTTTACATTACTCAAGTTTTGCAACTCGTACTAAGGGTACTGAAGATGGGAAATAGAGTAAGAGAGTTTTTATTGATTGTGATTAAACAGAAATGATGGCGGTTATCTCTTTAAAGAACTGCAATTTAGATTCTTGTAAATTGTGATAGGATTTACAGTTGTTTGTTAAAGTTGTCATTTTATTTTTCAAAAATGAAAGATGACGTATACCTTTCGATTTTGATAGTATCAACTCGAAATTGTTTGCACCGGTCGATAGCTCAGTTGGTGGAAAAAAAATGTGACCAGTCTTTTGAAGAATCAGATGTTTTCTTCAACTCGTAAGCTTTTTACAAAAATAAAAAGTATAGAATAAAACAAAAGTAAGAGAAAAATGAAACAAAGAATAAGTCAAAAAGTCATTTGGTAGAATGCCGAGCGCAAGGGTTTGATCGCCACGGAGAGGTCAGAAATAATTTCCCGTTTCTGTGTTTTTCAACCGGCAAATATGAAACAAAATAAAAAAACAAAATACCGCCAAAGTCAACTCATCCTTCACAAGAAATGAGAACTAGCCCCCTGAGCAGGGAAACCCTTACATCAACTTAAATAACTTGGACCGGTCCGTAGTCCGTAGTGGCAACACTTCGGACTCGTAAATGGAAGGTTGTGGATTCGGATCCCGGCGGAGCACAAAAATATACCATTTATATTTCGAATGTGCTCTTCGCTGGGTTGAAAATTCATAAACCTTTACCAATGACCGGTCACCAAAGGTCCATCCAGCCTTACAGCAATTGGGTCTTGCTTGAGTATTGGCGCTTTGTAGCGACGACCAAGCTCGTACACCTCTGCGGCACTACAACAAGTGTCATAGACCCCTAGAGTCTTTAGAATCTAGGGAGTCTCCCGCACAGGATTTCTTAAAAAAAAAAAAAAAAAATAGTTAGCGTACGGCAGGCATCTTACCCGTTAAAATAAATAAGTCCCGAATCGTCACATGCGACTCCTTCGGGAATAACGCAGGCAAGAACATACACTATATGTGTTGCTTAGTTGCGTTTATGCTCCACCGGGATACAAACACACAACCTTTTGTTTACAAAATCGCAGCGTTAACCACAAGACTACGGACCGGTCAATGAAGCAGTCAATGACCCATAACTTGGTGAGTAGGTATTATTTTTATTGTGCAGCATGTCGCACGTTTAATAATAAAGAGAAATAACTCGAAAATTGGGAAAATCGAGATTTTGTAATAAAACGCAAGAACAATGCGAAAAGAATGCGTAGAATGCGACAGCCGTTCAATTTGGACGAATATGATCGAGATAAAACATCGGCCGCCTTTTTCATCCCATACAAGTTGTACTGGGTGTTTGAACTTCAAACGCGTTTTCCCAACATTCATGTTTTTTGAGTTATTGCTCTTTATTTTTAAACGTGCGATGTGTAATGCAACTTGCAATCCATCCTGCAGTCTGTATGCGCCAACAGATGACGTCATAACAATATACGTGACTGTGTATTAAATAATACCTACCAAAGCAACAATATGTCATTTCATTCTGTCTCTTTCTTTATCAGTAAATGCATTGAGTTATAACACAGCGGAGTCGAAACTTTTGTGACGCAAGTAGACACTACCTGTTTCAACCTTTCGTTTGTTAGAAAGAGAAAAATGATACTCCGAGTTTGGACACTTTGTTAACAGGTAAAGTGTACAGTTGTTAGAATTTTGTTCTAAAGTATTGGTATTACTGCAATGTCTTGTCTGCGCACAAATCCTGCGCACCCGTTGCAATTACAATTTTTAAAGCAATTTTGCATTCTTATAAAATATATAAAATAGTTTAGTTGGTAGAGTGCTTGCCATAGATAAAATCACCATTCCATGCCGTGACCTCGGGTTTGAATCCCAACTAGGGTGTCAGAAATGATTTCCCTTTTCGGTGTTTATTTCAAACCCAAAATAAAATACCGACAAGATTTACTCAGCCTTCACAGGAAATTAGTAGGTACCAGCCCCCTTGGGAGCTAGGAAACCCCCACATCAACTGAAGTGGTCGGCGGCGTAAGGCCGGCCCCCTTACCTTTAAAAATAAAAAGGATCACTCCCCACATGCGACACCTTCGGGGAGAACGCTGCAAGAAATCACACTATATGTGTAGCTAAGTTGCGTTAGACTTTTTTGTCTGCGCGCCCATTGCAATGATTATAGTCAATGACTTTGTGAATCTTGAAAGAAAAATTGCATTATCATAAAAACATAACGGCATGTATATTTATTGAGTGTCGAAGCAAAATACCGAGAAAGCAAGAAAACATTTCACATGATTATCAAGTATTCTGTGGTGTTTGACAGCTCTGTGTTGACAGTTCCGGTTGACAGGTGAGACATACAGTATGTATCAATGCCGTAAACTAGTTTCTTCTCCATTAATATTATAGCTCAAGAGTAAAGACCATTGTCACAAAAGCTTTGGTAAAATACTTGTCATGATGCTTGCGTGAATTGAATTTCAAAATGAAACAATGTATGAACGTACCGGTGACCGATCGATAGCATAATGGTTAACGCTTTGGACTCGTAAATGGAAGGTTTTGGGTTTGAATCCCGGTGAAGCACAGAAATATACCATTTATATTTCCAAAAATGCTCTTCGCTGGGTAGGAAAATTCATTGCTTTTACCAATGACCGGTCACCAAAAGTCCATCCAGCCTTACAACAACTGTGTTTTGCTTAAGAATTGGCAAGCTCGCAGAGGGCTCTTGAGGTGTGATACACACAAAAACAGCGCTCACCAAATAAATCAGCCTAATTTAATTTAATGTATGTTAATTTGAGATTTGGATTTTATATTGTAGATTCACAGGCGGCATGCGCAAGCGCGAACTTGTACGTGTCTGCTTGTTAGAATGCATTTAATATAAATCCCCAATGTTAGACATATTTGCGACTTAGATTAGATTAGATTAGATTAGATCAACTTTTCTTAACCTTAAATGTATATACGGTATATATATCTTAAAGCAACTTAGATTATAGATATAAAACACAGATACAACATTGTAAAGGTATTCAGCATTTCCTCATGATGAATAAATTATTTTCACCCGGGCATATCGGCATGTGACCAGTAGTTCTTGATATTGAACTTGCCCAGCCGGCCATTTGGGTCAACAGCAATTTTATTCATTGCACCATATATACACTACACAGACATACATGCATATATACCATCTTAATGCAGTTGCATTAAAAATATTTTTTATAAAACTACGGGCTATATTTAATTTCTTTTCTCTTTTTATCTTAAACCAATATGCATATTTTGTTAAAAATTCAATAAATAGCCTTTTTTAAATCAACCATTCATTCTGTTTTCGGCATCTAATAAAAATTATACTCAAAATTAAATTCAAGAATACATCTCAATTAGAATTTATATTTAAAAAAACCTCATACTTTTATTGGCATCAATTAATTTTATATCTTACTCCCGGCATCTTTAATTCGCCATGCAAAAAAAGTCTCTGAATTTTCTGGTAAAATTTGAATCAAAGGGATTTCGCCGCTGCTGCGGTCCGCCGAGACATATTGAGGTCCAAAGAGTGTATTGAGGTCTGCCGGTGAATATGGCTGCGGTTCCATGTTAGAACGACACAGAGACAAAACGACACATTAAGGCGTGTTACGAGTATAAAGCTAAATCTGCCATTTTTGTTTCTTACACTTTATGGTCTTAGCAAAATAGTTACAGTTATGAAAAAAATCAAGCATGTTAATTAATTTTTTATCTTAATTATAAAGCTTGAACAAAATATATAATTTAAGAATTGTCACCACAAAAAAATATTGAAAAAAACGCGTTTGTTTTTTACATTTTTAGCTTTTTTTTCGTGTGTGCTGTATTTTGGATTTTTTTTTTGCTTTTTAATTACAGAACTTTATATTGCTTAGGTTTCGTACTCAACATTTTTTTTATAATATCAATAGTTTTTGAGTAAATATGGAAAAACTGAAACTACTTAATGAATTAAATTTTAATTAAATCAAAGAACACAGTTTTTCCATATTTACTCAAAAACTATTGACATTATAAAAAAAATGTTCAGTACGGAACCTAAGCAATGTATAGTTCTATAATTAAAAAGCAAAAAAAAATATCCAAAATACAGCACACATGAAAAAAAAGCTAAAAATGTAAAAAAAACGCGTTTTTTTCAATATTTTTTTGTGGTGGCAATTCTTAAGGTATATATTTTATTCAAACTTTATAATTAAGATAAAAAATTAATTAACATGCTTGATTTTTTTCATTACTGTAACTATTTTGCTAAGACCATAAAGTGTAAGAAACAAAAATGGCAAATTTAGCTTTATAACACGCCTTAAAGAACGACACATGACAGAACGACACCACATGACAGAACATTTCAATGACAGGAAATCACATGACAAAACATCACTATGATAAAACAAAACAAAGGAAATACTTCACGATTCCTTGACTTTTAGATTTGTATGAGGCTGACCACCCATGCTGTAAAAAATGGTTAATTTGGCAATGTCACCTCTGTTTCAGGGAAGGTTGGGAAGAGTTGCAGGGCTTATGTTCATTTGAGATTGGGTTTTTATATTGTAGGTCCACATGCGGCATGTGTTAGCGCGAACTTATACATGTCTGCTTGTGGGAATGCGTTTAATATGAATCTTAAATGATAGCTACATATCTTTACAGCATAGATTTAGATTAGATTTAGATAACAAAACAAAACAAGGACAAAACAAACATTTATTTCACTTGTGTACTTGTGTACTTGTCCACACGACGTATGCAACTCCTTCAGGGATAATTTTTTTTATCCAATAATAATAATTGAGGGCGTTAATTTTTTATTACAAGTTTTACTTAATAATATTTGTACGAGTTCCATTTTCACGTCATGTTTCTCATATCTCACTTTTTGGTCATGCCGTTTATGGTGTTTCTGTTTTGTGATGTTTTGTCATGTGATGTTTTTTCAAGTGCCGTTTATGATATGCTCTGTTTTAAGTATGCGATGTTTTGTCATGGGATCTACTGTCATTGTGATGTCCTGTCATTGTGATGGTCCATCATGTGTCGTTATGTCATGTGTCGTTTTGTCACTGTGTCGTTCTAACATTGAACCCCAAAGAGTATATTGAGGTCTACCGGTGAATATAGCTGCTCAACATTGTGCAAGCATGCGATACAGAAATGTTAAAGGGACCCCCGAATACGCGGCCCCAAGGAATGCGGCCTCTGAGGAGGTTCAACAATTATTTGTGTGCACTGGAGACGTGGGAGGGAAGGGGATTGAAGCAGGGTGAATTTGGATGATGTAGGATCGAATGTGAATATGTAAGGATGAATTTGGATGATGTAGGATGAAATGGGATTGAATTATGATGAATTTAAATGATTCAGGATCAAATAAGATCGCGGAAGGATAAATTTGAATGATATCGGATCAAATAGGATGAATTTGAATGATGTAGGATCAAATAAGATCGCGGAAGGATTATTTTGGATGATATAGGATCAAATAGGATTGAAATAGGATGGATATAAATAATGTCGGATAAATTGGAATTAAGGTAGGATGAGTTTGGATGATGTAGGATCAAATACAATTGTGAGAGATGAATTTAGATGATATAAGATCAAATGGGACTAAAGTAGGATGAATTTTAATGAAGTAGAATCAAATAAGATTACGAGAGGATTAATTTGGATGATATAAGATCAAATAGGATTGAAATAGGATGAATTTGAATGATGTAGGATCAATCGGGATTAAGTTAAGATGAATTTAGATGATGTAGGATCAAATGGAATAAAAAAGGATGATATGGATGATTAAGAATCAAATGGGATATAAATAGGATAAATTTGAAATGGTAAAAGAAAAAAACATGGGGTGATCTTTAATCGTAAATGAAATAGAATCAAAAATGGTCAGTAGGATCTAGGAATAAATCCACGGCGTAGATCAGCAAAAACTTGTATATATAATCCTTATTTACACACATACATATTACGTAATTATACATTAGCAATAATGGTAAATTGCAAGTTATATCGCGTATGTGGAACATTAAGTATGGCAGAAGTACTGGCGATCATCACGACTCCCATCATCAGCGTGTGGAGAATGGAATGATGATAATAACCCGGTTTTTTCTACCAAGAACTACGATCGAGTCCTTCCAATGCTTCCATCGTACGTGGTTATAAATACATGTTAAAATGATAATTCCAAATCTATTCCTTGACTTATACGTTGGTATGAGGCTGACCACCCATACTGTAAAAAATGGTTCACTGTGCCAATATCTCCCCTGTTTCAGGGAAGGACGGCAAGAGTTGTAGAATAAATGTTCATTTGAGATTTGTGTTTTTATATTGTAGGTCCACATGCGGCATGTGTGAGCGCGAACTTATACGTGTCTGCTTTTGAGAATGCATATAATGTGAATCCCCAATGTTACATATCTTTGCGACTAGATAAAATTAGATAAGATTAGGTGCCTCAACAGTCCGGTCGATAGCTCAGGTGGTAGAGTGCTTGCATTTCATGCCGAAAGCTCGGGTTCGAATCCCACCGAGGGTGTCAGAAATGATTTCCCGTTTCCGTGTTTATTTCAAACCCCAAAATAAAATACCGGCAAGGTTTACTCAGCCTTCACAAGAAATGAGTACCAGCGCCCTCGGGAGCTGGTTCAACTGAAGTGGTTGGTGTAAGGCCGGCCCCCTTACCTGTAAAAATAAATAGATTCAACTCGCCACATACGACCCCTTCGGGGATAACGCGGCAAGAAGTTACACTATATGTGTAGCTTAGTTGCGTTTTTTTTTTGCGTTGCCTCAACAGCTAATCGCCGTTCCATACAAAATGGATCAGCTGTTAATACGCCGCCATGTTTTAATTCGTCATATCTTCGAATTTTACCCACATTGTACCCCCGCAATCAAAATATTCCCAATTCATTGTTCAATGCTATAATATGATAAAAAAGACAAGTCGCATTTAGTTACTCGTGCGTAGCAATTGGACGTAAAATCTTACATTACGTGAGTGGCATCTATTAAATAATTCGCTACCTACATTTATCTCGTACGCTATCATTTTGAATTTTACCGAGTCTGACCTTACGTCAATATTTTCCTTGGAATTGTTAAAAGAAACGTGAGGCGTGCCTCAAGCCCTGATGGGTACTGAACCATGGAGCTTTGTCTTGGGGTCTATTTAAAAATATTCTTATTATTAATAACCAACAGACTGAGGACGTGCCAAAGAGCGATTGAAAGGAGGATGCTGGGAATCAGCCTCAGAGACAGGGTTCCAAACCAGGAGATATGTAGACGCACTGGTGTCATACAGCGAATGGCCTGCTTTAAAGTGGCGCTGCGCTGGTCACGTCGCAAAGTACGACCATGATAGGTGGCCGAAAAGATAGATCTTTGCTGGTTTTTTTCATTATTTCAATTATGTTTTTTGTACCAAGATGTATCATGTTAAAACTGTTTGTTTGCTATTTAAATAAAATAAAAATAAAGGATCGTCCAGTGGCGACCCAAGATGTCCAAGGGCGAGCGGGGAGACCACAACTGAGGTGGATGGACGACATCAAGAGAGCTGCAGGCAGAGGATTGCTGTACACAGCAGCCGATAGACAGGAATGGAGAGGATCGGAGGAGGCCTACGTCCAGGAGGGGACTGAGAAAGGCTGAGAAAGGAAGGAAGGTATTGATTTTATAGGTATAGGTCCTTTTTAAGGTATTGTTGTTTTATATACATACTTGTAAAACGTAATTTATATTTGTGTTCCTGAGTTGTTAATATGTGGCTAACCACCCATGCTGTAAAAGGTCGGTTCATTTTTGCAATGCCACCACTGTTTTCAGGGAAGGTCGACAAGAGTTTCAGGGATTATGTTCGTTTAAGATTTGGGTTTCTATCCTCTTCACTCACCTCTTCGTCCAATCATACGGACAAGCGCCTTTGTAGTGACACACTGTCATAAAAGGCGCTGTACAAATTTTGTCTTATCTATCTATCTATGTTGTAAGTTCACATGCAGCATGCGTAAGCGCCTCTCCTAAGCCTTTCTCATAACGTGACCGAAGTACATCAGCTTTCTCTGCTCAATGGTTGGCAGAAGCTCCTTTGTAGTGCGCATACGTCGGATGACTTCTTCATTGGTGACCCGATCACGCCACGAAAAATTCGAAGCATTTTTGTTACACACACATACATTTACTTTACTTATAGATCCAGAGTCATAATAAAAGAAGAGCTTGTATGAAGAAGGTTATGACTCTGGAGGAAATGAAAGAAGTATGCAAGGATAGAAAGAAATGGCGGTTGATCTGTGATGTTGGCGGCTAGGGTTTGTTAAATTGAAATTGGTTTTATGATTTAGTTTTTTATGGCCATGTATATATTGTTATTTTTATTCTTTGATTTAAAAAAATGTAATTTGTCATGTATGTTCCTTGACTTATAGGTTGTTATGCGGCTGACCACCCATAATATAAAAATTGGTTCACTTTGCTAATGTCACACCTGTTTCAGGGAAGGACGGCAAGAGTTGCAAGGCTTATGTTCATTTGAGATTGGGTTTTTATATTGTAGGTCCACATGCGGCATGTGTTAGCGCGAAATTATACATATCTGCTCGTGGGAATGCATTTAGTATAAATCTTAAATGATATATATCTTTGCAGCTTAGATTAGATTAGATTATAGTAGGATATGCGGCTGACCACCCATCCTGCAAAAAAAATGGTTCACTTTGCCAACGAGTCACCGTATTGCAGAAAAGGTCAGCAAGAGTTTCAGGGCCTATGTTCATTTAAAATTTGTTTTTTTTGTTGTAAGTCCACATGCAGCATCTTTTACATGTCTGCTTATGGGAATGCTTAAATATGAATCTTACATGTAATATATATCTTTGCAACTTAGATTATACAGACACATATCGAACGCTTCAATTTGTTGTTACATTGTAAGCATCGATTTGTATGGAATTAGTGACTTGATGTGTAGACATGTGTGTGCCTTCAAATGAATGTCGGACGTCCCCTCAGGAGCAAAAAGCTAATTCCGTGAAGCATTTAATAAATAATTTATTAATTAGCCAAGCATTTTTGTCTGAATATGGACGGTTCTCGAAGCAATGGGTGGTCGAGACGGCAAAGAGCAGAGATCCTCAAAGTTGAAGTGTGCATGCTACCAATCGACTCGCAAATACTTTGAATAGTACTGTTGCCATTTTAAATTGTGAACCTACCTTAAATGCATTTTTTGTAACGTACAAAAATTATCAACCTTGTGAATAATCTATATCTAAGTTGCAAAGATATACATATAAGGCTTTACAGGCTTTACATATAAGACCGGTTCATAGTCCAGTGGTTAGAATCCCGGCAGAGCACAAAAAATATATCATTTATGTTTTCAAATTTGCTCTTCGCTGAGTTGAAAACTTCATAAACCTTTACCAAAGATTGGTCATCAAAAGGTCCATCCAGCCTTACAGCAACTAGGTCTTGCTTGAGAATAGGCGCATTCTACAGCGACGACCAAGCTCGCAGAGGGCTCTTGAGGTGTGATACACACAAAAACAGCGCTCACCAAATAAATCAGCCTAATTTAAGGCTCATATTTAATGCATTGCCACAAGCAGGCACTTTTAAGTTCGCCCTTACACATGCTGCATGTGAACATACGAAATTAAATCAAACTTGACATGAGCATAAGCTTCGCAACCCCTGCCGCATTTCCCTGCAACAGGAAGGGGCATTGGCAAAGTGAACCATTATTTACAGTAGGTACGAGTATCTGTGATCAGCGTCATACCAACTTCTTAGTCAAGGTACACCAAAATGAATGTTGTAAATTTTTTAAATAACATACCAAATTTCGACAATAGTTAAAGTGTTAAATGCAATTTTTTTCAAAAGTTTGATATTCTTTGGTTGTCAAATTCATACGCAGCATTCCAAATACATGCTATCGTTTAGTAGAATGTCATTTCAAAATCAGACGACGCAAGAACCTTATTCATCTAATTAAATAGGCTTCTTGTGTGACTTAGAGATAGCTAAGTGAACCGTAAACGTCGCAAGCGAATACTGACGATTCCATACTGCACGTCGTATTCACAGACAACGCTATGAAGTCATATTGATTTGCAAAACACAATGCATTAAAAAAAAATAATGCAAAAATAAAAACAATTTTTTTTTCACGAGAATAACCAGAGTTATAATAAAAAAAAGAGCCTGTATGAAGAAGGTTATGACTCTGGAGGAAATGAAAGAAGTATATAGGGACAGAAAGAATTGGCGTTGATCTGTAATGTTGGCGGCTAGGGTTTATTTTAAAGTGAAATTTGTTTTATGTTTTAGTTTTTGATGTCCATATATATTATTATTTATTGATTTAAAAAATGTAATTTGTCGTATATGTTCCTTGACTTATAGGTTGGTATGCGGCTGACCACCCATGCTGTAAAAATGGTTCACTTTGCCAATGTCACCCCTGTCTCAGGGAAGGACGGCAAGAGTTGCAGGGTGTAAGTCCATTTGAGATTTGGTTTTTATGTTGTAGGTTCACATGAGGCATGTGCAAGCACGAACTTGTACGTGTCTGGTTGTGAGAATGCATGTAATGTGAATCTCCAATGTAACATATATTTGCAACTTAGATTAGATTAGATTAGATTAGTTGGTTTATTGTATTGAGCGCTTTCAGAGTTGCTCTCTTGGTAGTGGTGTGATAACTGTAACTGTAACTCTGTAGGAATTCCACTAGGGGTGGCCAAAGCCTCTGCAGAGCTGCCTCCATCTCTTCCTATCTTTAGATACCTCTTTCAATTCATTCATATCCATCATCTTTTTCATGCATTTTCTTCTTTTACGCTCAATTTGTCATCATCATTGGCACGACAACCCGGGGTGGGTCTTGGCCTCCCTCAGCAACCGCTGCCAGCGCTGTCTATCCAACGTCTTCCTCCTCTAGTCCCACATTTCCACTGCACGGCAATCCGCCACCACTCCATCCAGCCATCTTGAACGTGGTCTTCCCACTGTCCGGCGTCCCTCCGGGTTCGTCATCACAATCGTCTTCTCCAGGCTCCGATGGTCCATTTGCTGAATGTGCCCCAGCCAATGCAGTCTGTTGACCTTTACTGAGCGGACCACATCAACGCTCAATTTGTAAATACAATTATTTCACAATCTCCTCAAACTGATCACTCTTGACTTTTCTCGGTCGTCCCTTATCTCTTCTTCCTTTCACACTTCCTCTATTTATCTTTCTCTGATAACACTCCAAAAGCGCTCGAGATGATAAACCAACTCGTGAAGAAAAACTTTGTGCTTTATTTTTACATGAATCTTCATAATGTCAATTTGCTTATTTTCTTCACATTTTTGTTGTATAGAATCAGGTCTTCAATCAGGTCTCCATCAGTCTATCCGAAGAAGCACAATCGGAATCTGCTTCTTGACGAAGCAATCAAAGCAGCATAAAGTTATCATAGCATTGTCTGTGAATATAACCGAAGACTCACGGAAAAGCACGAAGCTACACGGAGCCATTCCAATTATCACCATTGGAATCTGCTTCTTGATGAAGTACCTAATCAAAGCAGCATAACTTCACGGAAAAGCACAAAACCGAGACCTCCGAAGAAGCACAATTGAAGACTACAGGGGAAGAACTACTTGTCGGTGTTATGGCCGCGGGGATCAAGTCAGGTTATTTGGAACCGGATAACGTGGGTTCGAATCCCGCGACAATAACTTCGACTCTGGTTCAACAGATGCCGTTGCATGCACACAAGCTTCTGCTTTCGCATGAAGACAACTGACCAGGCAAAATAGGTTGGTTGATTGCATTCCTTTCCACAAATCTATTTAAAAAAAAAAAAACAAAGAATGTCAGTTGAAGAACATTATGAGTAAATCAATATTTGAAATCATGGTTATTGCCTGTCACAAAGAACTGGAAATACCACCATAAACTGTAACAGCGACTGTTGTTGCATTAATTTTTTTGCAGAGCTGTAGATACACACAGATGTCACTAGAACTTACTTCCTAATTTTTGCTGTCATTCCTTGTTGTTCCCCTTTAGTCTTTAATTGGATCTGCTTCCTGACAAAATAATCAAAGCAACTTCTCATAGCGTTGTCTGTGAATATAATCGAAGTGTCACGGAAAAGCACGAAGCCACACGGAGCCATCCGAAGAAGCACAATTGGAATCTGCTCCTTGACGAAGTAATCAAGTCCCTCGGAGCGAAATGCCTGGACCGCCAAGAATCCCATAAGTTTCGGGGAATCGAGACAGAACCGTCCGACGTTTTTTTCACATCCTCTGTTTTGGGAAGGCAATTGTCTGTCAAAAAAAAACTCTAGAGTTATCTAATAATGATACCAATTAACGAGAATTTTGTATAAGATAGGATCTTAATTTTTCCATATTTCTCGAAGATATTACAATAGCCTGGTTTTTTACTATAAGACCAAGATTGTATTTCGAAAATATCCAGTTTTTCATTTTGAATGACACATCAAAGGATGTATGACAAATGGTTTCGTTCCTTGATATATAGGTGGGTATGAGGCTGATAACCCAAAACCTGAACCCATACTGTAAAAATTGGTTCACTTTGACAACGTGTCGCCCATGTTTCATAGAAAGTCGGCAAAATTGTTGGAATTGTAAACGAACAATATAATATCTAAACCTCAAATGAACATAAGCCCTGCAGCTCTTGCTTCCCTAACCTGAAACACGGTTTTCTTTTGCAACTAAGCTTAACATATAGTGTAACCTTTTTGCCTGCGTTATCCCCAAACGGGTGGCACGTGGCGATTAGGGACCTGTTTTTTTTTACAGGTAAGGGGGCCGGACTCACACCAGCTACTTTCAGTTGAAGTGGGACATTGACAAGTGTGAATATTTTTTTAAAGTATGTATGGTCACCCTCAAACCAATTTTTAAGCTAAGGAACAAGTTGAAATAACTATTGTGAATTCATTTATTTTACATTACAAAAAGCTGTACATTTTTTCTAATGAGTTCATCAAAAAAAACTTATCAAATGGAAGCAGAATTGATGCAAAAAATAGATTGTTTGCGGCAATGTGGATGAATGAAAAACTGTTATAAAAAGAATGAACAAATATTGCAAGAGGAATGGAAAAATGATCGGCGGGGAATCATCGATTGAACGATCGGAATAAACAAATGTAAATAAGACGATTAGGAAAAACGTGGCAAAGAATGGAATAATCATTCTTAAGATTCTATAAGTATGTTTTTAGATTCTTGATTTCAAGGGCACTTCTTGGTACTGTTTTTTTTTGTGTTAGTGGCAGTGTATGAAACAAAAGAGTAATAGATAAGCCATTCCTTGACTTATAGGTTGTTATGCGGCTGACCACCCATACTGTAAAAAAAATGGTTCACTTTGCCAATGTCACCCCTGTTTCAGCGAAGGACGGCAAGAGTTGCAAGGCTTATGTTCATTTGAGATTGGGTTTTTATATTGTAGGTCCACATGCGGCATGTGTTAGCGCGAAATTATACATATCTGCTTGTGGGAATGCATTTAATATAAATTATGTTATATAAAATTAAATGATTTATATCTTTGCAGCTTAGATTAGATTAGATTAGATTAGATTCTATGAATTCTTAGGACATATAAAAATTGAAAACCAATCTTAAGAATTGTTGATAATTCGTAAAAAAACAAACGAAATTCCTTTCAAATTCATGCAATGTCGAGACAATAAAAAAATGTAAGAAATATACATATTAAAGACTTTTTTGATATGAAAATATGTCACCGCCGTAAAATAAACTAATCTGCGCATATAATGCAACTTCTCACCTCGTTGTCCACGAAAAACTAGCATGTAGTGTGTGGAAACTATCATTTTTTCAAGGTAAGGAGGCTGGCCTTACATCAACCCCTTCCGTTGTAGGAGAGGTTTCCCAGATCCTCTCATTTCTTGTGAATGCTGGGTAAACCTTGACGGTGTTTTATTTTGGGTTTGAAATAAACACCTGAACGGGAAATCATTTCTGACACCCTGCATGGGGATCGAACCTTTTCTTTAACTTTTATGGATAAAAAAAAATGTACCTGTTTGTGTCTGTTAGTGTGCATGCATTCAATATGAATTTTAAATGTTAATGTATCTTTGCGACTTACATTATAGATTAAAGTGACGACTGAGGCAAGAATTTTCTGTGTGTGTAGCATTGATTTTCAAGTGACTTTGATAGCTTATCAAAATTGTCTAAAACTCAATACACTGTTTACAAACAGAGCCTTGATGGGGTCACGTACAGATGAGGTAGGTCTTTAAGCCAGGCGATCTGAGCCCAGGATAATTATATATGTCAGCCATCAAAGCCTTACAAAAGTCATGGCTGTACACCGAATGTTAGTAAAGCTTGTGGTAATGCCATGTTTACCATGTTAAATTACCATAATACTAGACATCTTCTGTTCCGGTCCATGGCTCAATTGCCAACACCTGTTACCAATTTTAAGGCCCGGTATTTTCAACATTAGCTTATGTGACTTTAACAAATAACAATTCTCACAGTCGTCAGTTTTTTTTCCCTTTTTTCTAGTGTGTTGGTAGGATAGAAGGATGCTCCTGTAAAATTCCCTTTCCATTTTTTATTTCCCGTGAAAAAAAAACATTTTCCTAATGGCCAAAGACCTAGGGGGCTGTCCATATATTACATCATTCGCATTAAGGGGGGGGGAGTCTGGTCTGCGGATGATGGCAAATGATGTACGAGTACCAAAAGTGACGTCGTTCATGTAAATACCAATTTCTACAAAATATACAAAATATTATGTAAGTAATATAACATTATTAATTATTAAGCTCATTATTATTACAGCAAGAGGGGTCATTAGATAATGACTATAGGATGATTGTAAGGGGGGGGGGGGGTTGAAAATCGGCCAAAATCGATGACGTAATTATGGACGGCCCCTAGGTAGTTTATTTGTGTAAGCTAATAAGATACCTCCTGGTTTTCTCATTTTTCATTTGTGTGAGAAAGGGGAATGTGGAATTGCTCATGTGAAGCTACCTCTGTTGGAGATAAGACAAACAAGCGCTAAGGGGACGAAATGTAGTGGCAGGGTCAAAACACCAAGTCATGGTCTAAAATAATAAGTATTTATAAATATTATCGAAAAATACTTAAAAATACGAAAATCATGAGCAATTTTTTTAATGATTTTATTCAAAGTATGTATGTACGAGTATTACCTTTTTTGTGTACAATTTTTTTTTTCATCAATGAAATTTGATGCGTAGATTTGTGGAAGATCTATATAATTATATATCGATTAAATTCAATTAAGGAATTCTTAAATGTACAATAATGGGTTCCCCTCAATTTTAAATAAATTTAAAAGTAAAAAATGTTGTGCACTTTTTTCATGTAATTTTTTTGCAAATATTATTGTTATTATAATAATTGTATTTGCAAGAGCACATTTT
Source organism: Agapetus fuscipes (assembly GCA_951799405.1). Classification (NCBI taxonomy): domain Eukaryota; kingdom Metazoa; phylum Arthropoda; class Insecta; order Trichoptera; family Glossosomatidae; genus Agapetus; species Agapetus fuscipes. The sequence continues at coordinate 12,970,445 of OX637355.1, read as the reverse complement.
TTATGTTTTCTAATAATCTAATCATAACTATTCAATATGTAATTCTATGTACTTTGTGGTTTTCAATAAACTATACTGATTGCTGTTTTTTTTAAATTGTGCATTTATTTATTATTATTATAATTTGATAAATATTTATATTATTGTTTACACACTCATACATAATAATTATGTCAATGAATAAATAAACAATATGATTGTCGTATTTTTTATAATTATATTATTTCCAAGAGTTATTAGAGTTAAAGAAGTATGCAAGGATAGAAAGAAATGGCGGTTGATCTGTGATGTTGGCGGCTAGGGTTTGTTAAAGTGAATTTGGTTTTATGATTTAGTTTTTTATGTCCATGTATATATTGTTATTTTTATTCTTTGATTTTAAAAAATGTAATTTGTCATGTATGTTCCTTGACTTATAGGTTGTTATGCGGCTGACCACCCATAATATAAAAATTGGTTCACTTTGCCAATGTCACCCCTGTTTCAGGGAAGGACGGCAAGAGTTGCAAGGCTTATGTTCATTTGAGATTGGGTTTTTATATTGTAGGTCCACATGCGGCATGTGTTAGCGCGAAATTATACATATCTGCTTGTGGGAATGCATTTAGTATAAATCTTAAATGATATATATTTTTGCAGCTTAGATTAGATTAGATTAGATTAGATTATTAAAGAATATTAACAATAATAAAATCTATTTTTTGAGTCTATTCACGCGGAGGGTGCAATACGTGAACAGTCTTATAAAATTTACAAGTTAATACAGAGGAAACAAATTATCAAATAAAATATGTTAAATTACTTGTTCAAAAAGATAACAAAGGTTTTCAAAAAAAAATACCATTCGTTTTTTCATGTTGTCTTGGGATTTGAACCATGTACATTCTGATCAGTAATTTAACCCGATTAACACTTGACTAATATTAACCTAGCCCATCGTTTAAATATTTCTTTATAAAATTCACCCAAAAACCTCATAAAGTTTTAAAACCATTTTTTGTGTTTTGTCGGGATTCGAACCGAAAACCTTCCGATCTGTCCAATCTTACACATTTGAAATCAAAAAATAGTTCTTCAGAAACTTGCCGCCTGCGATATTTCCGAAAGTGGCGGATTCGGGACCTATTTATTTTTACGGGTAAGGGGGGCGGCTTCACACCAACCACTTCAGTTGAAGTGGCAGAAACATGATTTTAATTACACTTATTAAAATGACGCTGGAATATTTAAAATAAGTACACGGAGCAGGTTGAAGTTCCTGCATACATTATATTCATTATCAGGTTTAATAGCAGGGTTTCGCATGTGGGAGAGTAGCGGTTCGATTCCCCACGCTTATATGCACTTACAGTAAGTGACAAGGTAAGGCCCTGTACTAAACGCAACTAAGCTACACATTATGTAACTTCTTGCTTGCGTTATCTTCGAAGTAGTTGCATTTGTCGATTCGGGATCTATTTATATTTACGGTTAATGGGGCTGGCCTCAAACCAATCACTTTTAGTTGATGTGAGGGTTCCTCAGCTCCCGGAGAAGCTGGTTCTCATATCTTGTGAAGACTGAGTACGCCTTGCCGGTACTTACCTTGGGTTTGAAATAAACATCGAAACAGGAAATCATTTCTGACACCCTCGGTGGAGATGGAACTATTGCTCTCGGCATGAAGGCAAGCATTCTACCTACTGAGCTATTGACCGGACATTTTACGAGCTTGGTCGTCGCTACAAAGCGCCAATACTCAAGATGGATGGACTTTTTGATGACCGGTCTTTGGTACAGGTATAAAAATTTTCAACCCAACGAAGAGCATATTTGAAAATATAAATGATATTTTTTTGTGCTTCCGAAGTGTTGCCACTGGACTACGAACCGATCGCGTACATCGAAAGCGGTTGCTTGTGTGCACGCAATGCCATCTGTTGAACCAGGGTCGAAGTTATTGTCTGTAGGACACAGTGCAGGCGGGGTTCGAACCGGCAATAGTTTCAACAACGCCAAAAGTGCCAACGCCTTATTCGCTCGACCATTCCAGAGACTATTTCTAACAACACCTCTGCGGCACCTTTCCAGGGAGACATAGACCCCCAAAACTTTCAAGAATTAGGGAGTATCCCGCACAGGATTCCTTAAAAAAAAAAAAACTTACACTTTTAATGATGTATTTTCACAATCCTCTGTAAGAACAGTGTTTAGTTACCTGAAACAAAGAGAAAGTCGAATAAATATTTATTATTTAAACCGTACAACCTACATTTTTTGTAAGAAATAGAAAAATATTGCCAAAAATATCAACAATGACAAAAAGTTTTGTCATGTGATGTTTTGTCATGTGATGTTTTGTCATGTGATGTTTTGTCATGTGATGTTTTGTCATGTGATGTTTTGTCATGTGATGTTTTGTCATGTGAAGTTTTGTCATGTGATGTTTTGTCATGTGATGTTTTGTCATGTGCCGTTTACAGTATGTTCTATTTAAGGTATGTGTTATTTTTGTAAGTGATTGTTATGTTTTGTCCTAATGTCATTTTACCATGTGTTGCTCTGTCATGTGTCGTTTTTACATGTGTTGTTCTCTCATGTGTCGTTTTGTCATGTGTCGTTATGTCATGTATTGTTTTGCCACAGTGTCGTTCTACCATGGAACCACGTTGCCAGGCCACACCTTTCATAGAAATGTTATCGCTCTTCTAGTAGAGTTGGTGCCCAGCCTCTTACACAATTGTGCAGCATCATTTTTACTCTCCGTGCATGTATTGTGAGTGCGCGATGGAGTGGAAATTCTAGTTCACGACAGGGACGGACTCGGCAGATAAATAAAATACTAATTTCGGTGTTTATTTCAAATACCGGCAAGGTTTACTCAGCCTTCACAAGAAATGAGAGCTCCTCGGGAGCTGAGAAACCCTTTCTTCAACTGAAGTAGTTGGTGTTACGCCGGCTCCCTTACCTGTACAAATAAATAGGTTCAACTCGCCACATGCGAAACCCTTCTGGTCTATCGCGGCAAGAAGTTTGCACTTTATTTGTGACTTGGTTGCGTTTGACAGTAATTATGACCGATTGTGTTTGTAATATTTTTCGTGTATGACTACGATCCATTTGGAGATTTTTTCATCTGCCGATGTTTCGCTTTCACGAGCAGAAAGCATTCTCAAGGCGAGCTATGAAAGCAACGTGGTGTGGTCTTCGAAGAACGAAAAGACATCGTGGTTGAAAAACCTGCGACAATCTATAATCTATTTAATCTATAATCTAAGTTGCTAAGATATATTACATTTATTCCCATTAGCAGACACCAATCAGTTTGCGCTTCCGCATTTCGTATGTGAACTTACACAATAAAGACAACTCTCAAAGGAACTGTGCAAGTTTTGCAGACCTTCCCTGAAACTGGTGTGGCATTAGCAAAGGAAACCATTTTTTTACAATATGGGTGGTCAACCTCATGCTAACCATACGTCAAGGAATAGATTAGGAACAATGATTAATGTTCCTTGTCTTATATGTAGGTTGGTATGAGGCTGACCACCCATACTGTAAAAAATGGTTCACTTTGCCAATGTCACCCCTGTTTCAGGGAAGATCGGCAAGAGTTGCAGGGCTTATGTTCATTTGAGATTGGGTTTTTATATTGTAGGTCCACATGCGGCTTGTGTGAGCGCGAAGTTATATATGTTTAATATAAACCTCAAATGATACATATCTTAGATTAAAAAAATCACCAAGCACTTATTTCGAGCAGCAGCATCCAAGAAACGAAAGTAGCCATGACAATCACCGATCTTCGATAGAAGTGGCACCGGAAAAAGAAAAAGAAGAGATGTTCCATGAAATATTTTTTCACAACACGCTGCCTTAGTTCTTGTTTACCGTATACGCCATTGAGAAATTTTTACATGAGCAATGTTTGCATGTGTACTGGACCAATGTGTCTTATGAAAACAGGAAATTTATTTTAAAAATGTGTAAATGAACTCTCACATTATCGAGTTTTACGGTTTTTCTTAGCTCAGATTGTGTAGAATTCGATTCATAAGACAAATGCATGAAAAAGTCATATTTGACAAGATTGGCGTATACGGTAAACAAGAACTGGGGGAGCGAATAGTTGACAATATTTATTTAAACAATTAAAAACATACTCATGGCAAATAATGTGACAGACCTTGAGAAAGTCATATGGGAAAAAGTAAATATTGTGCAATAAGTGTTGACAGTTTTTTAGTCTATTTGCTCACGCATTATTTGACTATGGCAAGTCGATAATTTGTTAATGGATTCTATCGGTGTTATTCACACACAGCAAATCCATGGCTCAACCGCCACCTAAAGAGAATTTTCCATGCTGTTACGAATATTTAGTTATGTGTTGTGGATTGTCTGTGTGAGTTAATAATAAAGTTTGTAAAATCTCTCTAGAAATAAATAGAGGTTAGGAACTTATATAATTTGTATTGTTACAGATTACTCGAGTGTTTGGTCAAATGATCTAGCAAAGTCTCGAATGTACCAGTTCTCAATGATTCGAATTATGTATTATTTTATAAAAAGGGTCAAAACTCTCTGAAGCCAACCGACTATTATTTAATGCAGGCAAATGTAAGTTCGCGTTTACACATGCTACATGTGTACCTACATACAAAATAAACCAAACCTCAAATGAACATAAATCTTCCAAATCCTGCTGCTTTTCTTTAAAACAGGGTTGGCATTGGCAAAAGGGAACTAAGTTTGTACAGCATGAGAGGACAGCCTCACACCAGCCTTTTATTAAAGGAACTACATTCTATAAAACACCATATTATTCCTGCCTTATACGTTGGTATGAGGCTGACCACCCATATTGTAAGAAATGGTTCCTTCTGCCAATGTCGGCAAAAGTTGCAGGGTTTATGTTCATTTGAGGTTTGGATATTTATTTGTCAGTCTTATACGCGTCTGCGTATGGAAATGAATTTAAAATGAATCTTAAATGTAATCTATTTTTGCAACTTAGATTATTGATGAAGATGTGAGAAAGAATATTATACGCTCTAAAAGATCATAAAGCGTTATTCACAACACATTTGATCTGTAGCTGATCCATGGACCATCGTTTTTTTTGTCCAAGAATCCAATTTAAAAAAAAAACATTTCTCTCTTCGTAAAAATAACTTAAAATAAATTCTCCAGTTCTCTCCCTAAGTGACACTGTCCCCCTCCTCCCTTGTTTCCGCTATCTTCCCTTCCCCTCTCCCCAGCAACTCCGGTAGTACAGTTATATTTTTTATACGATAAATGAATCCCACAGAATCAAAGTCAGCAATCTATGCTATTTCTAAAAAATGAAATAAATATACTCAAACAATGAGAATCAATTTCTCATTATTTCTGTATATGTATTTAAAATTAAAAAAAGTCGTAGATTGCTGTGTTTGATTCTGTATTGCACAAGTGTTATGCGAGCATTATGCCACCAGTATAACTTGAAACAGCTTAACGAAGCAATAAAGTCATCGAGCATTTTAAAATTTTGTATTAAAAGTTGGACAAGCGCTATCTCATCTGAATAGAAAAAGAATACAAGACTCGATAACGTCTGAATTTAGTTTTTTGTTTATGTTTATACTTGGAAACTTTCCAATCCCAAACGCCGCGTGATATAAAATCTATAATTAAAATCGGTATCAGCTGTTTTTCTATTTTTTCATTCACAAGTAGAATCCCTTACTGGTTTTAGTTTAGTGGTAAGCGTTTTAAATTTGAAAAACTACCTTTGGGCCGTCCATAAATTACGTCATCGATTTTGGCCGATTTTCTACCCCCCCCCCCCCCCTCCTTACAATCATCCTATAGTCATTATCTAATGACCCCCCCCCCCCCCCCTCTTGCTGTAATAATGGATGAGCTTAATAATTAATAATGTTATATTACTTACATAATATTTTGTATATTTTGTAGAAATTGGTATTTATAAGAACGACGTCACTTTTGGTACTCGTACATCATTTGCCATCATCCGCAGACCAGACTCCCCCCCTCTTAATGCGAATGACGTAATATATGGACAGCCCCTTTGCAGTTTGAAACCCTAGTGGAACTCGTAAACTATTACTTTAAAACGAGAAACAGTTTTTTTTTTCAAGAATTTTTATATGACCTGCAGATTTTTCGTTACTTGGAAGTCTTCGGTGGTTCATTCAAAATCAAATAAGTTGAAGTAATTGGGCTTTCCGATATTTGCGTGCTCCTTCATTAATAGGTGAGTGAGGCTCACCTTCCATACTGTAAAAAAATGTTGTACTTTGCCAATGTCACTCCTTGTTTCAGGGAAGGTCGGCCAATGTTAAAAGGTTTTATGTTCATTTCAGGTTTGGTTTATTTTGTGCGTACCTACACGTGCAGCATGTGTAAGCGTGAAATTACATGTGCCTGATTGTTGGCATACATTTCATCTAAATCTAAATCTAAATCTAAGCTGCAAAGATATGTATCATTTGAGATTCATATTAAATGCATTCCCACAGGCACAATAATTTCGCGCTTACACATGCCGCATGTGGACCTACAATATAAAAAACCCAATCTCAAATGAACATAAGCCCTGCAACTCTTGCCGACCTTCCCTGAAGCAGGGGTGACATTGGCAAAGTGAACCAATTTTTTACAGTATGGGTGGTCAGCCGCATACCGACCTATCAGTCAAGGAATACAAGCAATTAATACATTCAAATATATAAAACAAATAAACTCTAAACAATTAAACTTCAAAAATTAAAAAAAACTACAAAACATATTTTTTTTAAAAATCATTATTTTGGGAAAATGAAAATCGTTGAACAAGAATCATTTATGTGGTTTACATTTTAAAAGCAGTCAATGAAAATCGAAAATTTGTATGAAGCTTTAGGAAACTATGAAAGAAGTTCAACGCGCAAGGACCACACAAACCTGATAATATTAATATTTTTAAGTGTTTGGTGGTTTACACAGTGAAAGTCCATTGTATATATATTAATAAAAATAACAAAGTTTTAATTCACTTTTTATAATATTAGGATGATTTACTCAATGAGCGATATTTTTGTATGAATCACACCTCATAAGCCCTCTGCGAGCTTGGTCGTTCTTATCAGATTGAATTATAAGAAATTCAGCGTTGTACAAAAAGCCAACGTAAATTCCAATTTATACCATGTTTATTATAAGCCTACTATTATAATTATCGTATATTGTTTCGTATGCATAAGAAGATCCGGAGCGTCAACGCCAATTTCGGATGGAGCCAACAATGATCAGCGCTCACGTACTACCTCATTGTCGGAAGGTAATTCTCATTTGGAGGACCAGACTAGAGAGCTCAAGACTTTTTTCACAAGTGAACTGAGTGGAATTCGAAACGAGATGGTAGGGCTGACCAAAACTTTCACGGCTATCGACTCTAGATTGTCAGAATTGATAGCTAGAATGGACCAATTGGAGTCGGAAAATGTGGATCTCAGGGACAGGATTGCTAAATTGGAGGCAAATGCACCGGAGGTCAAGGCTCTGGAGAAGGACGTGGCTTTGCTACATGGTAGAAATCTTGAACAAGAGAACCGAAATGATGCCAATGAACAGGCGGCCAAACTATATAATATCGAAATTAGGGGGATCCATGAGTCAAGAAGTGAATCCCTACCGGAGATCCTTAAATCTATAGTGAAGGTCACGGGGTGTACTCTTGACATCGGTGAGGTGGACTTTATGGTGAGAACTAGAACGAGGAACAAGAACGTACCGAAGCCAATTGTTGTTAAATTTCTTCGGAGAATATCTAGAGACACGTTTTTGGCGTCGATTAAAACGAAGAAAAAGATCATCACAACGCGTGACATCGGAGTCGAGGGACCAGAAAATAATGTTATTGTAAGCGAACATTTAACATTGAAAAATAAAAAGCTTCTCTTCGAAACGCGTCAATTGGCCAAGGAGAAGGACTATAAGTTTGCATGGACAAGAAACGGAAGGATTTTTTTAAGGAAGGACGAGGGAACACACAAGATTCTTATATCCAGCGAAAAGGATTTGGCATCTATAAAATAGAAGATATATACACGTATACGAATCTGTATGATGTTACTTGTTACATATTGATGATTATTGTTGTGACTCCTTTTTCTTTCCTTCCTTGTTACTTTGTTTTTCGTCATTTTCTTGATGGTATATTTTCTTCCTGTCTTCCTTCCCCACCTTATTTGCTGCCGATTGACATATTCAATGTGTTTTTCAAAAAACATTTTACACAAACTGGGAACATCAACCAATGGTTTTTGTCTCCTGATTCAAATAATCTAGATAAGACTTACACACTAACACTAACAAACAACTCCATTAACAACATTGTACACAGTATATCACTAACACAGCCATATCTGTATAATGAATTGACAAATTTACTAATACAATTGCACAAACTACTCATAGGAATCACAACCAAAACACGGGCTCTGTTGAATTAAAAATATATCTGCAAAACGTACGAGGACTTCGTACTAAAACTAATGAATTACTGCTGAATTGCATGCAAAATAATTACGACGTCATCTGTCTTACAGAAACTTGGTTAAATGATTGCTTTTTCTCATCGGAAATGTTTGATCAGAGGTACATTGTCTTCAGGAGAGATAGACTTGGTACTGGTTCTAGAGTAGGCGGTGGGGTCCTCATAGCAGTGAAGTCGAGCCATAATCCTAAACACCAAAAAATCTGGTCATCCTCAGCTGAGGATCTATGGATTTCTATTCCTAAAAACGCACGGGAAAGCATTCATATCTGCTGCGTATATATTCCACCAGGAAATGATCACGTATCAAATCTCACATCGCATTTCAACGATGTTGATGAGATATGTGCAGGGCATCCTGGTGAAACGTTTATTATAATGGGAGATTATAACCTTCCTCACATCAATTGGGTTTTAGACTCCTGTTCATTGCCAATGGTCGGTAACTATACAGGTGGACCAGCTAATTTACGATTCATTGATTTTTTGTCTATGTCAGGAATGCGCCAGTTTAGCTATGTACACAACATTTCGAATAGAATACTAGATCTTGTGCTGTCAAACGAGTTCTGTGAAGTCAGGCCATCATCTACGCAATTGATTTTTCCCGATGCTTATCATAAGCCTCTTTCAATTTCAATCTTAATTAAAAAACATAATAAGATGATTGATCCTAAAACTAGGGACATTGTCTTATATAAAAAAGCAGATTACATTGAAATACGCAATGACTTATCAACAATTAACTGGTACCACGAATTTTCAAACCATAGCACTGAGGAGTGCGTAGCAAAGTTCTATGATATACTATCTAGAACTATTCATAAAAATGTCCCTATCAAGAAAGTTAAAGCGGGGCACTCGTATCCGCATTGGTTCTCCTCAGCTTTAATAAATGTTATCAGGGAAAAGGCATTATTCCATAAGAAATGGAAAAGGTATAAGAACCCATTGGACTACCAAACCTTTTCTTTGTTGCGAGCTAGGCAAAAATATTTGCAGAACTCATGTCATAATAGGTACGTTACAGAAATCGAGAGAAACCTAAAAATTAATCCAAAATGTTTGTTTTCTTACTTAAAATCAATGAGAGGTGTCGATGGTGTTCCTAATACTATGAGCTACAATGGTATACAATATACTGATCCGAAAAGTGTATGTAACAGCTTCAACAATTTTTTTGCTTCAGTCCATGTTCATAGTGGTGGCGTTCGGCATCAGCATCTCGAAAAAAATAATAGTCCATCTAGTAACAATTCTATAAACATAAACAGTGTACAAATAGACAACAAACTGGTCATCAAGTACTTAGATTCGATTGACATCACAAAGGGGCCTGGTTCAGACTCAATACCCGGTATATTCATTAAAAATTGCTCGCCTGAGATTTCCGTGCCGTTGGCTCTTATTTATAATAAATCTATCTTGGAAGGGTGTTTCCCCAAACAATGGAAGAAAACATTGATATCTCCTATCTTCAAGAATGGTGATCGCACTGAAGTGTGTAACTACAGACCGATTTCCAAACTTCCAATTATCAGTAAAATTTTAGAAAAAATAATAATTGATCAAATCAGTCCATTGATAAATTCTTTGATCTCAAAAAACCAACATGGTTTCCGCACTAAGAGGTCGGTGGATTCAAACCTTCTTGAATTTACACATCAAATAACTCAATCAATTCATAACAATGCTCAAGTAGATACGATTTATACTGACTTTACTAAGGCATTTGACAAAATAAGCCACAAAATATTAGTAAGAAAGGCCAAGCTGATGGGTATAGGAGGAAGTCTTTTGAGTTGGTTTGATTCATATATCTGTGACAGAGTTCAGGCAGTAGTTTTACATGGTCATATATCAGATTACCACCCTATTCATTCTGGTGTGCCACAGGGATCTCACCTTGGACCTCTATTATTCTTAATATATATTAATGACATAGATGAGTGCTTTAAACATTCAAAAATACTTTTGTTTGCTGATGATGCAAAAATTTATAGGGAGGTGAGAGATGTCACTGACTGTGAAAGACTGCAAGAGGACTTAGTTAATTTAGAACAGTACTGTGAACAGAACCAATTGTTTCTCAATACAGATAAATGCAGTACAATCTCATACACAAGGAATCGCTCAAAGTGTATGTATAATTACAAAATTAACAGAACTAGTCTGAAACATACAACGGAGATAAGGGATCTTGGAGTAATACTCGATGACAAACTAACTTACACAAAGCACTATGAGCATATAAACTCTCGGGCCTTCAAAACTCTAGGGTTTATTATACGTAACACTAAATGTTTTAAGGATCCTAACTCTCTCACAACCCTGTTTAACTCTCTTGTTAGAAGTCTTCTCGAATTCGGATCTGCCATATGGAACCCTAGCTACATCACCCATATAAACTCAATTGAACGTGTACAACAAAAATATATCAAACAACTGAATTTTAGGAAAAGACTCCATTTTAATAACTACACCCTTGCTTTAGATCATCACAAAATTTACTCGTTGGAAACCCGTAGAATCATTATAGACCTTTGTTACTTATATAAAATTTTGAATAATGATATTGATAGCTCATACCTATTGGGCGAATTACCATTCCACTGTCCTACTAGATGCAACCGCAATCATACTCTCTTCTATACAGAAAAATCAAGGACAAATTATTTTTTAAATTCTTTTATAAATAGAGCCTGTATGAGCTTCAATAGGAGTTGTGGCGACAATCCAGCTCTGGATCCGTTTGCCACATCTGTTAATAAATTTAAAAGCAATCTAATGCAGTTGTCGAAATCTTAACTTAATTTGTCTTATTCTATGTTTTATCCTATCTTCATTATTTGGCTACTTAATTCCTTAATTTCTTTCCTATCATTCTCCTTTCCATCCTTTTATCTTCCCTCCACTTCTTCAATTCTTAAATATTTAACTTACTATGAATAAATGTATAGATACTATAATTGGCGGTGTAAAACTAAATTATCATAATCACTTATAATATGTAAAAATGTAAAATGCTGTAGTATCTAATAAAGAAATAAAAAAAAAAAAAAAAAAAAAAAAAGAAACAAAAAAATATTTTAAATAAATATAGTCCTTGACCGCATCAACGCAACACTGGTCACTCCATACCACAAAGAGATTTCTTTATTCTTAACGCCAAGTAAAATAAAAATTGACACAAACCATATATTTTTATCACGACACCTCTTTATATTTTGTGTCTTGTTTTGGTACGTATTCAAAAACGTTTTACCAAAAAAAAACGCAATAATGGTTTCTGTGTCAAAGCCACAAACGTAAAACCACATAGATGGATATATCTGTGGCCGTCACAGAGTTAAAGATGTATGAATAGATAGTAGCTCCATTCAAATTCAATTCACTCATGCAATTTATTTTTTAAGTAAATCTGTGAAGAGGAATTCGTGTGAATAGATGGTTGCCTGGTTGGTGTGAGGTAGAATTCTGACATTGTAAAACAAAATGTCTTTTGACATCACACTTCAGGGAAAGGCGTTAAAAGTTATAGAGTTTTTGTTATTTGATTCCTTTATTATGAATTTCTTGACTTAAATAGGTTGGTATGCGGCTGACCTCCCATACCCTAAAAAATAGTTCACTTTGCCAATGTCGACCCTGTTTCAAGTAAGGTCGCCAAAAGGTGAAGTGTTTATATTAATTTGAGGTTTGGATTTTAATTTGTAACTACACTTGCAGCATTTTAAACGCGAACTTACACGTGACTGCGTGTGGCCATTCATTAAATATGAAATTTAAATGTTAACCTGTCTAATTGCAACTTAGATTTTAGATTGTATATTATAGTGGCATTTTCTTTGTATAACAGAATTGCCGGATATCGCTTCTTCAAAATACGCGAATCTATCGCAATTAATAATTATTGGAAGTATGCAAGGACAGGAAGAAGTGGCGGCTAATCTGCAATGTTGATTTCTAATGTTGGTGTATTCATTTGCTACATTTTTTGCATAGGAAATTTTTGACTTTTTTTGTATAGATTTCTTTGTAAGGTTTTGTTCTTTTTTATATTTAAATGTAATTTATTATTCATATTCCTTGACTTATAGGTTGGTATGAGGCTGACCACCCATACTGTAAAAAATGGTTCACTTTGCCAATGTCACCCCTGTTTCAGGGAAGGTCGGCAAAAGTTGTGGGGCTTATGTTCATTTGAGGTTTGGATTTTATTTGTAAGTACACATTCAGCATTTGTAAGCGCGAACTACACTTGTTGGTTTGTGGGCATACATCTGAGAGCTTTAAATGAATATATCCTTGCAACTTAGATTATAGATTATTATAGATTATAGTATACATATCTCTGTTCTTTTTTATGTAACCGGGGAAGTACATACGTAATAAGGCTTCAAAACTACAAATTACACCACGAACTTCTTGTAGCTCCGGATGGCTATTAGGTTCATAAAATCCCGTTACCAGCAGACTAACAAAGTGTTTATGAGAAATTGGTTCTGGTTTCGGTCAAGATATTCTACCAGAGTCCAAAGATAGACCGACTTCATGAACTTTGTATAACAAATGAATCGTATGGAACCAAAAGTGGTCATCTAAGTATAATTGTTTTGTCGATAAGAAAGTATATGTTGGTAGAATAGATGGATGTCGTGGTAGAGGAAGACCGAGAAAGGTATGGATGGACCAAATATCCGAAATTGCGAATGAATGGAATATCCAGAGTCATAATAAAAGAAGAGCTTGTATGAAAATGGTTATGACTCTGGAGGAAATGAAAGAAGTATGTAAGGACAGAAAGAAATGGCGGTTGATCTGTAATGTTGGCGGCTAGGGTTTATTAAATTGGAATTTGTTTTTATTTGTAAATGGATATTTTGTATTTGGATATTATTATTTAGTGATGTATAAAATGTAATTTGTCGTGTGTGTGTGTTCCTTGACTTATAGGTTGGTATGCGGCTGACCACCCATGCTGTAAAAATGGTTCACTTTGCCAATGTCACCCCTGTCTCAGGGAAGGACGGCAAGAGTTGCAGGGTGTATGTCCATTTGAGATTTGGTTTTTATGTTGTAGGTTCACATGAGGCATGTGCAAGCGCGAACTTGTACTTGTCTGGTTGTGAGAATGCATGTAATGTGATTCTCCAATGTAACATATCTTTGCAACTTAGATTAATTAGATTAGATTAGATAATGATATGAGAGGAAATATTGCAAGTATAATTTTTTGTAACTGTGACTGTCTGCTGCCGCCGTTACACTAGGGGGAGGCAGTTTCTTTTTTGATTTGTCTTTACTTTTTTGTCCTTCCATATTTCTTTTATCTCTTCAACATTCATCATTTTTTCACACTTCTCTTATTCTCACTATCCAGGTTCCATTCATTCGAAATCTTACCTATTAGTCTATCAATTCCTTCCTCGGTCTTCTCCATCCACGCTTTCCTATGACGTTTTCTCTGTACACTTTCATCGTTAGTTCTTCATCATCTATTCTTTCAAGACGTCCAAGCAATCTCATCCTGGTTTTTTGTACTTTCTATCTTAGATCATATTATTCATATTAAATGCATTTCCATGAGCAGACACGTGTAAGTTCGCGCTTACACATGCCGCATCTGGACCTACAATAAAAAAACCCAAATCTTAAATGAGCATAAGCATAGCAACTCTTTCTGACCTTCCCTGAAACAGGGATTATCGATAAAATTTACACTTTAACAATACAGAAATTTTTGTTTTTTTTTTTGTTTTGAAGCTTCAATGTTTTTAATCACTTTTTTAACAATTTTTTTTCAGGTTGCTGACCTCATTATAAAACCCAATCCTTCACACAATGGAGGATGTCTTATTGTGCATAGATCTGCACGATTCACGACTTTTCGTTTAGTAATCATTAATGCCTTGAAGCTAACGTACGTGCGTTATATTCAAAATAATAATAATATTATTAGGATGATTTATTTGGTGAGCGCTGTTTATGTGTGAATCACACCTCAAAAGCCCTCTGCAAGCTTGGCCGTCCATATAGAAAGCGCCAATACCTATTCACGAAAAACCCAGTTGCTGTAAGTCTGGATGGACCTTAGGTGACCGATCTTTCGGAAAGGTATATGAATTTTCAACCCTGCGAAGAGCACATTTGAAAATATAAATGATGTATTTTTTGTGCTCTATCAACTATGGACCGGTTACATGAGTATAATGTCATATGACCGGTCCGTAGACTAATGGTCAACACTTTGCGTTTGTAATTGGAAGGTAATGGGTTCGAATCCCGGCGGAGCGCGGAAAAATATTTATTTTTTTAAATTTGCTCTTCGCTGGGATGAAAAATTAATCTGTCTTTACCAAAGATCGGTCCCCATAGGTCCATCCATCATAATCTAATCTAATCTAATCTAATCTAAGCTGCAAAGATATATATCATTTAAGATTTATATTAAATGCATTCCCACAAGCAGACATGTATAATTTCGCGCTAACACATGCCGCATGTGGACCTACAATATAAAAACCCAATCTCAAATGAACATGAGCCCTGCAACTCCTGCCGTCCTTTCCTGAAACAGGGGTGACATTGGCAAAGTGAACCATTTTTTACAGTATGGGTGGTCAGCCGCATACCAACCTATAAGTCAAGGAACAACCATCCTTACACCAACAATCATCCTAAACAAACAGACACGTGTAAGTTCGCGCTTACAAATGCTGCATGTGTACTTACTAATTAAAATCCAAACCTCAAATGAACAATAACCCTGCAACTCTCGCCGAAACTTTTCTGAAACAGAGGTGTGATTTGCAAAGTGATTGTCACAGTATGGGTGGCCAGCCTCATACCAACCTACATTTCAAGGAACTATTTAAATATCTTAAATATTCAATTGCACACGCATGTTTCAAGGGACCTTGCACGTCCAATTTGATAACGCATAACAACGTACAGAGAACATAATGCGCAAGGATGAATAGTATGTATTGTACCAAGACCTGAAGCAGCCTTCAAGAGCGATCGCAAAACGGCCGTGGAATTGCAGATGAGCTGATAAGCGAAGATTTAGCGAGCTCCTTATCAGTTTGTTTGTTTTGTAGATCTCTAGGACTACCTAGACTTGAACCATTTTGCATTTTAATTTGTACTACTTCGGTTCAAACTTTTGTACATATTTTAGATTAATGTGACTGGCTCTTAGTTGTAGATCAGTTCCTTGACTAATAGGTTAGTATGAGGCTGACCACCCATACCGTACAAATCTAAATCTAAATCCAAGCAACAAAGATATGTATCATTTGAGATTCATATTAAATGCATTCCCACAAGCAGACACGCATAATTTCGCGCTTACACATGCCGCATGTGGACCTAAAATATAAAAACCCAATTCTCAAATGGACATAAGCCCTGCAACTCTTGCCGACCTTCCCTGAAACAGGGGTGACATTGGCAAAGTGAACCATTTTTTACAGTATGGGCAAGTCGCATAAATAATATCATCCCTGTTTCAGAAAAGCTTCAGTAAGAGTTATGTTCATTTGATATTGGGTTTTTATGCTGTAAGTCCACACGTAAGCGCGAATTTATACGTGTCTGCTTGTGGTAATGCATGCAATGTGAATCTCAAATGTAATACTTCTTTGCAAGTTCACTTTGCCAATGTCAACCCTGTTTCAGGAAAGTCCAGCAAAAGTCTCACGGGTTTCGTGGCAAAGGGTTCATGTTCATTTTGATTTTAATTTGTAAGTATACATGCAGCATTTGTAAGCGTAAACTTAGACGTGTCTGCTTATGGGCATGCATTTAACGTGAATCTTCTTTCAACAGTTCTTAACTTCACTTACACCACTCTGTTTACAGTACAGTCACACAGGGAGCATCTTTTATCTCTTTCTAACTAAGTCGATTTCGTTTAGGTAGGTTGAGACGGATATAGCGTATGTTTGCGTTAAAGTGGTCAATGGTAGAATGCGTGCACGGGCCTCAGTTTGGGATGCGGCAGAAGCCGACTTGCCTTGTGATACCATCGGCAACTCAAAAACTTCGTCACGGCCACAGGAGCATTACCAGCACTTCACAAAAAAACCAAACACACGCTATAAATCAACTTCCTCTACGATAGCAAACACAGAGAGTTATGCATGCTTGCCATTTTTGCGTGTAAACGTTAACTCAAATACAATTAAAATACCTACAGATAAAATGCAACTTTTTGCCATGATTTCCCTGAAGGGGTCGCATGTATGTGGAATTCCATGGACAACAAAACATTGACCTCACACTAGAACTAGGGAACACAAAGCAATGCAACTGAGCTGCCCATATAGTTAGACTTCTTGCTACAATTTCCCTCACGGGGTCACATGTGTGTGGAACCCATCAATTTGAGAATTGATTGATTGATTAAATCGAGAGTTTAAAATTCACTCGAAACCAAGTCAATAAACGAAATATGGGCATCACACGGCCGGATTACAAGGAAACGCAAAGCAAGTTGCACATTTATTATTTCATGTCGGTGTTATAGCCGCGGGAATCAAGACAGGTTATTTGGAACCGGATAACGCTGGTTCGAATCCCGAGACGATAACTTCGACCCTGGTTCAACAGATGCCGTTGCATGCACACAAGCTTCTGCTTTCGCATGAAGACAACTGGCCAGGTAAAATAGGTTGGTGGATTGCATTCCTTTCCACAAATCTATTTAAAAAAAAAAAAAAAAAAAAAAAATTACAATTTCTTACTGTTTTCTCCCCGAAGGAGTCTCATGTGGCGTGTGAAACCATTTTTTTTACGGGTAAGGACTTTGAAACTTTGGTCCTTGGCAACCTATAATATAATATTTTCTGTATGGTTTTTTCTTGTTAATTTTGTAACAGTGTCCTCTTAAAAATGGCGTAAGCTAGTCGAAAGTACTCGAGGGGAAATAAATGCTCAATATGTGAAAATAAAATTATTGAATATTTGTTTGCCTTTTATCTCAACCGGATTTTTCCCGAGAACCAACTCCCTCAGGGACTGAGAAACTTCCACTAAAAATGAAGTGGTTGATGAAAGATCGACCCCCTGATCTTTAAAAAAAAGGTTCCACACGACGCATGTGATCTATCAGCATGTGATTGCGTGAAATTAAATGTGCCTGCTTGTGGGAATATGTAGGTATCTTACATGCATAATTGAACGCGTTTTTTGGCCACTGAAACCAAACGCAAAACTGCCACGCGTGAGTGATCGTGTGTGGCAGCCTTACAACTACCTGCCGTATTCTTAGATAAACCATCCACAAGGTGTAATCTTATTTTTTCTAGATAGATTATATCACAATTACTGTTAGATAATAACTCATCATCACTGGATGAGTTTGTGCAATTAAAGGTATTTTTTTATTGCAATCAACGCTCTGTAACTGATAGAAATTATCCGTGTATGATTAAGATGTAAGTGAGAAGGAGCGGACACTACGTAGAGGCAAGGCAATAATATCTTCAACAACAAAAGATCGTAAGTACAGTAGTGGTCATCAATATAAATAAAAGGTGTTATTATTTAATATTTTAAGGTTGTTATTTCAATATTGAAAAAAAATAGATTTGTGAAGAGGAATGCAATTCACCAACCTATTCTACCTGGCCAGAAACAGGTATTAATATCATCAATTAATAATTAATAATTTGTTTATTTGAATGAATTATTAATTAATAACTACCCAATAACATCTGTTAAACCAGGGTCAAAGTTATGGTCAAATGACCCAGGCGGGGATCGAACCAACGTTACTCTATTCCAAGCACGCTAGAAAGATCAGTCCACTTGGCCCCCTCGGCCAAAACACCGACTAGTTTTCTTTATATAGATAGGTTAGCGGCTGACCCTGTAACGGGGAAGGCCGGCAAGAGTTGCAGGGTGTATGTTCATTTGAGGTTTAGGTTTTTATGTTGTACGTTCATATGCGGCATGTGCAAGCGCGAACGTATACGTGTTTGATTGTGAGAATGCATTTAATGTGAATCTCCAATGTTACATATCTTTGCAACTTAGATTAGATTAGATTAGATGGGTCAAACTGAGAAAAAGAAGAAAACGTATGCTCATACCAGTCCTGTATGTATGTGTCAGAAGGACCACAGCACGCTCATGCAAAGCTTTATAGTTTCTCAAATGCTGCAGGTTTTCCTATAGTCTACAATCTACGATTGAAAAGGTACATTATATTTATGATTCATATAAAATGCATTCTCAATAGACACGTAAAAGTTCGCGCTCACACGTTCTGCATGTTAAGTTACAAAAAAAACAGACACGTGTAAATTCTCACTTACAAATGCTGCATGTGTACTTTCAAATTAAAATAAAAACCTCAAATGAATACAAACACTGAAACTTTTGCCGACCTTCCCTGAAAACAGGGTGAAATTGGCAAAGTGAACCATTTTTTACAGCATGTGTGGTCAGCCTCATACTATCCTATAAGTCAAGAGGGCTCTTGAGGTGTGATACACACAAAAATAGCGCTCACCAAATAAATCATCCTAATATTATTATTATTAAGAATTCAATTTATAATATAGATTCTAGAGTAAAAGTTAAAAGTTATTTAGGATAAGGCCCAGTATTTTCAACGTTAGCATAGCGACTTTATACTAGTTGAAAAGGACGTCTAATCTAATCTAATCTAATCTAAGCTGCAAAGATATATATCATTTAAGATTTACATTAAATGCATTCCCACAAGCAGACATGTATTATTTCGCGCTAACACATGCCGCATGTGGGCCTACAATATAAAAACCCAATCTCAAATGAACATAAGCCCTGCAACTCTTGCCGTCCTTCCCTGAAACAGGGGTGACATTGGCAAAGTGAACCATTTTCCTTTTTACAATATGGGTGGTCAGCCGCATACCAACCTATAAGTCAAGGAACATACATGACGAATTACATTTTTTTTTAAATCAACAAATTACAACATATACATGGACACCAAAAAAAAAACTAAATCATAAAACCAATTTCACTTTAATAATTAACCCTAGCCGCCATTTCTTTCTATCCTTACATCTTCTTCTTCTTCTTCCTTAGCCATCTCTCCACTGCTGGATATAGGCCTCTTCCATGTTTCTCCACTCCTTTCTATCCTGTGCCCTCTGAATCCATTTCCGCCCCGCGATTGGAACAATGTCATCTGACCATCTTTTTTGTGGTCTGCCGACGCTTCTTTTATCTTCCCATGGTCGCCACTTGAGGATTTTCGTTGCCCATCGGTTGTCATCTCGTCTTGCCATATGGCCTGCCCATTGCCATTTTAGTTTTGCAATACGATCCATGATGTCTGTGACTTTTGTTAGGTGTCTGATGTCTTCGTTTCTTTTTCTATCTTTAAGACTTATTCCCAACATCCGTCTTTCCATGGATCGTTGTGAGCACTTTAATTTATGGACGCTCACTGCGGTTAGCGAGATGGTTTCTAGGCCATATGTTGTCACAGGGAGGATGCAAGTCTCGTAGATCTTTCTCTTTAGGTTCATTGGGATGTCTTTATTTTCGAGTATGTACTTTAATTTTCCAAAAGCTGCCCAGCCCAATCCTATTCGTCTGGGTATCTCTGCAGTTTGGTTTTCCTTTCCCATTTTGATCTTGTGTCCAAGGTAGATATATTCGTTTACAGCCTCTATGTGTTTGTTGTTGATGTTTAGGCTTTCGTTTGTTGGGCTCATAATTTTTGTTTTACTGATGTTCATTTCAAGACCAATTTTCAGAGAGGTTTCATGCAGTTCTTTGATCATACTCTTCAGCTCTTCGATGTCTTTGCTTATAAGCACTATGTCGTCGGCAAAACGGAGGTGGTTCAGGTAAACTCCATCAATTTTGATCCCTTTGTTGTCCCAATTCATCATTTTAAAAATATTCTCCAGGGCCAGCGTAAACAATTTAGGAGATATAGTGTCCCCTTGTCGAACTCCTCGCTTAATGTTTATTTTATCAGTTCTTGTTTCGTCGTCTAGTTTAATATCCATTGTGGCATGATCATATATAAATTTAATGAGCCTTGAATATCTGGAGTCGATTCTTGCGTCGTTTAGAGCCTGTATGATAGCCCATGGTTCTACAGAATCGAAAGCTTTTTTGTAGTCCACAAAAGCCAGATGAATTGGGATTTTGTATGCAGTTGTCTTCTCAATCAGTAAACGGACAGTCTGGATGTGATCAGTTGTTCCAAAACCCTTTCTAAACCCTGCTTGTTTAACCGGTTGGTACATGTCAAGTTTTTGTGTTAAACGATTTGTTAAGATCTTTGTAAGCAATTTATACAGGTGGGACAGTAAGCTTATTGGTCGATAATTCTCCAAATCTTCCGGATCTCCTTTTTTGAATAATAGTACCACTTCAGCATTTTGCCAGTTTTCTGGTATGGCTTCTAATTCAATGCATTTATTTAGAAGTATTTTCACGGCTTCATTTAATTTTTTGCAGCCCATCTTTAAAATATCATTTGTAATTTTGTCTTCTCCTGGAGCTTTATTTTTCTTCATGTATTTTAGAGCATTTTCCATCTCCTCGTGAGTTATTTCTGGTACATCTTCTGATCCCACGTTAAGTATTACGGTATTTTGTGATTGGTTTATATTTTGTGTTTTAGATGTATATAGGTCAGTGTAGAATTCATGAATCGCTCCAGTGATCTCGGCCTTATCGTTTAATGTCCTGCCATTTTTGTCTTTCACTTTAGTAATATTTTTCTTTCCTTCCGCGTTATTTCTCCTTAAAACCTTCATATTTTTGTTTGACTCTATTGTCTTTGTAATAAGCTCGTTATTAAATTTTCGTAGATCCTTTCTCACCTCTCTTTTGATTGTTTTATTTATTTCTTTATATTCGATGGTGTCTCTGCCCATACTTTTTCTTTTTTCCATAAGTGTTATTGTATTTGCAGATAGTTTGTTATTTTTATTTTTCTGCTTAAATGAAAGAGTCTTTACGACTGTTTGAAAATCTGAAGTCTGAATCTCTTTGAATGAATCCTTACATACTTCTTTCATTTCCTCCAGAGTCATAACCTTCTTCATACAAGCTCTTCTTTTATTATGACTCTGGATATTCCATTCATTCGCAATTTCGGATATTTGGTCCATCCTTACCTTTCTCGGTCTTCCTCTACCACGACATCCATCTATTCTACCAACATATACTTTCTTCGTCAGTCTTTCCTCATCCACCCACACGATTGACGTACTTATGTCAATCGTGTGGGTAGCTTTTCAGTTTAAAGTCACATAAGCTAACGTTGAAAGTACCGGGCCCAAGAGTCATATCTAATCTAATCTAATCTAAGCTGCAAAGATATACCTATATCATTTAAGATTTATGTTAAATGCATTCCCACAAGCTGACATGTATAATTTCGCGCTAACACATGCCGCATGTGGACCTACAACATAAAAACCAAATCTCAAATGGACATACACCCTGCAACTCTTGCCGTCCTTCCCTGAGACAGGGGTGACATTGGCAAAGTGAACCATATTTACAGCATGGGTGGTCAGCCGCATACCAACCTATAAGTCAAGGAACCAAGAGTCATAACAACTCGCAAAGCTATAAAAACTTCAAGCTGGCTCCGCGAGTCAATATTTCACGTTTAACTATGAAATGGATGTGTGACCATAAATATTGACCGCATAATGGCGGCTTGCCAAAGACAGATAATTAGCGTTCCCTCCAGTGTGTGTGTATTCTGTCGCAGCCGGAGACTTCTTGTGTTGTCAAAGCCATTGGTAAAGATGAACCGACAACGCTGCGTGTTCTCTCTTTGGTTTAAAGTGCTTGATCAATATTTGTACGTCATATGAATGGTGCAATGTTTCGTAAAGGTTTATTTTTTACATATTAAATGTGTATATAGCTGGTGTATTTTAATTTTGTTCATGCATAATTTTGTAGCTACGGTTCTTAGCCTAGTGGTAACACTAAAAAACTTGTAAATGGAAGGTTGTGGATTCGAATCCCGGCGGAGCATAAAAAATATACAATTTATATTTTGAAATATGCTCTTCGCTGAGTTGAAAAATTCATATACCTTTACCAAAGACCGGTCACCAAGAGATCCATCTAACCTTACAGCAACTAGGTCTTGTTTGAGAATTGGTACTTTCTATAGCAACAATCAAGTTCACAGAGGGCTCTTGCGAGGGTTCATGGATGAGAATTATATACAGAATTGAAAAAGATCTATAATCTAAGTTGCAAAGATATATTACATTTAAGATTCATATTACATGCATTCTCGTAAGCAGACACGTTTCAATTTGCGATTACGCATGCCGCATGTTGACTTACAAAATAAAAACTCAATCTCAAATGAACATAAGCGGTCCAAGCAACTCTATCCGACCTTCCCTGAAACAGGGGTGATATTGTCAAAGTGGACCATTTTCTACAGCATGGGTGGTCAGCCTCATACCAACCTATTAGTCAAGAAACAGAATGGCCTAAAAGCATTTAGATGTGTAAAAATCAGGACTACTAGTGCTTCAATATTGGGACTTATGCTAAACACAGGCGGCTATGCTTTCTTACACGGTAGAGTGGTAATTCCTAGGAGGACACTGCCAGTCCGTAGGATGCGTTCGGAATAAATTACCCTGTACACAACACACTTATCTAGCGAATTTCTGCTGCAGTTCCAACCGCACACACGAGGGTAGGGTCACGTGTGCGCAGTGCATGGGGTCACGGTCTGGCATGGAGCGTGATTAAGGTACCCCATTTCTAGTCTGAAGACGCTTTATCTTTAATCTAAGTTGCATTCAACACAGGCTCCAGCCAACCAGGCGTGTGCCTTGAGCAGAGGGTTTCAGATGCTAAGATGTCCATAGACAGAATGTCTAACGACACTATGTCCACAGACAAAATGTCCACGTGACAAAATGTGCACTTAAAAATGTCCACGCGACAAAATATCTACCTGCATAATGTCCACACGACAAAACTTCCACCGACATAATGACTACGCGACAAAATATCCAACGACAAAATGTCCACGCGCCAAATGTCCAAGCGACAAAATGTCCACGCAATATAATGTCCACCAACAAAATTTATATCCGACAGGATGTTCATCGACAAAATGTCCACCCGACAAAATATCCACGCGACAGAATGTCCACCGACATAATGTCCACCGAGATAGTGTCCACGCGACAAAATATCCACCGACATAATGTTCACGCGACAAAATGTCCACGAGACAAAATTTCAACACGATAAAATGTCCAAGCGACAAAACTTCCACGCGATTAAATGTCCATCGACAAAATATTCTCGCTATAATATGTCCATCGACAAAATATTCACGCTATAAAATGTCCACACGGCAAAATGTCCACCGACAAAATGTCCATTCGTCAAAATGTCCACCCAACAAAATGCCCACCCGTGTAGGTGTACAAACACAAATAAGATGCGCATATAGCGTCGCTTCTTACCGAGTTCTTACCGGTGAACGCGGCGA
This sequence comes from Agapetus fuscipes, assembly GCA_951799405.1. Lineage (NCBI taxonomy): Eukaryota > Metazoa > Arthropoda > Insecta > Trichoptera > Glossosomatidae > Agapetus > Agapetus fuscipes. The sequence continues at coordinate 12,946,407 of OX637355.1, read as the reverse complement.
ATGGTTACACTATATGTGTAGCTTAGTTGCGTTTGCGTTTCCGTTTTCAACTCTTATTTTAGTTATTAGAAAAAAAAATCCAGATTACCGCGTCAATTGCAAAAGCAATAGAAATAAACTATCTGTCAGAAGCGAGGATGAACGAAGGTTGAAATATGAATACGTAAATTATATGGAGTGGCAGAGTTGTAATAAACACGTGAACTTTGACATGAAAAATAGCTGGCACGATGGATCAATTAAATGCTTTGATTTGTGTGGAAAGGAAGCAGAAATATTTTTTTAAGATAAATGCTTGATGAAACCATTAATTACTTGCGTGGACTGCTTATACGCAAATAAATAGTTTGACCTTTCAAAAAACAAATAAACATAAGTACAATCTTCGATCACAAGCAACAACAATTTTGTACGAAAATTTAATTCACGCTTCTTCATCGTAGGAGATACATGTCTACTGATGATGACGGATGAGAATTTGATGAAGCGTTGAGAGAACTGTCCTCCTCTACAACACGCAAAAGCAACGCAACTATACTTCAAAAATAGTGCAACTTCTAAACGCGTTGCTCCCGAACAGGTCGTATCTTTTCACAGGTGAGAGGTTCTGTTCTAAGTATGTGATTTTTTTTGTCATTTGATGATCAGTGGGATGTTTTAGACCGGTATGTAGTCTAGAAGTTAACACTTCCGACTCGTAATTGGAAGGTATTGAATTCGAATCCCTGCGGAGTACGAAAAAATATCAATAAAATCATATTCTCATTACTGGCTTAAAAACCCAGCCTCACACCAATTGTGTTTAGCTTGAGAATTGGCGATTTGTATAGCGACGACCAAACTTGCAGATGACTCTTGAGGTGTGATTCACGCAAAAAAAACAGCGTTCACCAAATAAATCATCCTAATCTATAATCTAAGAAGCAAAGATCTATTAACATTTGAAATTCATATTAAATGCATCCCCGCAAACAGACGCGTATAAGTTTGTGCTAACCAATGAGCATAAGCCTTGCAACTGTAATCAACTTTCTCTAAAACAGGAGTCACATTGAAAAGGTGAACTATTTTTTACAGCATGGGTGGTCAGCCTCATACTAACCTATAAGTCAATGAATACTTTTCTTATTATTATCGATGATGATGATGATAATGAGTTGATGATTTCTTTACAGCGCCGTTTCGTGATGTAGTCACTCCAAGGGCACTGGTGCAAACGATGCCAGAAATTTGCTTGTCTTCAGTGCATTCCGGAACTTTCCATAGTCCTCTAGCTCTCTCACATGATGTGGCAGGTGGTTCCAGGCCAGAGGGCCAGCAACTGCAAATGTACGCTCTCCAAATATTGTGTTAACTCTTCTTATAGGTTCTTCAATTCTTGATTTGGCTCCAGTCTCAGCCGAGCGCAGTGTTAGGCTTTTTTGCCGAGGGTGACTGGTTTGATTAAATCAGCGAGATATTTGGGTGTTTTTCCAAATAGAGCTTTGTGGACCATCGTGCACACTTTGAACTCGATGCGCTCCGGTATACGGAGCCAGTGAAGCTTCTGGAGAAGAGGAGTAATGTGTGTAAATTTCGACTGACCAACAATCATGCGAGCGCACGCATTTACAACCAATTGTAGCCTATTCAATTGACATTTTGGTTGGCCTGCATATAAGCTGTTGTAGTAGTCTATCATGTATCATGTATTTTCTGTGTTGTTTTATAATTGTGATGTTTTGTCGTGCGCTGTACCTACTTTCATGTGATGTTTTGTCGTGCGCTGTACCTACTTTCATGTGATGTTTTGTCGTGCATTGTACCTACTTTCATGTGATGTTTTGTCGTGCGCTGTACCTACTTTCATGTGATGTTTTGTCGTGCGCTGTACCTACTTTCATGTGATGTTTTGTCGTGCGCTGTACCTACTTTCATGTGATGTTTTGTCGTGCGCTGTACCTACTTTCATGTGATGTTTTGTCGTGCGCTGTACCTACTTTCATGTGATGTTTTGTCGTGCATGGTACCTACTTTCATGTGATGTTTTGTCGTGCGCTGTACCTACTTTCATGTGATGTTTTGTCGTGCGCTGTACCTACTTTCATGTGATGTTTTGTCGTGCATTGTACCTACTTTCATGTGATGTTTTGTCGTGCGCTGTACCTACTTTCATGTGATGTTTTGTCGTGCGCTGTACCTACTTTCATGTGATGTTTTGTCGTGCGCTGTACCTACTTTCATGTGATGTTTTGTCGTGCGCTGTACCTACTTTCATGTGATGTTTTGTCGTGCGCTGTACCTACTTTCATGTGATGTTTTGTCGTGCATGGTACCTACTTTCATGTGATGTTTTGTCGTGCGCTGTACCTACTTTCATGTGATGTTTTGTCGTGCGCTGTACCTACTTTCATGTGATGTTTTGTCGTGCATTGTACCTACTTTCATGTGATGTTTTGTCGTGCGCTGTACCTACTTTCATGTGATGTTTTGTCGTGCATTGTACCTACTTTCATGTGATGTTTTGTCGTGCGCTGTACCTACTTTCATGTGATGTTTTGTCGTGCGCTGTACCTACTTTCATGTGATGTTTGTCGTGCGCTGTACCTACTTTCATGTGATGTTTTGTCGTGCGCTGTACCTACTTTCATGTGATGTTTTGTCGTGCGCTGTACCTACTTTCATGTGATGTTTTGTCGTGCATGGTACCTACTTTCATGTGATGTTTTGTCGTGCGCTGTACCTACTTTCATGTGATGTTTTGTCGTGCGCTGTACCTACTTTCATGTGATGTTTTGTCGTGCATTGTACCTACTTTCATGTGATGTTTTGTCGTGCGCTGTACCTACTTTCATGTGATGTTTTGTCGTGCGCTGTACCTACTTTCATGTGATGTTTTGTCGTGCGCTGTACCTACTTTCATGTGATGTTTTGTCGTGCGCTGTACCTACTTTCATGTGATGTTTTGTCGTGCGCTGTACCTACTTTCATGTGATGTTTTGTCGTGCATGGTACCTACTTTCATGTGATGTTTTGTCGTGCGCTGTACCTACTTTCATGTGATGTTTTGTCGTGCGCTGTACCTACTTTCATGTGATGTTTTGTCGTGCATTGTACCTACTTTCATGTGATGTTTTGTCGTGCGCTGTACCTACTTTCATGTGATGTTTTGTCGTGCGCTGTACCTACTTTCATGTGATGTTTTGTCGTGCGCTGTACCTACTTTCATGTGATGTTTTGTGATGTGGTGTAACATCATTTGCTGTTTTATCACAGCGATGTTCTATCATGGAACCATTAAAAAAAATAGCTATCCGATCGCATGCTAGTCGTTCTTGTATCGAATACTCCAGAGAATCCAATTAAAATCAGAATGGCTTCACTTTCGTTCTGGCTTTTAATCTGAAAAGCAGATCCAGTCATCTTGTACGTCTAAAAATCTACGTTAAAACTTGCCAATAGCGGAAACAAAATATATATATGGAATCTTGTACGCTCACTAGAAATGCTGTTTCATTTCCTATAGGTTTATGGTTTATTTTAGACTAGTTTAATAATAGGGGTACAGTACTTGCAACTTCATTTCGAATTAGCTGAGATGAGCGTAGCAATGCTGAACCATGTATATAATATAATGCGACCGGTCCGTAGTCTAGTGGTAACGCTTAGGACTCGTTAATGAAAGGTGGTGGGTTCGAGTCCCGACGGAGCACAAAAAATTTACCATTTGTATTTTGAAATATTCTCTCTTTGCTGTGTTAAAAAAATCATATGCAATTCTGTAAAAACTTCGTTCAACTTTTACAATGACACCCAGGTTTCAGGTTAAGGCGGTAGGAGTTGCAAAGTTTATGTTCATGTGGGGTTTGGTTTATTTTTTATCAAAACATGCACCACGTGCTTGCTTGTGAGCATGCATTAAATATGAGCCTTATATGTCAATATATACATATTTGAAATTTAGAGTATAGATTGTGGCAGTTTTTTTTTAAATAAATAAATAGATTTCAAACTCTAGTATGCACTTGCAACAATAACACACTATGTATGCAACTTAGATTACGTTAATTTTAAGGCGTATCTCCTCATTTTCTGCATGCATACTTCCTCTTCACACTGATTCTATGATATAAGAATTTGTCTTATTAAAAATATATGAAAACTAAAACGCTCACTAGAGGCGCTGCTTTAGTTTCCATATAAAAACATAAAAAATTGTTTCTAAGCTTTAAATGATTCGGATGACGTCCGCTGATTCGTTTAATTATACTTCCACAGTGAATAACTCACACTTCCAGTATTCCAAGTAAGTACAAGATGTAACGTTAAGTCCTCTTGATTGCGTTAATGGAAAAATGTATGAAAACTAAATCACTCAATAGAGGTGTTATTTTATATTCCAAACATTTTTCTATGTACGCAATCGAGGAGAGTTGACACAATGTTTTATACTAGGGTGAACAGATCTGTGTAGGAATATGAATAATTGTGGACTAATCAGATGCGGTCAAATAATAATAATTAGTCCGGTCGATAGCTCAGTTGATAGAGTGTTTGCATTCCATGCTGAGAACTCGGGCTCGAATCCCACCGAGGGTGTCAGAAACGATTTCCTGTTTCGGTGTTTATTTCAAAGCCCAAAATAAAATACCGGCAAGGTTTACTCAGCCTTCACAGAAAATGAGTACCAGCTTCCTCGGGAGCTTAGAAACCCCCACTTCAACTGAATTGGTCGTAAGGCCTCCTTGCCTGTAAAAATAAATAGGTTCGATTCGCCACATGCGAAACCCTTCGCGGATAACTCGGCAGGAAGTTACACTATATGTTTAACTTAGTTGCGTTTTGCTTAAACTGATAATTCACTCCGGGATGCTATAATCTATAACCTAAGTTGCAAAGATATATTTACATTTAAAGCTCATATCAAATGCATGCCCACAAACAAACACGTGTAGTTCGCGCTTACAAATGCTGAATGTGTACGTACAAATAAAATCCAAACCTCAAATGAACATACACCCTACAACTTTTGCCGACCTTCCCTGACACAGGGGTGACATTGGTAAAGTGAATCATTTTTTACAGTATGGGTGGTCAGCCTCATACCAATCTATAAGTCAAGGAACGCCATGGTAGATATTATTCAAATTAATTCTGTGATAAGTTACAATAGAAAGAGAACCGCAAGGATAGCAATAAATCTGCAGAAGCTCTTACCACCCCATGACAGAATGGTGACAAAGTTACAGTTACATCAGATTATATGAAATCGCTTTCGTGCTTGCAACTCCGCAGTTCTAATCGATTTGAGTCGTAGATATAAAATCACTTTGTCGAGTTTCACAGAGTACCCGAAGTGTCGAGAGTCGTAAAAGTTACCTTGCGCCATTGAACTTTGAACATTAAATCTGCAAACTGAATGAATAAAATAAATGTGCGTAAGCACGTAAATATGGTAAGCATTTTGTGTATAAAAACAGAAATCGGGCAACCGATTAAGGAACTCAGAAATCAAAAGCATGTGCGACACTAAGACCCGGTATTTTCAAAGTATATGTGACTTTAAACTGATAAAAAAGCTACCCCCACAATTAACATAAGTCTATCGTTTTCATTCAGTATAAATTCGATATCGTAAGTTTGAAAATACTGGGCCTAAGGACATCGTCAGATGGAATAAGAAGAGGAGACAGTTTTGGAAGGACCATGTAGACCGCATGAGTGTAAGTAGGATAACTAGGATCGTCGTACGCTAGATACCTGATGGTTTGCGTCCACTAGGCTGACCACCCGAAAGCAATGAAGAGCAACTGGTCTTCTGCATCACAAAATGGAAGTCTCCAAAAACAGATCAACAGATTCGCAATGAAAAGTAGAACAGAAGCGCTGCTCTGCTGAATTCCTTACGACCTTAAGGTGACGTGATAGCGATTGATGTCCAAATATAAGGTGTACTGGATTTTTTTTTATCTATCGGGCTCTTTCGCAAGCGTTAGTAAGATCCGACTTGGATTGGTAGATATAGTGATAGGAATATAGCAGAATTGAGTTCAGGTGTACACAGCACAGTAATAAAGTAACATTTTTGTAAACTTCTTTCGGTCAGAGGAAAGATGCAGTCTTTTTAAAGTTGATTTTTTTACTCCAACTTCTGAGTAAGCAACATATGAAAATCCTAAAAAATAGAGGGCTTAATCAGATGGAGCAAATCCAGAATGGGATTTTGGAAAGAACATGTCTCCAGAATGAGTCATGAAAGACTCGCACACATCGTAGCTAATGCCAGTGTTGAGATCGCTTCCGCAATATCTAATATCCTGTGAAATAAAGGTCATAGTTTAGAGGGCTCTTGAGGTGTGATACACACAAAAACAGCGCTCACCAAATAAATCATCCTAATATTATTATTATTATTATAGTGAAATGGAGAATGTGATGAGATGGTTTGGGCATGTGGAAAGAATGAACGATGATAGACTGACAAAGTATGTATACAAAGAAAGTGTGAAAGGAAAAAGAGGGAAGGGACGACCGAGAAAAGTATGGAGTGATCAGATTGAGGAGATTGTGAAAGAATGGGATATACAAAGTGAGCGTAAAAGAAGAAAATGCATGAAAAAGGTGATGGATATGAATGAATTGAAAGAGGTATGTAAGGATAGGAAAAAATGGAGGCAACTCTGCAGAGGCTCTGGCCACCCCTAGCGGAATGGCGACAGAGTTACAGTTACAGTTACAGTTACAGAGCAGATCCAGAAGGCAATTTATGAGGAATCATGTCTCCAGAATGAGTCATTAAAGACTCGTATATATCTTAGCTAATGAGATGCCAGTAGGTCAACGCTCAGCTGAAAGACCTCTTAGGATGTCCTCATCTCAGGATCTATGATATGAAGTTTGTTCGTGAATCACAGATTGAACGATATAATTTAGAAAAAAATAATAAACAACTTTTCATGGTATTATTATTATTATTATTTTATTTATTTTTTATTAATATTCCTCTTTAAAAATACAGATAATTATACACATTTTCAAAAAAACTTAAAAGAGAAACCCACATAGGCATAAAAGTAAAAGTTGAAAAATTTAATTACTATCTATACAGAAAAAAGGAAAAACAAAAACTCATATAGAAAAAAGACAAAGTCCAGTTCATTTATAGAAATAGTTGAAATTTTTGATGAAAGAAAGAAAAAACAAAAACAATAATAAAATGAAACAAAAAGAAAGAAGAGAAAAATCAGTAATAAAATAAACCTATTTAGTAAAAAATTAAATAAAATGAATAATTCAGTTTTTAAGTAATAAATTCAGAAGCTCATTAGACACAAGTAATATTTTTTCATTCAACATAATTTTCTTCAAGCCAAATAAAATAGAACGATAAGATTTCCCTGTTATCGGACGAGTGGATTCTCATTTACTGTGAAGGCTAAAAACTTGTATAGTTCTAAGACATGGATACGTCAAAAAGGAAAATGAAATTAGACTTCTACGAAATCCAAGCCGAGTCTCATTGCTGCGAAGGCGAACCCTCTAACAACTAAGCTATCAACTGGCCATATCAGAAACACATTCATTACAAATTACGCACATCTAGATTCTACGCAACATTCTTTAGAGTCCTTACGCATTAGATCAAAGGCTCTCAACCTTTTGCGGGTGGCGATCCGAATTGAAAAAGCCGTTTATCATAAAGTAATTAAAAGGGCAACAAAAAGGTTTATTTTTTCGTCCATCGCCCCGTAATGCGTGAATTGATAAGCCTATAAATAACTCGCACTTTCCATAGCGACGACCAAGCTCGCAGAGGGCACTTGATGTGTGGTTCACACAAAAACAGCGTTCACCAAATAACTCATCCTAATATTATAGGTTTGTGTGGTCCTTGCGCGTTGAGCTCCTTTCATAGTAACTTCAAGCTTCATCCAAAATGACGATTTTCATTGCGCGCTTACAACATGAACAATTCGTGTTCCGCCATCATCAGGGCTCTTGAGGTGTGATTACACAAGAACAGCGCGCATCAAAGAAATTATCTTAATATTGTTACAAACTAAAGATTCGTTGCACGTGAGCCTAGGCACGCTGGTTGGTGTGGGTCTCTTGTATAGTGCGGAACAATGCTCTAGTACCATCTACTAGGAAAAATATATCTACCGTGTTCTCGGACACGCAAGAATCGTCTCGCCGCACTTACAAATACGAGCAAAGATTCTGTGGGACAGACGCAATTTAATCAAAAGAACCCCAAGTAGTGGATTCGGATCCCGGCGGAGCACAAAAAAATATACGATTTATATTTCCAAATATGCTCTTCGCTGTGTTGACAAATTTATACACCTTTACTAAAGACCGGTCACTAAAAGGTCCATCAAGCCTTACAGCACCTGGGCCTTGCTTGAGTATTGGCGCTTTGTAGCGACGACCAAGCTCGTACACCTCTGCAGCACACCAGAAAGTTTCATAGACCCCTAGAGTCTCAAGAATCTAGAGAGTCTAAGTAATATCATAACAATTTTATTATTATTATTTCGTCCTTAGGTTGGGAGCCACTGTGCTAGACGATGCGGAAAGGAATTCGCTGGGACGATGAAGTGGAGCTTGCTGTAGTGGTGAAGTGTTGGTGGAAGGACAAGGGCTGGATGAGGAGGTACCAGCACAGGCCCAGCGGGGACACGCTGCGGGCGAAGCCTCGGAAGTGAGCCGGCCTAGGGCAGATCGCGAGCGTTTGTTGACCTGCACTTGTAGCTAGCTAGCTCTGACTGAGACAGGGCGCATGTTGTTTAGGACAGCCAGCAAGTGGTAAGTTGCATGAGGTTATGATTTGTTTAAATAAAACAGTAATCAAGGTTAACAATAAGAATTTTAGGCTTACACGACCGGCTGATGATGCTGAAGAGATGTTTACCGGGATTTGTTGACGTGGTTTACGGAAATTGAAGCTTCCGGACGTTTCGTCCATGTCTACAATGTACTTCTTCAGCGTAAAAGTGCAATGATGAAGATGATATTGATGAAAATTGTGATGTGAGGTTAACAATTGTAATCGGTTAGTTGTCTGGTCAGAGGCATTTTTTTTTGTTTTTTTTTCTTCTCGTGCCACTTCTATCGACGATCGGCGATCATTATGGTTATTTTGACTTTAAATGCTACGGCTCGTTACAGGGACTTGCTGCTTTTTCTGAACCATTGTCGCAGGTTTTTCCGCCACGATATCCTTCAGAGTTCTTCTCCCATCAAGCTCACCCTGTATGATAAGATGAAGAAGGCGGTATATCTTATTTCTCAAAATGTGACAGAAGTGCATCAGCTTTATATTATCTAAATTTTCGGCAGTAACTTTCTGACAGTGTTATTCATTAGAATTTTTAAACCAGATTTCTTTAGAGATCTGGTTTAATTTTTCGATTTAATCTCAATTTACAAAAAAGGTGATTCATAAAAACTTTATAATTCAGTTTAACACTAAACGTGTTTCAAAACATGATCACATTTGTAAACCACCTCCGAGTAGGTTTATTTCGTTCTAAACTAGATCGACATACGCAAAATGGCGATCTTCCTCATTCCCCAGCTGATCGTAATGTACGAGATAACTTTCAGAATAAAAGATTTATGAATCAAATAAGAGTTTCAGCAATTACAGTAACTTTAAAACATTAGAATTTTACACTATAACAACAAATTGAGGGCATGCAGCAACGAAACAAATATAAAAACTGTGACAAGAAAAAAAGTGACAGATCCCGCGTCGTGTTATTTTTCAAGTCGTCAATTTTGTAAAACTGTCACTTTTCTTGTAAATGAAGTATGCAGGCCCATCTTTGAGATTTTCTTCATGATGCCTACAGCCAAAACCTGAAGTCACAATGAAGTCATGCTTTGAAAAATACTTGTTTCCATTTTTGGTTCATTCGAAGTCGCAGCCGACATGAGTTTGACAGCTGGAGTGTCGAGAAACGTTCGGGAGGGGGCGTTTACCCGAATGCTTCCGAGCGTCTCCGAAAGTTGTCAAAAATCATGCAAAAACCCACAAAAACTTTAAAAAAATTCATAGACACCTAAATACCTACATAAATGTCGAGCATTTCGTATTTTTTCATACAGAAAAAGCTACCGGAAGTCTGTTTAAGCAGGATTCGGTAAACCAAAAAAAAGAATGCACGTATTTCGCTAATGAATCACCTTTTTATTTATTTTGGTTTAGCGGGCTGGTACAAATTTAAATTGGTTTCTCAAAATCTCGCACTAAACAGGTATGGGCGGAATCTAATGAATAACACTGTGAAAGTTTATTTTAATACATTAAAATAAAAATTACTTTGTTTTAATTCAAATGAGTTTTATTTTGGTTTAATACACAACCAGTTCTAGGAGAAGCAGTACCTCTTCTCTTCAAGTGAAACTGGCCGTGTATTATACGAAAAAAAATCCTGTGAATTAAAACAAAGTAATTTTAATTTTAATCTACAACAGCATTTCTTTGTTTAATGGTTAGCAGAAGTTTGTTTGTTTGTTTGTTTGTCTGTGGCACACGCACTAAGCCACTGTCCTGTCTAACCACTTACTCCGTCTGTACTGTCACTAACTTGCTCGCCAATGCGGAACCAATACTCCTGTCGTGCCACGTGATCAAACGATATACATCCACCACGAGTATAAAGCATTCATTAAACTAAACCACAGCGTAAACCAAAAAATGTACATGGAAACTCGACAACGCCTCAAGCGAGTGATTCAGCTTTCATACATTTTTAGAAAAACGCCGAAGTAAAGTTTAATCTTTTTAGTACAGCACTCAATCTTACTTTATGTATTAGCCATTACTAATAAAAACATCCCATCATTTTCAGTAAAATCGTGGCTTGTAATCGTGTATCAAAATAACGCAACTAAGCTACACATATAGTGCAACTTCTTGCCGCGTTATCCTTAAAAGGTTTCGCATGTGGAGAGTGTTTTTTTTTACAGGTAAGCGAGCAGACCTTACACCAACCACTGCGTTTATAGTCTCTACTCATTTGTTGTGTAGGCTGAGTAAACCTTGTCGGTATTTTATTTTTTAAGGGATCCTGCCTTGCGCCAACAATTTCGGTTAAAGTGGAGGTTTCCCGGTTCCCGAGGGGTCCGGCACTCGTTTCTTGTGAAGGCTGAGTAAACTTTGACGGTATTTTATTTTGGATTTTAAAATAAACACCGAAACGGGAAATCATTTCTGACACCCTCGGTGGGATTCGAACTCGAGCTCTCGGCATGGAATGCAAGCACTCTACCAACTGAGCTATTAAGCGCACTTTATTAATTTATTTAAGGGTGTATGATTTCATTTTAATATGAATTTATTTGCCCGTCACGACCACCTATTATCCAGTAGCCGCGAAAATGCATCAAATCCCGCGTTTAGCTTTGAGAGTTCGTCGGTAGGAGATCGTATTGTATCTGAACCATTTTGTGTTTTTTTTAGCAATAAAATAACATGAAAGCGAAAGCGAAGCGAAGTTATACATTAATTACAAACAAGCATTTATTTTATTTTATTTACATACAAATACAAAAAAAGGCATTCATTTTATTTGTAAACAAATTTACAACAATTCACTTTCGTTCGTGTTAACAGATATATCCAAGTATATAAGTAAATAATTATTCACCCTGTACCGATTACTCAAAAATGCATAGAAACTGGCATACGGTCTCTAGAGAGCGTTTTACATTTCACAGAATTGGAATAAAACGCTACAGTTCAGTTTACACTATAGTCACACAGAAGCACACACGTGTGTGCCCTGTATTTTTTACATTGCATATTTTATCAAAGTGTAGACTCCAGTGGTTGCAGACCTATACAAGTGTATTAAAATAAAATATGAAAAAAAAATATATATATTTCATTTTCATTGTTTATCTTGACTTATAGGTTGGTATGAGGCTCACCACCCAAACTTTAAAAAATGGTTTACTTTACCAATGTCACCCCTGTTTCAGGGAAGATCAGTAAAAGTTGCAGGGCTTTTGTTTATTTGTGGATTTGATTTTAATATGTAAATGCGCATGCACGATTTGTAAATGCGAACTTACAAGTGTATTTTTGTGAGCATGCACTTAATATGAACCTTAAATGTTAACATAGTTTTGCCACTTAGATGATAGATTATACATTGTGATTATGTCCCAATGACTCAGTTGATAGAGTGCTTGCATTCCATGCCGAGAGCTGAGGTTCGTATCCCACGGAGGATGTCAGAAATGATTTCCCGTGTCGGTGTTTATTTCAACTCAATAATAAAATACCGGCAAGGTTTCTCAACCTTAACAATAAATGAGAACCAGCCCCCTCGGGAGCTGGGACACCCCCGCTTCAACTGAAATGGTTGGCGTAAGGCCGGCTTCCTTACCTATAAAAATACAACTTTCATTTTTCTTTTCATCTTCGTCTCCTAAATGTTATTAATTTTTAAAGTTAAAAAAAGGTTTCATATTACTGCGTAGCCAGGGAATGTTTGTTGAGGCCGTGACTGCGTATGTGTTCAGTAAATATGCCAATGTGTGTGTGCTCATGGACTTCACCCTGTGCGAAGGAAGACAACGCATCCAAGTGCTATATATGCCTGTATAGTATACTTTTTTATACCATTGGATGTGTACATTGAAATAGCAACATGAAGTTTTTTTTCTAATAATTCAACTAAGTGATGGAATATATTCTAAGCATAAAAGCAGCACAAAAGATATACCATTTATATTTTCAAATTTGCTCTTCGCTGGGTTGAAAAATTCATAAAACCTTTACCAATGACCGGTCACGAAATGTCCATCCGGCCTTACAGCAACTGGGTCTTGCTTGAGAATTGGCGCTTTATAGCGACGACGATCAAGCTCGTAAAAAGGTCGATAGCTCAATTTGTAGAATGCTTGCATTCCATGCCGAGAGCAAGGGTTCGATCTCAAAGTTTGACTCAGCCTTCACAAGAAATGAGAACCAGCCCTTCACGGGAGCTGGGAAACCCCCACTTCAACTAAAAGTGGTTGGTGTGAGGACGGCCCACTTACCTGTAAAAAAAAATAGGTCCCGAAGCGCCACATGCGACTCCTTCGGGGATAACGCAGGCAAGAAGTTACACTACATGGGTAGCTTAGTTGCGTTTTTATATAATTACCCACTGATATAATATAAGGGTGTCAGAAATGATTTCCGGTTCGGTGTTTATTTCTAACCCAAAATAAAATACCAGGAAGGTGTACTCAGCCTTCACAAGAAATAAGTACCAGTCCCCACGGGAGCTGGTATGCCTTCGCATCAACGAAGTGGTTGGCGTAAGGCCGGCCCTCTTACCTATAAAATAAATAGGTTCCCTCGCCACATGCGAAGCCCTTCGGGGATAACGCGGCAAGAAATTATTATTTATTTAGAATGTTATTTAGCCACACATACTCATGACATTTTTGTTAGATTTCGACGGAACTTAGTTGTCTTGCACCAATCGAAATCTTGACTTTTGGATTACGAGTCCGTGAAAACCTAAAATTAAACATATATATACATATGAGGATAATTTATTTATTTAATTTTTTACATGACCAAAGAGCGCCGTTTTTGTGTGTTTCACACCTCAAGGGCCCTCCTAATCATGAATGAGATATTTTAAAAAGGTGCCGTTTCAGTGCTCCCTTAAAAATGCCAACAGATTCCGAAACCCTCACTCCGGGTGGCAGTCTGTTCTACTCCATCGGCCCCGAAAACCGGAAAGCGCGATCCTCAAAATTAGTGCGTATTTGACGGCGAGGCTGCATCAATCTGACAGCTTGACACCCCGCTGACCTAAGTGTCCGCCCCCTCACACTCACTTCAACGGGGGAAAATATGTCTGCCAGATATGATGGAGCCAAACCATTTAGGGCTTTAAATACCATCAAACCCTCAATGCATCAAACACACACGGAACCCTCTCAGGGAAACGAAGCCAATGTAGTTCTTTCAACAGCGAAGTGATGTGAGAGAATTTGGACATCCCGAAGATCAGTCTTGCGGCCGCATTCAAAACAGACTGAAATCTGTTCAGTTCAGCGTTAACCACTAGACTAAATTACAGGCCTGAAAATTTCAAATTGCTCTACGCTAGGTTCAAAAAATGATTTCAATTCAACAAAAAAGGCCAGCCAGCAGAATTCTTTCCAGCTAAATCATTGAGCTAAATGAATTTCACTTTGAAATTCAAATAAACTTTCATATTATTCATGTAATGGAAAAAAACTTATCAGAATACTATAAAGTCGTGTGCAGCTCTCCGTACAATTCATTTCATCTGATTGAATGATCTTTTGCTGTTTTTCGCCATTTCGTTAAACTTTGCAAACTGTTTTTATGTACGTACGTATTATACTACCATAGCGTTTATGTATATACTCTTACACACACAATATAAGAGAGGGCTGACTCGAGCATCTTCGGCAATATACGATGATACACGAGTGTACCCGAAGTATGAAATGTAGCAAATACAGCGCAACCAAAAAATGTATGGAATCTTAAACAGCAACTCTAGATGGCGTTTTGATTTCCATGCATTTTTGAGAAACCAGTTGGTCCAGTTGTAACGTAAACGATTGTACTCTTTTGCATTATATAAATCTTGCTTCCATAAAACTAAGGAGATATAATATTTTTCTCCGCAGTTCATCTACCGGCCGCAGGTGACGCTAGCGACCGGGTCATTTTTTGTATGGAAATCTTTATTTTTCCAGGATAAATTGAAATCGGGGGAGAAAAAATAAAACAAGTATGGCATTACAAACATAAAAAATATCACTTCAAATCCTAAAAGGAAAATAAACCATTAAAAGACGAATGTAGCTACAATATCGTATGCAAAATTTGGGTACTTTTTAAATAATCATAAAAAATCAATGAAAAGTAAAAAAAAACAACTAACAAGTAGAAAAAATAAAGCTAATCAAAATTAATGTTTTGAAATAAAAAAAAGTTAGGATTTATTCATAAGAACAGTGGAAATCTCCATTTAAGGTATCTCCGTAAATAAAATTATTTTGAATTGGTTTTTTATGGAAAAAAATACCTAATTTTATGTGTTAATTTAATCTGGAAAAAAAATGCTACCTTACAATTAAAAATATGGGCTATTTTGGTCATCAAAGTTGGGCGCGCTGACCTCTCAATCACCCTTAAGGTTAAGTGTATTCATTAAATAATAGACAACAATTACTGTTTTTTACAACAAAGGAGATTAAGTCATAAAATAATGTCTTTTAAATTTAACTTTTGAGTATTTAGGTTCAACCTTGGACAGTAATTCAATAACTTAATTTCACACTTAAATAATATGAATGTTCACTGAAGCGTGGCAATCATGAGTGTCAGTTTTGCGTGTCAGCCGCCATGGCAATAAACAAACGCAACGCAGCGCTTTATATCGCCACTGAAAAGGTTGAACTGAATTAATGCAGATTTACTGATATGAAAAATTGTGGATACAACCTTTTTTTGGGTGTAATTTCTGATAGTAAGTGAACTAATTACAAATAAGTGCTCATCAATTTTTTTAAACTGCAAGATTTTCATCCTTATTTTATGTTTTCTCTCGTATAAAATAAGGGAAAAGGTGCATTTATCTGAGAAACCCATGTTAGCTAAATTTGTCACTTATTCAGTTTGTCACGAGGGTGGTGTTTAATTCAAACCCAAAATAAAATACCGGCAAGGCTTACTCAGTCTTCACAAGAAAAGAGTCGGGAGCTGAGAAACCCCTTCTTTAACTGAAGTGGTTGGCGTAAAGCCGGCTTTCTTACCTGTAAAAATAAAAATGTGTCACACACCACATACATCTCTTTTGGAGACAATACGGCAAGGTGTTTAAGGAGTTTTGTGCGATTTAGTTAATTTAGTACACGCAAAAATGACACATGTAAATGACCGCGTGTAGCAGATATAATTTTTAGTTCGTCAACCACATCATTAGCTAAGTTTTTTTGAGTGAACACTTAAAATGCATATTTGTCACAAACAATGAAAATTAAATCTGTTGAAAATTGTTTTTTTATTTCTAAACTCAAGGTGAGTATTTATATATTTAAATACTCTCAAGGATACTCAAGTCTAAGCAGCTTTTGAAGTATAAGTAGGTAGGTAATTTTAAATTTAACAAAATATGTTTGTTGGAATTATAGTTTTTCAATCTGTGTTGCGTGACATTAAAAACTGTAACATGGTTGTCTATAATCTATAATCTATTTTACAAAGATATAAAGATATAAAAATATATATTCATTTTTTTTTTTTTTTTTAGGGTGGATTTATTAACACAGTGAAAGTCCATTTTTAATTATTTAAAAAATTCAAATGGAAACAAAGTTTTAATTCACTTATTTATTTCTTTTTTGCTCGAATATTTTCGCCTAATGAGCAAAAAAGAAATAAATAAGTGAATTAAAACTTTGTTTCCATTTGAATTTTTTAAATAATCATTCAATTTTAAAATTATATTACATGCATTGTCGCAATTAGACATGTATAAGATCGCGTTTATACATGCCGCATGTGGATTTACAACACAAAAACCAAAATATTAAATGAACATGAGCCATGAAACTCTTGCCGACTTCCCTAAAACAGGGGTGAATTATTTTTAACAGTATGGGTGGTTACTGTAACTGTAACTCCGTCGCCATTCCGCTAGGGGTGGCCAGAGCCTCTGCAGAGTTGCCTCCATTTTTTCCTATCCTTACATACCTCTTTCAATTCATTCATATCCATCACCTTTTTCATGCATTTTCTTCTTTTACGCTCACTTTGTATATCCCATTCTTTCACAATCTCCTCAATCTGATCACTCCATACTTTTCTCGGTCGTCCCTTCCCTCTTTTTCCTTTCACACTTTCTTTGTATACATACTTTGTCCGGTTAATTTCATAACAACCCATTGGACAATGAACAAAAATGATACAAAAGTACAAATAACAAAATACATTGCAGATCAACCTCCATTTTTTCGGTCCTGGCATACTTCTTTTATTCCATCTAAAGTCATAACGTTTTTCATACAAGCTCTAATTTTATTATGGCTTTGGGTATGCCATCTAATCTAATCTAATCTAATCTAAGTTGCAAGGATATGTTACATTGAAGATTCACATTACATGCATTCTCACAACCAGACACGTACAAGTTCGCGCTTGCACATGCCTCATGTGAACCTACAACATAAAAATCAAATCTCAAATGGACATACACCCTGCAACTCTTGCCGTCCTTCCCTGAGACAGGGGTGACATTGGCAAAGTGAACCATTTTTACAGCATGGGTGGTCAGCCGCATACCAACCTATAAGTCAAGGAACCATTCATTCGCCATTCATTCGCTATTTCGGGAATTCGGTACATCCATACCTTTCTCGGTCTTCCTCTACCTCAACATCCGTCTATTTTTGCAACGTATACTTTCTTGGTCAGTCTTTCATCATTCATTCTCTCTATACGTTGAAAACATTTTCGTAAATTCCTTTTTATCTTCGCATTCACACTTTCTCCATCACCACATTCTTCTCTTACAAAATCCTTCGTCACCCTATCACTGCGCTTTTTCTAAACATACTTCTAATTACTGTAACTGTAACTCTGTCGCCATTCCGCTAGGGGTGGTCAAATCCTCTGCAGAGCTGCCTCCATTTTTTCCTATCCTTACATACCTCTTTCAATTCATTCATATCCATCACCTTTTTCATGCATTTTCTTCTTTTACGCTCACTTTGTATATCCCATTCTTTCACAATCTCCTCAATCTGATCACTCCATACTTTTCTCGGTCGTCCCTTCCCTCTTTTTCCTTTCACACTTTCTTTGTATACATACTTTGTCAGTCTATCATCATTCATTCTTTCCACATGCCCAAACCATCTCATCACATTCTTTTGTACCTTAACTTTCACATCCTCTTTCAAATTAAATTATTTTGTTACCCATTCACTCCATTTAAACTGCATGGATTTTACTCAAGTTTCACTTTCGTTATTTGATCAACTCCACCATTCAACTGATCTATCTACATGTTTCAAAGCCAAAATGTTTAAAAAGACTTCTAAAAATAAATAAATAGACTTATTTTGCTTTTTAAGCATCACATGATAAATGACTTGACAGCTCTCAGCGATTTTCTGACGCTATTTGCCCATTTCTGTATTGGCAAAAATTAATGGTTATTGCAAATTCAACAGTGAAGATTCTCTACCATATATTCAACTTGCGTTTCCTGAAAAAAAAACTTCAAGTTAAAATAAGGTCATTACTCATTCACTAAATAACGTAATTTTTGCCGAGCGAAAAACAAAAATAAACAAGGAAATACACACATATTTTTTGTGATAAAAATATATTTATGTTTTTTATTTAATTTATTTATTTTACTATTTTTTCTTATTGTATTTATTTATTGCTGCATGCCTGTATAATATCTTGTCTTCCCTATTCCACAAAAAGGAAAAAAAAAACGTGTTCAGCATCTCAAGTTTCTTGTTTTTTTTTTTTTATAGATTTGGGAAGAGAAATGCAATTCACCAATCTATTCTGCCTGGCCAGAAAAAGGTATTAATATCATCAATTAATAATTCATTATTCATAGTCGAGTTATCTATGGCCGAGTTGTATGAGACCGAAATATCATTGACCAAAAATATCGTGTGTATGTCGGACGATGTCCGGTCGATAGCTTAGTTGATATAGAGTGCTTGCAATCCATGCCGGGAGCTCGGGTTCGAATCCCACCGAGGGTGTCAGAAATGATTTCCCGTTTCGGTGATTATTTCAAACCCAAAAATAAAATACCGGCAAGGTATACTCAGCCTTCACAAGAAATGAGTACCAGCCCTCTCGGGAGCTGGGAAACCCCCACTTTAACTGAAGTGTCTGGCGTAAGGCCGGCCCCCTTACCCGTAAAAATAAATAGGTTCCACTCGCCACATGCGAAACCCTTCGGGGGGATAACGCGGCAAAAAGTAACACTATATGTGTAGACTAGTTGCGTTTTTTTTATGAACTGCCTTGTGACCAAATTGTCCGTGACCGATGTGTCTGTGGACGAGTTATCTATGGTCGAGTTGTATATGACCGAAAATTCGTGTGGACGAACTCTTATGTGACCGATAATTATGTCCATGACTGAACTATCCGTGGACGGGTTATCTATGAACGATATTTCTTGGACGCTTTTCAACGAAATTGTGTGTTGATTTTTCATCGTTTTTAGATAAGATACTTGAAAAATGAATTTAAAATATATTGAAATGTAATTTATAGAGTTGTGTGACAGTAAAAGAGCCTATCGTCCAACACAAAGCCTGGGATCTGTAGCGAATGGCGTACCACTTTAATCTGTCGTAAAATACGAAGGTTTAATATCGCGTGTGATGGATTCATGGCCCGCCAGCAAAGTGCAGGTACATGCATTTTACCAAGAAATCAAATAGCACCCTTATTGGATAGATATACTGTCTTCACTTGAAATTGAAAATATATTTATTGGACATAAAATAGGTGCACGATATTAAAATATATTCTCACTTTTTCATATAATAAGATTTAAATTTTTGATCCAGTTTTTCCACACAAAAAATAAGGTTTATGCCTGTTTTTTTTTTATAATAAATCTAGTGACCGATTTTGTTTTCACTTTTCCACTATAGCAACCGGAGTGGCATTTGCAAAAGTCAACTATGTTTTTACAGCATGATGGTCAACATACTCAGTACAATCAATTTGGTTCAGCCGCACCGTCAGATCCGTACAAATTTTGGCGACCGTGCTTTCTGTGTTACGGGTCCGGTGGAGCGGAACAGACTGCCACCCGGAGTGAAGAATTCCAAATCTATGGGTATATTTCGCGGAGCTCTCAAGACGCACCTTTTCAAAAAGTCTTATCCGTGATCGGAGAGGGCCCTTGAGGTGTGACACACACAAAAACGGCGCTCTCTTATCATGTGTAATTAAAAATAAATTAGCCTGATATATATATATATATATATATCCTATCTAAGCTAATCTAATCTAAGTTGCAAAGATATGTTACATTGGAGATTCACATTACATGCATGTCCACAACCAGACACGTACAAGTTCGCGCTTGCACATGCCTCATGTGAACCTACAGCATAAAAACCAAATCTCAAATGGACATACACCCTGCAACTCTTGCCGTCCTTCCCTGAAACAGGGGTGACATTGGCAAAGTGAACCAATTTTACAGCATGGGTGGTCAGCCGCGTACCAACCTATAAGTCAAGGAACAACTCTAAAGACAAGATTAGAGATAGATCCATTTTTTGCATGTTTTATCTACAAAAATTGGCATGCAAAAAGTGGTTGAGGCGATCTTGCCGCATGTCGGTCACTCCTTGTCGTGTTTGGGCGGCATTCTGTGCGGGGCAGTGTCCCCGTGACCCAGTGCGCCTGCGCCAGCGCGCCCCCACTCAAGCACATGTATGCGCCAGACAACCGGACGACTTCTGCAGGATCAAAATAAATTATATAAAAAAAATATATATATATTATTAAATGACTAAATCTAAAGCGAAATATAAACTGCAAAGATATGTATCATTTTAAGATTCATATTGAACGCATTCCCACAAGCAGACATTTATAATTTCGCGCTAACACATGCCGCATGTGGACCTACAATATAAAAACCCAATCTCAAATGAACATAAGCCCTGCAACTCTTGCCGACATTCCCTGAAACAGGGGTGGCATTGGCAAAGTGAACCATTTTTTACAGTATGGTTGGTCAGCCTCATACCAACCAATAAGTCAAGGAATGACCATTTTAAGATATTGTTTCGAATATGCAAGGTGTTAGTGAACACGAGCCGTGAGCTCGGGTTCGAGTCCCACCGAGGGTGTCAGAAATGACTTCTAGTTTTGGTGTTTTGGTGTTACCTCCCCAAAACACAAGCTATGCTTACTTTGGGGAGTATTTATTGTAATTAGATTTTTAAAATTTATTTTTATTGTAATACTTTGTACATATTGATAAAAAACAATAAAGACCTTATGTTTATGTCAAACCTTAAAATAAAATAGAGGCAAGGCTTACTCAGCCTTCACAAGAAATGAGTACCAGCCCCGTCGGGAGCTGGGAAACCCCCACTTCAACTGAAGTGGTTGGCGTAAGGCCGCCCCCCTTACCTGTAAAAATAAATAGGTTCAACTCGCTACATGCGACCCCTTCGAGGATAACGCGAGAAGAAGTTACACTTTATGTGTAGCTTAGTTGCATTGCGTTAGTAAGGTACAAAATAATGTGATGAGATGGTTTCTTTTTTTTAAAGAATCCTGTGTGTGGGGTTTTTACAATTAGAATTTGTATTCTATATTTGTTTTGATTTTTATACCTGTACATAGTATTATTTGCGATTTAAAAAAAAATGTAAATTGTGTATGTTCCTTAACTTATAGGTTGGTGTGTGGCTGACCAGTGACCACCCATGCTGTAGAAAATGGTTCACTTTGCCAATGTCACCCATATTTCAGGGCAGGTCAACAAGAGTTGCAGGGTGTATTTTCATTCAATATTTGGGTTTTTATGTTGTAAATTCACGTGCGGCATGTGCAAGCGTAAACTTATGCGTGTCTGCTTGTGAAAATGCATATAATGTGAATCCCCAATGTTACACATCTTTGCAACTAAAATTAGGTTAGATTAGTTTAGAACCTGCTAAAAAAGTAACAATATATTGAGTCGGATCATCTCCAAATTTTATGATTTTTGAGATAATTATTGAATTTGATTCTGCGTAGTGTAACAAATCATTTGACGTGTGCAATGTGATGAAAACCTCACTTAATCCTTCGTAATTTTAATTGAAAAAATAAGATTTCGTGCAAACGCCGTCATCTCCAACTGGTTCCAAATTGCGTTCAAAACACAATTTATTTTTCTCATAATCATCGCGTAAGGAGTTGACGGCGTTTGCATTTATACGACACATATATTTCGTAAAGAAAAATCTGACATAACAGTTATCTTCAGGAGACATAAATCTGGTACTGTGGTAGCTTGTAACGAATATACTTACCGAGGGCCACATGAAACAAGTGTGTCAGACCCAATACAGGAATGTTACACGCAGCCACATATGTAATGAGGCGAGAACCTCTCTCCGAACTTTGAGAGAAAACCGGTATTCAGTATCATGAGAAAGATTGTAATATTATGGTGAAGGTCTAAGTGGGTCAGAGGCGTTCAAGGACACAAAGATGTAACGGTAGTCGGACATGATGGGATTCAAAATTCACACCGCGTACGGAAGAATTATTGTCTGTCTGTGATTCGGTCTCGTCTTGATCTAATCCAAGATTACGTCACTGTAAAAATACAGTTTCCTTTACAGAATAAACTCTTACAAATTAAAAAGGTAGTTTTATCTTTTTTTAGGGATGTTATAGATATATTTACAGGTCCGTAGTCTAATGATTAACACTTTTGACTCTTAAATGGAAGATTGTGGGTTCGAATCATGCAAGAAAAAAAAACATTTATAATTTCAAATATGCTTTTCGCTGGGTGAAAAATTCATACACCTTTGTCAAAGACCGGTCACTAAAGGACCATCCAGCCTTACAGCAATAGCGACGACCAAGCTTGTAGAGGGCTCTTGATGTTTGATACACACAAAAACAGAGCTCACCAAATAAATCATCCCAATATTATTGTTATTATGAAGTTTCGGATACTTATATTGGAATATTATTTCGATTTCTGGAATTTATATGAAATTATTTCGGATATCAGCTAGTTTCGTATAGTTTCGGTTACGGATATTAGATTTTTAAAAGCGTTCCTTGACTTATAGGTTGGTATGAGGCTGACCACCCATACTGTAAAAAATGGTTCACTTTGTCAATGTCACCCCTGCTTCAGGGAAGGACGGCAAGAGTTGCATGTTCATTTGAGATTGAGTTTTTATATTGTAGGTCCACATGCGGCATGTGTTAGCGTGAAATTATACATGTCTGCTTGTGGGAATGCATTTAATATAAATCTTAAATGATATATATCTTTGCAGCTTAGATTAGATTAGATTAGATTAGATAAAACCTACAAATAAGAACATAAATTGGATTGGCTTTATTAATACGTCATCATTTGGTTTTACAATCAGTCATTGAACTATGAAAAGTGACGTATCACAATATGGCGGCGTAAGTACAATTTTTCGCTACGTTCATTTAAAGCCGTGTAGATTTGGAGACACTCTATTTAAATTAACTAAAAAATCTTCTTTTTTCCTTACGTTATAACAGTACATACAGGTATAACCGTTACAAGGATAAAACTTCTATAAAATCTGAATGTAAACCACTAAATTGTAGGCATTACTTCAGCCTTACAATTTAATTTGCAAAGTTGGCCAGGTCGTTTAATGAGTACCTTTATTTTTTCCGCGTATTCTATTTAACATATAACAAATGTTACTGCCGAAAAATCTACCTGTTGGTTAGAGAAATCGTAGATAGAACATTGTATTGTGTGTAACTTCTCATAGTAAGTAAACTAATTACAAGGCAGTGCTGATGAACGACTTTTAGACTACAGGATGGTCACACTTTGTTAAAGAGTTTTCCCTCGTAGAAAATAGGAAAAAGGTGCATTTATCTGAGAAACTCGTGCTAGCTTAATATGTCACTTATTCAGTTTTACTTTTAAGGTATCGATATGTTTACTGAACAATAAATAAAATAAAAACAAATTCCTCACTAGAAGAACTATATTAACATAAATTTTTCCATTTACGTGATTTAGGGGAGTTTACGGGAGACCGGTCCGTAGCTCAGTGGTAACACTGCGGACTCTGAATGGGAAGGTTGTGGGTTCGATTCCCGGCGGAGCACAAAAAATATATCATTTATATTTTCAAATTTGCTCTTCGCCGGGTTGAAAAATTCATAAAACCTTTACCAATGACCGGGCACCAAAGGTCCATCCAACCTTACAGCAACTGGGTCTTGCTTGAGAATTGGCGCTTTGTAGCGACGACGATCAAGCTCGTAAAAAGGTCGATAGCTCAATTGGTAGGAATGCTTGCATTCCATGCCGAGAGCAAAGGTTCGATCTCAAAGGTTTACTCAGCCTTCACAAGAAATGAGAACCAGCCCCCCCGGGAGATGGAAAAACCCCCATTTCAACTGAAAGTGGTTGGTGTAAGGCCGACCCCCTTACCTGTAAAAATAAATATGTCCCGAAGCGCCACATGCGACCCCTTCGGGAATAACGCAGGCAAGAAGTTACACTATTTGTGTAGCTTAGTTGCGTTTTTGCGTTTACGGATTGTTTTACACTCAGGGTAGTGTCTAATCATCCATGAAATATTTTTATTTTATTATTATCACTTAAGTTCCTTTGTTAAATTGTTCTTGCTTTAAGCAGTGAAGTTCTGGAAAGTACTTAATCTAAGCACTAAAGTTCTTAATATAATTTTTCGCAGTCACGCAACACATCCGTTTACGTACAGTTATGAATTCATTAAGTCGTAAACCGTGTATTGTTTAAAATAAATGTACATTTAAAATATATTATGATGTAATATTATCAAGCTTATGACAATTAAAAAAAAATTAAATAACAGTCAAAACATTAAGAGCCTGTTGCACCAACCTCCAATCAGACGAAAATCAAAATTAAGTGGGATTTCTCCCTTTCAAATCAAACAATTGATTGCATATACGTAAGTCAGCTGATGTGAATCATATTTCCTGTTCAAATTCCATCACATTTTTACCAACTTTTGCGAAATATTTAACCGAGGTCCTTACCAGAACTAAGCAATCAAATTTGATGCTTCAATCAAATATTGATTGGAGGTTGGTGCAACAGGCCCTAAGAGATAGCATCCGCAATGTCTGCATACGAAAAGCCTTTAAAATGGAGGACATAGTGAGATGGAGCAGATCTAGGAGAGATCATGTCTTCCAGAATGAGTCATGAAAGACTCGCACACATCGTAGCTAATGAGATGCCAATGGGTCAATACCCAGTTGGAAGACCTCCTTAAAAGTGTAAAGATAGCTGGACGTCCTCATTGCAGGGTATAATCTCAAATCTAAATCTAAGTTGTAAAGATGTGTATCATTTGAGATTCATATTGAATGCATTCCCACAAGCAGATACGCATAATTTCGCGCTCACACATGCCGCATGTGGACCTACAATATAAAAACCCAATCTCAAATTAACATAAGCCCTGCAACTCTTGCCGACCTTCCCTGAAACAGGGTGAATTGCAGGGTCCATGAGCCGATATGAAGAGCTGCGAAACCTCCTATAGGGACGTTTATGCGGTTCCCGAACGGGAGGTTTATG
Organism: Agapetus fuscipes; assembly: GCA_951799405.1. NCBI lineage: Eukaryota > Metazoa > Arthropoda > Insecta > Trichoptera > Glossosomatidae > Agapetus > Agapetus fuscipes. The sequence goes on along the minus strand of OX637355.1, from coordinate 12,921,058 downwards.
ACGACATATGCGGTTTCTTCGGGAACAATAAAGTAAGAATTTGCTGATTTGTGCAGTTCAGTTGCGTTTTTCCAGCATCTATAAGATAAGACCAAAGGTCCATCCAGCCTTACAGCAACTGGGTCTTGCTTGAGAATTGGCGCTGTGTAGCGACGACCAAGCTTTTAAAACGATCGATAGCTCAATTGGTAGAATGCTTGCATTCCATGCCGAGAGCAAGGGTTCGATCTTAAGGTTTACTCAGCCTTCACAAAAAATTAAAACCAGCCCCCCCCCGGGAACTGGGAAACCCCCACTTCAACTGAAAGTGGTTGGTGTGAGGCCGGCCCCTTACCCGTAAAAATAAACAGGTCCCGAATCGCCACATGCGACTCCTTCGGGGATAACGCAGGCAAGAAGTGATACTATATATGTAGCTTAGTTGCGTTGCGATAAGATAAAGTACCTAAGGTCAGTGTTATAGCCGAAGGAGTCAAGTCGCGATTCTTGACTAGCGTATTTGGAACAGAATGACGCTGGATCGAATCACGCCTGACCCATTTGACCATAACTTCGGTCCTGGTTCAACAGATGCCATTGCATGCACACAAGCTTCTGCTTTCGTATGAAGACAACGGTCCAGGCAATATAGGTTAGTGAATTGCATACCTCTTCACAAATCAATTTAGAAAAAAAGATAGAGGCATTTTTAACCATTGATTATACGTCGATAGCTTTGGTTTCAACTGCTTGTAAAGACCATCGCCATTGGAGCAGAACATAATATTACTGCTAACTATGTATTCGTATTTACTCACTTATTGTTGGAAAATGATAAAACGTTAGTTCTAGAGGAACAATCAGCCGTGTAACGGTGCACCTTAACAAAGAGAGCGTATGATGCCAGCGGCCACTCAGAATATACAACCTCAAAGTAATACAATGTTCATAATATTAGCAACTAAGCTACACATATAGTGTAACTTCTTGCCTACGTTGTCTCCAAAGGGATCGCATGTGGCGATTCGGAACCTTTTTATATTTACAGGCACAGTCCGGTCGATAGCTCAGCTGGTAGGCCTGCATTCCATCCCGTGAGCTCGGGTTCGAATCCCACTGAGGGTGTCAGAAATGATTTCTTGTTTCGGTGTTTATTTCAAACCCCAAAATAAAATACCGGCAAGGTTTACACAGTTTTCACAACAAATGAGTACCCTCCCACTTCAACTGAAGTGGTTGGCGTGAGGCCGACCCCCTTACATGTAAAAATAAATAGGTTCAACTCGCCACATGTGACCCCTTCGGGGATAACGCGGCAAGAAGTTATCCTATATGTGTAGCTTAGTTGTTGTAGTTGTAGTTGGGGCAGGCCTTGCGCCAACCACTTCAGTTGAAGTGGGGGTTTACCAGCTCCCGTGCAGGCTGGTACTCATTTTTTTTAAGGCTGAGTAAACCTTGCTGGTATTTTATTTTGGGTTTTTGAAATAAACACCGAAAAGAGAAATCATTTTTGACACCCTCGGCGGTGATCAAACCCTTGCTCTCGACATGGAATGCAAGCACTCTACCAACTAAGCTATCAACCGGACTGTTTACTAGCTTGGTCGACGCTTCAAAGCGCCAATTCTCAAGCAAGACCCGATTGATAAAAGGCTGGACGGACCTTTAGTGACCGATCTATCTATAATCTAAGTTGCAAGAATATATTAACATTAAAAGCTCTCTAATGCATGCCCACAAACAAACGCGAGTGGTTCGCGCTTACAAATGCTGATTGTGTACTTACAAATAAAATACAAACCTCAAATTAACATAAGCCCTACAACTTTTGCCGAACTTCCCTGACACAGGGGTGAACATTGGCAAAGTGAACCATTTTTTTACAGTATAAGTAGGCAGCCTCATACCAACCAATAAGTCAAGGAATCTACGGTTATGGTAAATGAAATTTTCAACCCAGCGAGGAGCATATTTGAAAGTATAAATTACATATTTTTGCGGGATTTAAGCCCACGACCTTCCATTTACGAGTTCGAAGCGCCAACAACTAGACTATGGAGCGGTCTTGATGTCATTAAAATGCGATAAACAGTCGGTGTGAGTGTTTAAAAATGAACGCAAGACACAAAAAAAAAATATTACCGAGATGTCGTCAAATGGGTTAAGTAACAGTAAACGCGAAGCGAACTTGAGACATTAAATATGAGGACAAAAAAGACATTATACGAGTAGGTACTCTGTTTAACCTGTGCAATACGTCAACGAAATAATACGAAAGTATGAGTCAAAATTTGTAACTGCTATTCACAAAATATTAAGCCCATAGCTGATCTACGGATCATCGCTTTTCTGTTTGTAAAATTCACTGTAGGCTGCGGATGAGCGATGGCATTGCTGTTTAAGAATAGCACCGTAAGAGTCTAACAATGTGCAGTCTAAACTAATCTAATCTAAGTTGCAAAGATATGAGATTCACATTACATGCATTTTCACAACCAGACACGTACAAGTTCGCGCTTGCACATGCCGCATGTGAACCTACAACATAAAAACCAAATCTCAAATGGACATACACCCTGCAAATCTTGTCGTCCTTCCCTGACAGACAAGGTCTTGAAGGTCTTCAAGGTCAAGGTCTCCTTCACTGACAGAGGTGACATTGGCAAAGTGAACCATTTTTACAGCGTGGGTGGTCAGCCGCATACCAACCTGTAAGTCAAGGAACTTCACAAAAGTGCTATTCACAAAACATTAAGCCCATAGCTGATTTACTGACCGTCGCTTTTTTGTAAAATTCACTACAGGCTGCGGATGAGCCATGGCTTTGCTGTTTTAGAATAACACCGTAAGAGTCTAACAATATGCAGTGCTATTCACAAAACATTAAGCCCATAGCTGATCTAATCTAATCTAATCTTATCTAAGCTGCAAAGATATATATCATTTAAGATTTATATTAAATGCATTCCCACAAGCAGACATGTATAATTTCGCGCTAACACATGCCGTATGGGGACCTACAATATAAAAACCCAATCTCAAATGAACATAAGCCCTGCAACTCTTGCCGTCCTTCCCTGAAACAGGGGTGACATTGGCAAAGTGAACCATTTTTACAGCATGGGTGATCAGCCGCATACCAACCTGTAAGTCAAGGAACTTCACAAAAGTGCTATTCACAAAACATTAAGCCCATAGCTGAACTGCGTATCATTATTTTTTGTTTGTAAAATACACTGTAGGCTGCGGATGAGCCATGGCTTTGCTGTTTATGAATTACACTGTAAGAGTCTAACAATATGCAGTGTAATTCACAAAACATTAAGCCCATAGCTGCATTATTTTTTTTTCCATGGAAAATTCACTGTACTGATGTTTGAGGTGGTGGTATGTGTGAGCTGGAGCTTCCGAACGTTTCACCCATGTCTACGATGGGCTTCTTCAGCGTGAAAGTGAAATGGTGAAGATGATCTTGATGAAACTGTGCTGGAATTGCAACACAACACATACGTAGGGTGTCATTATTTAATAATATAAGGATGACTTATTTGGTGAGCGCTGTTTTTGTGTGAATCACTCCTCAACAGCCCTCTGCGAGCTTAGTCGTCGCTGTAGAAAGCGCCAATTCTCAAGCAAGACCCAGTTGCTGTAAGGTTGGATGGACCTTTTGATGACCGGCCTTTGGTAAAGGTTGAATTTTTCAACCCAGTGAAGAGCAAATTTGAAAATATAAATGGTATTTTTTTGTGCTCCGCCGGGATTCGAATCCACAACCTTCCATTTACGAGTCCGAAGCGTTACCACTGGACTACGGACCGGTCTTACCCACACTTGAACGTGAACGTTTTTCGCTTTATTATTATTTGTCTCCCTTACTCAATACATGCGTCGCTTTTCCTCGCGATATAAAAAACGTATCTTAGGATTTAAATAAAGAATTTTGCTCATTTAATAAATACGCTTTTTTTCATTCAAAGAAAATCACATACTCAACAATATTACACGCATAAATCTAGTGTTTATTCCAGCAAAGACATCCATATTTTATTCACTTCTATTCCCCACAGGGACACATTTTAATTAATGATATATTTTAATGAGGAATGTCTGTAGTCTTCAGTGTCCTTTATAGAATAAAACTTCACGTTCACACTAAACAATAGCGTTTTACAAACAAATGTAAGATAAATAAAACGCTGCATAGAGGTGCGATTTTACTTTTCATGTATTTTTGGTTAACTCCACGGTCGCAAAGTTGTATGGTTGCGTTGTTGGTCTAGTTGAGCGGATTCTGAAGCAGGTTTTCCGATGGAAGACGCCAAGAGCCCTCCAGCATCCAAAGAAGAAATACTTGTGTAATTAAACCTCCATGTTCGACAACAGAACGTAAAAAAACAGCAATTTTACTGCCATCTATGCAGAGTCTTAAAAAACTTTGTGTTAAAAACTGGGGTAACTCTTGATAATGACCTGAGTATTGACGGTCGAAAGTGCTCGAGATATAAAATATTATTGTGAAAATTAAACTACGTTTAATAAAACATATTTTTATTTGAAATAAAATGAATTTTCACTGTGTGAATACACAAACCCTACAAAATCTACTGGGGTAAGCATTGCGCGTTGTTAAAAAAAAGTCAGTAAATACAACGCATGGTAAACAAAAGTTTGTACTTAAATTTATGGCGAAAATAAGGACGTCACGTGAGCTGCATATAAATAGGATTTAGGAAAACTAGGTTTTTTTCTTTAAAATAATAAGTGTGTATTTTAAGGTACGGTTGACCTGTGATTGAATGAATTGTATTGATTTTTATAATATTAAGCAATTTACAATTATTTTTAAATAAATCTGATTATTAACTGTGACTCCTATAGACCCCTAGAATCTCTAGAATCTAGGAGTCTCCCGCACAGGATTTAAAAAAACTCGTTTTTTCCTTTTTTCAAAATTTTAACACCGTGGTATTTATTATTTGTATTCCTTGACTTGTAGGTTGGTATGAGGCTGACCACACAAATTGTACAAAATGTTTCACTTTGGCAATGTCACCCCTGTCTCAGGGAAGGTCGGTAAAAGTAGCAAGGTGGTACTTTATGCCTCTTTTTAATAAACCATTCAATCTATTGCACAAAAAATAAACAACACAATATTCTCAAGAAATATCTGCGTTATCCAAAGCATCCGACAGTCGAGGTAGCACTACATTCGTCTTTTTTGCGTCCAGCATCAGAGATGCCACATTCTAGATAATCCTCCCAGCTCTTGGACTCGTTATTCAACTCGCTTCACACCATAACCTTGATCTTCGTTGGCCGATGCGAGCTCGCAGCTGTATGGAGGAGGAGTCGCTGAAGCAGACAGACAGGTGGGTGAAAGTATTGCATCAGTCGTCATGTAATACTTATCTAAGCGAGAAAAGTGATCTTTTCTTTGCAAAAGAAAAGTTCGCACGCCGATGAGACGCTGTATTTCAGTGACAGGATAAAATGGCACAATAAGAAAACGACACATGACATAAAGACACATGATAGGACAACACATGACAGAACAACACATAACAGAAATGTCTTTATATACCCAAAATATTAAAATTTTCATACTTTGGTTACCTGTTTTATATAATCAGTAAGCAAGAAACGTGCCACAGTAACAGAATAATTTTTCAGGTATTGATCAAAAAAAAAAAAAATTCTTTCTCACATCAAATTACCTGCTTTCCATAATCAATAAGCAAATAAGTATCATCTAAAACTGTTACAGTGACAGAAAACTAGAATATGCAAATCTTAATCTATCCAAAATAGTTGAAATTTCATAGTTCGGTTACCTGTTTTCTATAATCAGTAAGCGAGAAACGTGTCACAGCTGACAGCAACTGTAAATATAATTCAGGTTTTTATCAAAACCTTTGCTTCTTTCTCACAGCAACTTGAAATATAATTTAGGTATATTTCAAAATATATTTTTTCTTTCTCACAGTTTGTTACCTGTTTTCTATAATCAGTAAGCCAGAAACATGTCACAGTGGCAGTTACTTAAAATATAATTCAGGTTTTTATCAAAACATTTATTTCTTTCTCACAGAGTGTTAACCAGTTTTCTATAATCAATAAACAAGAAGCATGTGACGGTGACAGTAACTCAAAATATAATTCAGGTATTTATCAAAACATTAATTTCTCTCTCACAGATGGTTTACTTGATTTCTATAATCAGTAAGAAACGTGTCAAGTGACAGTAACAATAAATATAATTCAGGTATTTATCAAAACATTTGCTTCTTTCTTTTGTTGTTACCTGTTTGTTTAAGTTGGTTACCTGTTTTCTATAATCAGAAACCAAAAGCGTGTCACAGTGACAGTAACTTAAAATATAATTCAGGTATTCATCAAAAAAATTTGCTTTTTTCTTTCGTTGTTACCTGTGTGTTACCGTTTGTTACCTGTTTTCTATAATCAGTGAGCAAGTTGGGTGTCACCCACACCTGTCACAGCTACAGTAACGTGGTAAATGCAGGTCACGAGATGGTCTCAAGCTAGCACTCGTAGATGTACTGGATATTTCAGATAATTAACCTAATTGTTCACTGCGTTACCAGATAGCGTTTATGTGTTACAAAATGGTGATAGATAAAATTGTTCTACTGAAATATATAATCTTTAGTAATATAATAATAAAATCTATTAACATTTAAAGCTCATATATAATGCATGCCCACAAACCAACACGTGTAGTTCGCGCTCACAAATGCTGAATGTGTACTTACAAATAAAATCCAAACCTCAAATGAACATAAGCCCTACAACTTTTGCCGACCTTTCCTGACACAGATGTGGCATTGCAAAGTGAACATTTTTTTACAGTATGGGTGGTCAGCCTCATACCATACTATCAAGGAATTCAAATCAAAAACAAAACACTTTTTTTTTTGTTCTTAATGTAAACAAAAACAAAAATGTCGATGTACTCGGCACATGATTTGATTTAGATAATATTGTGACGTCAGCCGACCGGGTCGCTAGGGAAAAGGAAAACAAATATTTTTATTGGTTATTGGTATTCCTTGACTTATAGGTTGGTATGAGGCTGACCACCTATATTGTAAAAAAAAATTCACTTTGCCAATGTCACCCCTGTTTCAGGGAATGGCGGCAAAAGTTGCAGGCCTTATGTTCATTTGAGGTTTGGATTTTGCTTTGTTAGTACACATGCAGCATTCGTAAGCGCGAACTTACACGTGGATGTTTGTGGGCATGCATTTAATATGAATGTTAAATGTTAATATATCTCTTTGCAACTTAGATTACAAATTATAGTTGCTAAAGACGGCAGTCCCATAGAAGACGTTTCTCTTCTTTGACGAAGGGGATGACGCCAAAAAACCATGGAAACCTGTTCTTCTCTACAATACGGTTCGTTAAATTATATTTTTTAATGGCGTACAAAATGTTTAAAGACCTTTTTTCTAATACTCGTTATACTCGTAGTGTGGATAATGGCTATGTGAACATAAAATATGAATCTTAAATGTAAACAACTCAGATTACACGTTCAAATACGGTATTTTTGTGACATCCCATCATTTGACATCTGCAGGGGATCGAACCAGGTAATAATCGTAGGCAATAACCACTAGACTTTAACCGGTCTTAAATTAATTCACAACTAATAGACTCTTAAAATAAATTATTAATAAATTGATTAAACAAATTAAGAACACATTATTTCATATTGATAATGTTCATTTAATTTTATATCATAAATAAAAAGACGTCTTCAATATTAAAAAGGTATTAAATTTAAATAAATTTATAAGATAATATTTTATAAATGAAAGAGAAATATGATTTTATATTAACCACAAATTAAGCTTCAAGCGTCAATTTTATATGTTTAAAAAATATCTTTATCGATAAAAATAAATCAGAATTTTAAAAAATCTTACTTTTGAGTTTTGACAACTCTATTTTGGATTTTACAAAAAATAAAGGTTTTTTATATATATTATTTAGTCGGGTAGATAGCTCAGTTGGTAGAATGCTTGCGTACCTAACCAGAAGGCGAGGGTTCAATTCCCACCAAGAGGTCAAAACAAAAATGATTTCCCGTTTCGGTGTTTTCTTCAAACCTCAAAATCAAAATACCAACAAGGCTCAGGTACGTTCTCAAGAAATGAATACAAGCTAAAAAGGAAACAGGGAGCTGAGAAACCCCCACTTCATGTAAAGTAACCCCTTACCTGTAAAAGTAAATAAGTCTCACATCAAAAAAATCGTCTTGAATTTTTTATGAAAATATTCCCATAGCTTTTTATTGAAATTAATTATTATCCAGATGAAGGAATCCAGTGAACTTCCTCTTTTAAACACGAAAACTCGTTTGTCCTCTGTGATTTTGAGCGCTGGGTGAACCGTGGCCGGTCGTTGGAGCTGCATCTCATATTATTATTATCATTATAACCGAGAAAACAGTTACTTACATCCGCTCGTTTATATTCAAGGCATGTATGTGGCAGCTCCAAATCCGTGAAATTAATATTATGGAAGTATATTGTTATACAAACAAACGAATATATTTATGCCTGAGTGTATAATTGGGAAAAGAAGTATGATTGGGAAAAAACGGAGTGACAGGGTGAGGAATGATTTTGTAAGAGAAGAATGTGGTGCAAGAGAAAGTGTGAAAGTGAAGATTAAAAGAAGTTTGTTAAGATGGTTTGGGCAAATGGAGAGAATGAATGAGTCATAATAAAAGAAGAGCTTGCATGAAGAAGGTTATGACTCTGGAGGAAATGAAAGAAGTATGTAAGGACAGAAAGAAATGGCGGTTGATCTGTAATGTTGGCGGCTAGGGTTTATTAAAATGAAATTTGTTTTATGTTTTTAAGTTTTTGATGTCAATGTATATTATTATTTATTGATTTAAAAAATGTAATTTGTCGTGTATGTTCCTTGACTTATAGGATGGTATGCGGCTGACCACCCATGCTGTAAAAATGGTTCACTTTGCCAATGTCACCCCTGTTACAGGGAAGGACGGCAAGAGTTGCAGGGTGTATGTCCATTTAGATTGTTTTTTATGTTGTAGGCTCACATGAGGCACGTGCAAGCGCGAACTTGTACGTGTCTTGGTTGTGGGAATGCATGTAATGTGAATCTCCAATGTAACATATCTGTGCAACTTAGATTAGATTAGATTAGTATCCTTAAAATTATTTTTCTATAATAATCTATCTATAATCTAAGTTGCAATGTCATATTAACATTTAAGGCTCTCAAATGCATGTCCACAATCAAAACACGTGTAGTTCGCGCTTACAAATGCTGAATGTATACTTACAAATAAAATCCAAACCTCAAATGAACATAAGCCCTACAACTTTTGCCGACCTTCCCTGACACAGGGGTGACATTGGCAAAGTGAACCATTTTGTACAATTTGGGTTACCTAACAAATCGGCCATACAACGTCACAATTTTTTTGTCTTTTTCAAATGAGCAGACTTCATTGTTGCTAGATCAAACGAGATAGACAAAGAAGAAGTTGCCTTACTTAAAGTATTTAGAACATTCTGGTCTTTATCTTATTTCTTGTTCACATTATATCAAATCATTAGCTTGATAGTAAAGTAACAAAGTATAAATAAATTACCATTCCGAGTCATACTCGTTAAAAACAAAGTAAATTAAAGTCAGATAACAACAACAAGAAAATCTAGTAACAAATATTTCAGAGAAAAATGTACCTAGTTTTGACCATTGTTAGTGTAAGAAATCTGTTCATACCAGGATAGTATATTTACTTACCTGGATAGTATCTTCACTTAATATATGTTCACACGGTGTGATTCCACCGTAATAATAATCTAAGTTGCAAGGATATATTCATTCAAAGCTCTCAGATGTATTGATACCCACAAACAAACACGTGTAGTTCGCGCTTACAAATGCTGATTGTGTACTTACAAATAAAATCCAAACCTCAAATGAACATAAGCCCTGCAACTCTTGCCGACATTCCCTGAAACAGGGGTGACATTGGCAAAGTGAACCATTTTTTACAGTATGGGTGGTCAGCCTCATACCAACCTATAAGTCAAGGAATCAGTCCTAGTCTAGAATTAGTCCTAGAATTAATACATTTCTGGTGGGGTTGGTTCTATTTTTGAGGCAAAGAAGGTGTAGCCATTGTGTTACTATGTATATAAAGCATGATGTGGTTTTAAAAATGCCACGCGAGGAATAAATATCATACAAAATGAAAAAAAAATCATAAAATCAAAAGCAGTTTACAAGTCCTACTGATAGTTTTTCCGCATTTCAAGTCAGATTTCAATTGATTCCCAAATATTATTTTATTGAAATAAGGCACTAAGTACCAAAATGTACAATTTCAAACAAAGTATGCAGTTTTGTTGAATTAGCTGGTCGATTTCCTTGACTTATAGGTTGGTATGAGGCTGACCACCCATACTGTAAAAAAATGGTTTACTTTGCCAATGTCACCCCTGTGTCAGGGAAGGTCGAAAAAGTTTGGATTTTATTTGTAAGTACACATTCAGCATTTGTAAGCGCAAACTACACGTGTATGTTTGTGGGCATACATTTGAGAGCTCTTAATGAATATATCCTTGCAACTTAGATTATAGATTATAAATATAGATAGCTCAGTTGGTAGAGTGCTTGCGTTCGATGCCGAGAGCTCGGGTTCGATCCCCACCGTGAGTGTCAGAAATGATTTCCAGTTTCAGTGTTTATTTAAAATTCAAAATAAAATAGCGGCTCAGACTTCACTAGAAATGAGTACCTGCTCCCTCAGGAGCTGGGAAAATCTCATTTCAACTGAAGTGGTTGGCGTAAGGCCAGCCTCTCTACCTGCATAAATAAATAAGTCCCTATCGCCACATTGTGACTCCATCGGAGAAAACGCGACAAAAAAAGCACCATATGTGTAGCTTTGTTTTTTCTACCTTGTTAATACATTCACTTAACCACTACTTGTCACTTTCCCCTAACTACTAATCTCCTGTCATTAACTACTTATAAGTAAGCACTTACAACTAAGCACTTACTACTTTCAACTTACCAAATTTCCTAGTCTAAAACAACATCAAGTGAAATATACGACAGCCCAACAGGTTTTTATCGTCCGTGGGAACGGCAGCTATTCCTAATACCATCTGTACAGTGTGGATAAAGCATGATACGGAAAAAAAATAGATGGTCGGTTGTTCAACCTGCCCGTCCAGTTGTGCCGAAGTGCTGCAAGCAGGTCTGCGGCTGTTCGTGATGGGACCCACATCATTAGCTAGCAACGCATTCGATCTCAAATTAAAGCGTTCTAGATGTGTGTCTACCGAAAAATACTTCGGATCTCTTGGCGTGATCGGATCACCGATGAAGAAGTCCTCCAACGTATGCGCACCACAAAAGACCGGTCCGTAGTCTAGTGGTTAACACCTCTGACTCGTAAATGGAAGGTTGTGGGTTTGAATCCCGCGCGGAGCACAAAAAAATATGCCATTTATATTTTCATATATGCTTTTCGCTGGGCGAAAAATTCATACACCTTTACCAAAGATCGATCACTACAGGTTCATCCAGCCTTATAGCAACTGGGTCTTGCTTGAGAATTGACGCTTTCTACAGCAACGACCAAGCTTGCAGAGGCCTCTTGAGGTGTGATACACACAAAAACAGCGCTCACCAAATAAATCATCCTCATATTATTATTATTATTATTAAAGGAAGGTCGAACTAGTACGAAATTTTCGAAATAGCGAATGAATGGGATATCTAGAGCCATAATAAAAGGAGAGCTTGTATGAAAAAGGTTATGGCTCTGGATGAAATGAAAGTAGTATGCAAGGACAGAAAGAAATGGCGGTTGATCTGTAATGCTGGCGTTTAAGTCTGAGGCTTTAAAACAAAATCACTTTTTTATGGAATATGTTTAGTAGCTTTTTAATTTTTTTACTGTTTAATTGTTCAGTGATTAGGTATTTGTTTTTTTGTTATACTCAAATGTAATTAATTGCTTATATTCCTTGACTTATAGGTTGGTATGAGGCTGACCACCCATACTGTAAAAAATGGTTCACTTTGCCAATGTCACCCCTGTTTCAGGGAAGGTCGGCAAGAGTTGCAGGGCTTATGTCCATTTGAGAATTGGGTTTTTATATTGCAGGTCCACATGCGGCATGTGTGAGCGCGAAATTATACGTGTCTGCTTGTGGGAATGCATTTGATATGAATCTCAAATGATACATATCCTTGCAGCTTAGATTTAGATTTAGAACGGCACAGTGACAAAACAACACATGACATAACTACACATGAGAGAACGATACATGCCATCCAGGGAAAGGCGGCAGGAGTTGCATGGCTTATGTTCATATGAGGTGTGGTTTATTTTATATCTACACATGCGGTATGTGTAAGCGCAAACTTATACGGGCCTGCTTGTGGACACGCAATAAATGTGAACCTTAAATGCCAATATATCTTTGCAACTTAGATTATAGATATGAACGGAATAAGATGGGGACTTTAAACTTAATCAATCGATCTGCAAACCTCGTAGCTTGTAATGGGAAAATGAAGCGCATAAAAGAACAGGTTGGAACTGTGTTTATGGAGATGGAACATGAAAAATAAAATCAATATATTGCTTTATGTACATACTGGAGGAAGTTGAAACTAGTCTTCCAGTAGCCTACAAAACATAAAATTAATTAACATCGATCCACTTGCTAAAAGTTGTCAACCAGTTATAGTCTAGTTAACCATTAGACCGGTTGTAGTCTAGTGGTTAACACTTCACACTCGATAACAAAAGGTAGTGAGTTCGATTTCTTAACGAAGCACACAAATTTCATTTAGTTTTAAGCATACTCTATGCTGGCGTGAAAATTCATGTGCCTTTTCCAAGACCGGCCAAAAAGGTTTTTTCCAGTCGTAGATTAGTAAACACTAAGCTAACAACCAGGAAATCGAAACGTTTACTTTGCAATTTCGAATCTGAAGTGTCAACCAGTAGACTAAGATCAGGCAATGGGGTTATATGAGTTTAAAAAAATGGTGTATAAACATAAATACTAGGATGGTTTATTTGATGCGCTATGTGCTGGTGTGAATTACAACTCAAGAGCTTCTTAGCAGTCGCTAAAGATGGCGGCAAGCAAGACCCAGTTGCTGGAAGGCTGGATGTACCTTTAGTTGCCTGTCTTTGGTAAAGTTATATGAATGTTTCAACCAGCAAAGAGCATATTTGAAAATATAAATGGTACATTTTTTGTGATTTGATTCGTACCCGCAGCCTTCCATTTACGAGTCATAAGTGTTAACCACTAGACTACGGACCGGTAAACACACATGTTTAATATTCATGAAAATTATGGATTTAATTTTTTTAATGAACATACTTACCTTAATATAAAAGATAATTATAGGTTTGGCAAGATTCTTTTTTCAATTCTTAATACATTATACGCATTTTATTCAATTCCCAATGAAATTACTGCAAATTTGTGCGGGAATTGTTATTAGCAAAGATGTGCAGACAATGCCTGATGCGTGCGCAGCCAGTCTAATTGCTGGGAACCTATTTTTTTAGTCAGGCAAAGAAGTACAAACTATGCAACAATATCGGTATCCCGTTTTCCTACAAGGTATCTTGTACGGATGAATTGAATTATTATACAGTAACTGTATTTTATACTAAACAAGGTAAATAGACAATAAATATTTAACCAAGTGAGATTTTTTTCAATCGTGAGGCATTCATCAGCATCATCATCTAATCTGAGCTGCAGATTTTAATTTGGAACTTCCTACAGCTTCCGGAAGGAAAATTATATAATGATTTCATTGGTAAGCGCTGTTTTTGTACTTAAATTAACATAAGCCCTGCAACTCTTGCCGACCCACTGAAACAGAGGTGACATTGGCAATTATGTAACATAAGCACCATATGTAATAATCTATAATCTTAGATGAAAAGATACATTAACATTTAAAATTTATACCAAATGCTTGCCAAAAAAAAGACACGTGTAAGTTCACGCTTACAAATTAAAATACAAGCCTCAAATGAACATAAGCCCTGCAACTTTTGCTGAACTTCCCTGAAATAGGGGTGACATTGGCAAAGTGAACCATTTTTTACAGTATGGGTGTTCAGTTTCATACCAACCTACAAGTCAAGAAATGAAAATAATAAATAACATTCAAGTATACTTATAAAAACAACAAAACCTCAAAAAGAAATCTCTACAAAAAAAGCCAATAGGTACATACACAAAAAAAAAATTATCCTCTTCACAAAAAAAACTTTTGCAATCAAATCTTTTTTCAAAAAAAAATTGACTCACCTGAGGTCGATGCATGTTCCTTGGATGCGGCAAGGGCGGGGGCGGCAGGGAGGGCGGGGGCGCCTGGTAGTAAGTACTGGCAGTGAAGGGCTGCCGGTACTTCTTCTGCCCCACACATATGGAGTCCATGGTCTTCATGCTCCTATGGACTAAGATGCACCAGAGCTTCTTCAAAAAAGTCCATTTGCACTGGCAGTTTTTGTAACTGACACTTTTCCAACTGTCAGTTCTTCACCTGTCAGTTTTTCAACTGTCACTTAATTTCACTGTCGGTCCACTACGCTACTGAGAAATTATCGGTTCACTTATTTAAAAAAAAAAAACACTTTTTAAGTGCGTATCTAAAAACATAATAAATGATTATTGTACATTACAAAACAATAATTTTAAGTTTTATTTTGCATTTTATTTAATCAAAATATCATTAAAATTAAATATAAACATGATTACCGAGTTTTTATTTTGATTATTCTATTAAAATCCCTTAAAATAACCAATAGGAAATGTAGAGAGAATTATAATTATTCATTTATTGACAGCTAATCACATTTATTATTTAATACAATAATTATTATTCACATCAAAACATAAAATGATTTTACATTTATTTGTAAGCTTATTTTCAAAACAATTTAAATCATTTCGTGACAACTTATTATTATCGATTCGAAATAATTATTTATTAGATGTTTAAAATGCAAGCGGGTACTACGAGTACCTATATAGTATAACGTCCGCCTCCTTCGACTTTTCTCAGTCAAGTGCGGGAAGCGGCTTAAATAATAATCTGAACAGCCAATGTCAATGCCATCCACCATCATACCACGAATAAGACAGCCGAGTGTAACAATTTCATTTCCAGATCATCAATATTATATAACACAATTGCCTCCAAAAGCTATACCTATTGTACAATGATTTAACGGTCACAATTATGCAATCCAATTCATAGGATTTTCATTAGTAAAGGATCATGAAGAGCGTCGGGAAAAACCCCTGATTAAAGGATTAAAAAATCGCAACTAAACTGCATATATAGTGCAGCTTCTCATCCTTTTAATTTCACAGGTGAGGAGGCTGGCCATACGTCAAAGAATTCACTCATGTGAGGGTTTCCCAGCTCCCAAGGGGGATTGTTCTCATTTATTGTGAAGGTAACTCTAGCAAATTAAATGTGTTACGTTAGCGGTTAATTTTTTTTTATTTTAAATATTATTTTTCTTTATGTTTTTAAGGGTATCTCTGTTAACACAGTGAAAGTCCGTTGTATTTTTTTTTAAATTCAATTGGAAAAACAAAGTATAAATTGACTTTTATTTCATTTTTTGCTCAAACGTTTTCGCCTAACAATGCATCTTCTAATGTAAATCTAAATCTAAGCTGTAAAGATATACATCATTTAAGATTCATATTAAACGCATTCCCACAAGCAGACATGTATAATTTTGCGCTAACACATGCCGCATGTGGACCTACACTATAAAAACCCAATCTCAAATAAACATAAGCCCTGCAACTCTTGCCGACCTTTCCTGAAACAGAGCATTATTAAATAAAAGTGAATTAAGACTTGGTTTTTGCAATTGAATTTAAAAAAAAACGTTTTTTTCATTTTATGTAAGGTTTTTTTTTCTTTTATTGTCTGTATTTTTATACGTTTGAATGCAAATATTATTTTTGTTCCTTGACTTATTGGTCGGTGTGACGCTGACCACCCATACTGTCAGAATTGCTTAATTTTGGATAATGCCACTCCTGCTTCAGGAAAGCGTGGGAAGAGTTGCAGGGGTAGCTATGAAAAACGATCGCCGCATAGGTTCACAGGTCACTTAAGTTATTGCCAACTAGTTTGACGATAGTATATTTGTTCCAACGCATTTCTCATTAATTTTATTTGTATTATAATGCAACTTAAATTCATGTTCAATAACAATTAGTTAGCTGTATTAAAATGTATTTAATGCAGGTTAAATAATTTCAAATTTACGTCAAAAATAGTGTCATATCTGTAAATTGTTAAAATATTTTATGAATGAGATCAGAATTGAATTATTTTTTTGATAACTAATGAATAAGTCAACATTATGAATATATTATATTAAAAACAATTTAATTGAGTTATTGCTATCGTCACAAGTGATATTTCAATTAATTTAGGTATATCTTGACTTATAGGTTGGTATGAGGCTGACCACCCACTTTGCCAATGTCACCCTTTCTTTTTGGGCTTATGTTCATTTGAGATTGGGTTTTTATACTGTAGGTCCACATGCGGCATGTGTTAGCGCGAAATTATACATGTCTGCTTTTGGGAATGCATTTAATATAAATCTTAAATGATATATATCCTTGCAGCTTAGATTAGATAAGATTAGATTAGACCCCTGTTTCAGGGAAGGTCGGCAAGAGTTGCAGGGCTTATATTCATTTGAGATTGGGTTTTTAATACTGTAGGTCCACATGCGGCATGTGTGAGCGCGAAATTATGCGTGTCTGCTTGTGGGAATGCATTTAATATGAATCTCAAATGATACATATCTTTGCAGCTTAGATTAAGATTTAGATTTAGACATGTAGGTAGTTATTTAGGAAAAAAATGAGAGTCAACTTTGAATCACTTGACGGGTAAACGTCACAGGTCTATGTGACTAGGGTCGTTAGCAATTGATTGCAAATTATTAGTTTGTCAATTCCCACAAACTTTCCCATAAAATTACTGTTTAAAGTAAATAGTGTTAGTGGCACAAACTGCTTTTAAACTAGAGGGCGTGGGTTCAAATTCCAATACAAAACATAAATAAATTATCTGCTTGCCTACTAAATAATTTATACAATGGAGTCTGCACAAATTACATATTATACAAATAAGATGTGACGTCGCACGGCCGGTTTGCTAACTGATATTTTGTTATTGATTCCTAAGGTAATGTAATTACTTACATTGAGTTGTGACGTATGCTCGCTGAGAAAAAATCTAATTTATAACCTTTGTCTGGAGTCGAATGCGTGAATGCGAATTGATATCTGATTGAAAATATTTGGGTTGAAAAAAAAAATTTGATGCAGAGATGTGACGTTTTCCCGCCGAAAAAGAAAAGATTCAAACATCCGTTTCGACTTCATCATAATTTACAAAAATCTTGGGTATGTACTCAAAATTAGAGAAATTATTAAAAAAAAAAAAACCCTTTTTTGTACAAAGACACTAAAGGAATAATTATAAGAAGACGCATAAATAAAAGATAATTTTAAGTATTTTTTTGATTGTTATTAAATTAAATAACACTCTTTTAAAATTTCAAAACACTGTTTTATTTCCACAATTTCTATAATTTATTTAAAAATTATCAATTTTTAAAATATTTTATATAGTACGAACGTTTTCGACATATCGTCATCTTCAGGTATACAAAATATTTTAAAAATTGATAATTTTTAAATAAATTATAGAAATTGTGGAAATAAAACAGTGTTGTGAAATTTTAAAAGAGTGTTATTTAATTTAATAACAATAAAAAAAACATGAATTTTCACAGTGTTAATACACAAACCATAAAAAATATAATTTTAAGTATGTATGCGAAAGGCGTATTTTTAGTTAAAATAAAAATTCATATTATTTTGAAGTAGTTACAAAGATTTAATGAAAAAAAAAATAGATTAAACAATAGTCCATTTAAAGAAAGCAAAATTGTTCGTATCTTTTTATGTAGATTTTAATGGTGTAATAACAATACTCTGATTAATTTGGTGAACGCTGTTTTTTTAAGTGAATTACACCTCAAGATCCCTCTGCGAGCTTGTTCGTCCCTGTAGAAAACGCCAATTCTCAAGAAAGACTCAGTTTCTGTAAGTCAGGATGGACCTTTGGCGACCGGTCTTTATGAATTTTTCAACCCAGGAAAGATCACATTTTGTGCTCAGCAGGGATTCGAACTCACGACCTTCCATTTACGAGTCTAGACTACGGACCGGTCAACAATATTTTATATTACTTACTATATTTTACACAATTTTCACAAACCACGTTTTTTATTTACTGTTCATATTTCTTCACAACAAAGGCAATAACAAACTCTCATAAACAGTGGCAACACTAATTGTTCCGCACACTTGTCGAACCTCGCGAAGTTTCTGACTTGCTCGGGAGCGGCAGCGTTGAGGCGGGCGTCCGCACGGACGGACAGACCTCGAGTGATGAGAGCTCGCTCCTTGGTTATATTTTCTTTGCCAAGTGCACGTTAAAACAATGGCGCGCGGTTCATTCTACCTCAGTTATCATCATTATATTCGGTATGATTCACTGTTTGTATTGTTTCGATTCTCGAAGGAGAGATAAGTTTTTTTTGTGCCTCACAAATTCTGCTTTTGTTTTGATAACTTTGTATCTTTCTCGGGCTATCCATCCGGTGAACAGCTCAGTTGGTAGAGTGCTTTTATTCCCACCCGGGTTCAAATCCCGGGAGAGTACTTTTATTATATTTTTAATTTAAAAATGCTCAGCTCCCCTCACGGAATCTGGGAAGCCCCCACTTCAACTGAAGTGATTGATGTAAGGCTTACCTGTAAAAATAAATAGGTACTATTCTCCGAATGCAACTTTTTAGTTACAGTATATGTGTAGCAAAGCAGTTTTTTTTCTTAGCATGACACAAGAATGGTTCTTGAAACATTAGGAACTGGAACATGCGTGATTGTGCCAGAATATTATATTTAGAATATTCGGGCGAATACTAACACCATCGACCAAATACAAGTATAATCATTTAAACAGCTTCATCTAGAGACACCAACACACTCACACAAGTAAAAACACACATTCCTACATGATACCTGATTTTTGCATGTTTTCTTATTCGAGCACATTCCACTTTTGAGGTCACCCAGTGATTTCATTTGACCTTATCTCCTTCGAGTAACAACACGGTAAAAAAATTGCATTACTTGTTTTGTTTAATTGTGTTTCTTTTACCCGATTTTTGCATGCTTTGTTATCCGAGCAGCTACGAGTATTGAGGTCACTCAGCGGTTTCATTTGAACTTGACTCCTTCGAGTAACAACACGGTAAGAAATTGCATTATTTGTTTTGTTTAATTGCGTTTCTTTTACCCGATTTTCGCATGCTTTGTTATCCGAGCAGCTTCGAGTGTTGAAGTCACAAAATGGTTCCATTTGAACTTGTCTCTTGAACGCGCGGCGGTCACGATGTAAGACCCCGATGGTCTCGTTTGATTAGAGACAACGATTTCAAAATGTGCTATCTGTACCCCAAGTCTTTACTCAACCGTAGCGTTTACCAAAAATACATATATACAAACTAGAACGCTCACAAGAGGCGCAGTCTCAATTTCCGTACATTTTTTGGTAAAAATTTATGTCAAGTTTAATAGAATTGTTTTATATTTGAGTCACTGATTCAGAGAGTAAACAGATTGTATTTACATAACTGTACAGTGAGCGATTTAATTTCGGCCAATGAAATGCTTTCACAGATGATCGTATAGATATCGTAGATAGTTCTAGAAACAAACTGTTTAATTTAACCGCAAAAGATGAAACAAATTGATAAAACATTGATAAAAATCATTGAATAAATAGAGGATATGAATATTGTAACGAATGTATAAGTTCACGTGTTTTTATGATCGTGTATCTAGGCGTATTTACTTGTATGTGTGTGTAGATGCATTTGATATTTTGTACACTGTACTTCTCGCACTCTCTGGAAACATCCATTGTAGAGCCGTCTCGTATGGTCAGGAACACGCGAGAATAGGCTTTCGTCACATACAAATATAGACTGAGCTTCAGTGATCCTTTGACGCCCAAGCCATGAAACCGCCAATACAGAATATACAAAGTGAACTATATTATTATGTAATTGATTTGTTAAGAATTAATACCATAAAAAAATCAACTGTAATTCTATTAAAAGTGAACTCGAAATAAATCATAGTAGTATGTTTTTAAGATGATTTTTTAATGGTGTCTCTATTTGAATTGTGATATTTTGCCATGTGATATTTTGTCATGTGATATTTTGTCATGTGATGTTTTTTCATGTGATGTTTCTTCATGAGCCGTGTAATTAACTTTCTGTTTTATCATTGTGATTTTTTATCAAGTTATGTTCTGTCATGTGATGCAATGTCATGTGTTATTTTGACACTGTGCTGTTTTATCATGAAACTCTTTTAAGCTTGGGTTGTAGACTATACGTCTCTCCCGTGCTTGTTTGGCTCATCTGCCATTTGATTCACAGATGATTTTTCCCATTTTGCACATCTGGGCTAACAAAAAAACGTATAAAATATCATGTGAGAGTTGTTTTAAAGTTAATTTTCAGTTTTCATAAGACATATTGGTCCAGTACGTGTACAAACATTGCTCATGTGAAATTAACTTTGATGGACATAAGACAAACAAGCACTAAGGGGACGTATATGTAGAAGAGTCAACAATTATTATTCTTTGGTATGAAGATATGTTCATCGTTTTAATCCAACATCAATACAATCAAAAGCAACCGCCATTAAACTGGGAGCAAAAAACCTGTACTTAGTTCAAACAAAAAGTATGACGAGCAAAAATGTTTGCCATTTTAATTGGCTCCCTTATAAAGTTGTTACCTACTCTCCATACCCCAAGTAAAAAAACATCGTTCATACTTAAACTAAACGTGTTATCTAAAATGTATGCCTACTAAAACACACCACAAAGTCGATCGCTTAGTTGGTAGAATGCTTGCACTCCATGCTGAAGTGTGGAGTTCGATAGCCACCGTTTCGGTGTTTAGTTCAAGCCCAAAATACAACACCGGTAAGCAAACAATGCCAATGTCACCCCTGTTTCAGGGAAGGTCGGCAAGAGTTGCAGGGTTTATGTTCATTTGAGAATTGTTTTGTTTTTTATATTATAGGTCCACATGCGGCATGTGTGAGCGCGAAATTATGCGTGTCTGCTTGTGGGAATGCATTTAATATGAACCTCAAATGATACATATCTTTGCAGCTTAGATTTAGATTTGGATTAGAAACTTTAAAAAAAAATAAGTACAAACCTCCACGAGAGCCCGAATTACCCCACTTTATGTGAAATGGTTGGCTTAAGGCCGGTTTCTTACGTGTAAAAATAAATAGGTGGATGCTGGGAATCATCTTCGGAGCCAGGGCTCCAAACCAGGAGATCCATAGACGCAGTGGTGTCACTGATGTCATACAGCGAGTGGCCTGCTTAAAGTGCCGCTGGGCTGGTCACGTCGCAAGGCAGGACCATGACAGGTGGCCGAAAAGGATCGTCCAGTGGCGGCCCAGGATGTCCAAGCGGGGAGCGGGGAGACCCCAACTGAGGTGGCTGGACGACATCAAGTGAACTGCAGGCAGAGGATGGCTGAACACAGCAGCTGATAGACAGGAACGGAGAAGATTGGAAGAGGCCTACGCCCAGGAGTGGACCGTGAAAAGCTGAAGAAGAATAATAAAAAAAATTCACATCCCACATGCGATCCTTTCGATGACGCTGTAAAAAGCTTCACTATATATGCACTATAACACTTACTGAAGGCGCTTGTTTAATTTTCATACAATTTATTGAAGGTTAAGTTTAAACATACATATCATACTTCCTCTCTCAACTACTCAAATCAAAGAGTGGATTTGCGTCTTGAATTTACATATTTTTTTGTTTCTCTCTCAGGATTCGCTGACTCATTTTAAGCTTTGTGTATTAATAAATAAATAGTACATGGTTAATTAAGGATTAATGTACAAAAAACTGAGAATAAGTCATGATTAATTAGGATTAACTGATTGTCAGTTTACTTATTTAATTAAACAAATTTGTTTATGTAAGCCACCTGTATTTAAAAAACAAATGTGTTTGTCATATCTACTTACTAATTGCTATTATTTTAGTTTCTTAAAATGATAACTTTCCTGGATATAGAAATTACTTTTGTATTTTGTATTGTTTGTGTATTAACACTGTGAAAATTCATATTGTTTAATTTTATAATTTTTTGATTAATTAAAAACACTGTTTATTTTCACGGATAAATTTATTCAATAAGATTAAAATCTTTAAACAGATTACTAACGTTTTCGACCTAGAAGGTCATCATCAGGTATGATTATTGATTACAGAAAAGAAATTTTATTTTATGAAATTTAGTCAATAGGTATAAATGATAGTCAGGTAGGTAAAAACATACAGTAAAATTTTAAATTAATAAAATAAAATGAATTGAACAAGTAAGAGAAGATCTATTTGGTAATAACTAATTAATTTATTATAAGTCTATTTTAATAATAAAAAAAATAAATAAAATTGGTCAAGAGGTATAAAATTCAGTTAGGTAGGTAAAATATTCAGTAAAAATTCTATTAACATTAAAATAGTTTTATATGGCAATTATGAAAGAATATGAATTATTAGATTAAATTAAACGTCATTTGGTGAGACATTATGTATACAAGACAAAGGATAGAATAAAATAAAAATAAATTAAAGTTGGAGGCTAAAAAGATCAAAAAAGATCAAAAAACATCAGAAAACACTTTTGTATTATTACTTTTGTTACTTTACTTAAACTTAAAAAATTTAGTTAAATTACTTTTGTATTAGGTTGTTATTACGTGCACGGCGAAGTTGACTTACTTTATTCGCAAAGTAGCAAACTTATAGACACGACACCGTGCAAATTGATGAACCTAACCAAACCTAAATATAAAAATACCCCTATCAACGCTTTTTTGGATATATTTTTTTAAACTAACGATAAATAATTAAGTCCATAAGATATTAATTAATGAAATTTATTCAATAAAAATACAGACTTAGGAATCATTTTTTTCAATCACCCAATAAATACATTTTTTGTTCAACAATAAATACTTAGTCTAAATAATCTATATAATCCATAATCTAAGTTGCAAAGATATGTAGATATTTAAAATTAATTTTAAATGCATGCCCACAAACAGACACGTGTAAGTTCGAGCTTACAAATGCTGCATGTGTACTTACAATTCATAAACCAAATTTTAAATGAACATAAACCCTGCAACTTTTGCCGACCTTCTCTGAAACAGGGGTGACATTGGCAAAGTGAACCATTTTTTACAGAATGGGTGGTCGGCCTCATAGCAACCTATAAGTCAAGGAAAATAAAATACATATTCAATACAACCTATACGTCAAGGAAAAGGGTATAAAATAAAATAAAAATAAATTAATTTAAAACTATTTGAAACAAAAAACATAAAAACCATATTTAGTTTTAAAAGGCTTTTCTACTTCGTATATAACAAAAATTAATAAATTTGTGATAACCTTGAAGGAAAAACCTTAGAAAACCAAATTGTATAATAATTACTACTTATTGTCTAAATAATTTAAAAAGATTGAACACCTTTATGTTTCATCGATAAATATTTAAAAAAACGGTTAAAATTATAACTAATTATTATAATTAATTCTATGAATCATTTTCTAAATATATATTATTAGACAAAGCAAATTAAATCATTATTTAATTTATAAAAGTAGACCTAAGGTTACAGCTCTAAACTCTGTACAGAACGTTTGTGAAATAGAAAATATAATTTTCATTAGTTTTTTTTTATTATTTTTCCAAATATTCCTTTGGAAATCCGGTATCAAAAATATGTTCATTTTTGTTCCGTATCTTGACCGTATTTTGACCGGTCCGTAGCTCAGTGGTAACATTGCGGACTCTGAATGGGAAGGTTGTGGGTTCGATTCCCGGCGGAGCACAAAAAATATACCATTTATATTTTAAAATTTGCTCTTCGCCGGGTTGAAAAATTCATAAAACCTCTACCAATGACCGGTCACCAAAGGTCCATCCAGCCTTACAGCAACTGGGTCTTGCTTGTGATTTGGCGCTTTGTAGCGACGACGATCAAGCTCGTAAAAAGGTCGATAGCTCAATTGGTAGAATGCTTGCATTCCATGCCGAGAGCAAGGGTTCGATCTCAAAAGGTTTACTCAGCCTTCACAAGAAATGAGAACCAGAACCAGAAAGTGGTTGGTGTGAGGCCGGCCCCCTTACCTGTAAAAATAAATAGGTCCCGAAGCGCCACATGCTACCCCTTCGGGGATAACGCAGGCAAGAAGTTACACTATATGTGTAGCTTAGTTGCGTTTTTGGTTCAAACAATCAAAGCTATGTTATCGAACTTAAAATATGCATTTGGATACCTTAAAGGTATAACTGAATAATTGACATGTTAAGCCAACAGTTTTTCAATGCGGAGCCCAACAGTCAATGGATCATCTTCGGATCTGCCCGGCCTGCCCAACAAGCTGCTCACTGGCCGACCTAATGGAGAGTAATGGTGAAGCAGTGGATGTTGCCCGACACTGGGCAAGAGTAGTGTAGTGTCTGACACGAAGAAGAAGAAGAAGGGTTTTTCAGATAAATTGCACCTTTTTCCCTATTTCTTACGAGAGAAAACACTACAAAAGAGTGAAAATCCTGTAGTTAAGAAGTTTGTCATGAGTAATAGTTCATAATGAGTTCACTTACTATGAGAAGTTACTCGCAATAAAAAGTTTGATCCACAACTACTCAAATCAGTGAATCAGAACTTATTCAATTTTACCTTTAAGGTGGCAATGTATTTATTTTGTTCTTTAATATACTTTGTTATTTTTAAAATATTACAATTTTCTTACATTTGGAATTACTTCTTAAAATATCTTCTTAGACGTTAAAATATAAGCTAAAAATATAAAAAAGTATTGGTATATATTTCAGGTGTATTTAAAAATTTGTTTAAATCGATTTTTAAATATAATACCTACACTGTTCTCTAAAATTTGTCTTATTCTTTCAGTTTAGAGTCGTTTAGCTATTTTGTAAACAAAACACCGTAAAACATCAATAAACGTTTTCTTTGAGTTTCCTTCAGGTTTCCTTTATGTTTTCTTTAAGTTAAAATGCGATCAACAATACGCAAACACAACTAAGCTACACATAAAGTGTAAATTCTTGCCGTGTTATCCCGAAGGGTTTTTTTTGACAATGAAAAAATGCAAAGAACCTATTTATTGTTAACTGAAACTAAGATGTATTCGCCTCGACAGCCGCTACAGTCTCCATAATTCTGTGGTAGGCTTTGGATCCCATGGACGCCACGCTGGACAGCCATCCTGGGGCGGGACCTGCAGCATCAGACGGCATAGATGGGGCAGAGTCTTCCAAGGATCTTCCGAAGAAATAGTCGTCATATGTGGTGTCGTAGTCGGGCTGGATTGGGTTGAATTTGGCATAGTAGATGGCAGACAACGCCGAATACAGAAGTAACCCAGCAGTGAATAGCTGAAATGTAAAAAAGAAGTACATGGAAGAGTTTTAATGATATGGTTAGAAGGTAAAAAGAACAGTACCCTTAGTACGAGTTGCAAAGCTTGAGTAAAGTAAAGTTTACGGAAAGTATTAAAGAGTGAATTTCCCCAAAATCTGCCGTTTTTGTTTTTACAGTTATGGTCTTAGCAAAAGAGTTACAGTGATGAAGAAAATCAAGTTCAAACAAACAAAAACGGCAGATTTTGGGGAAAACTACTCTTTAATACTTTCCGTACACTTTACTTTACTCAAGTTTTGCAACTCGTACTCAGGGTACAGGGGTGGAAGTCTCGTCGGCCGTCGGTAGATCATACCGTATCTATTTGAAGACAGAATGGAATAAAACATGGCGGTACCTGAACAATTGATCGTTGTTCCATATATAATGGACCAGATGATCCGTTTTGTTGTGTATTGTTTATATTTTTTGAAATTATATTGAAAAAGTTTTTTTTTCAAATTAAGAGTATTACCTACACGCTCGCAGAATGCTCTTGACATGTGATTCACACACAAATAGCACTCACCAAAATACATAATAGATAGAACGGCCAAGTATACAGCAGTACCTACGTAAAATTCCCTCGATAGCGTAAATAAAAAAAGTGTATTAAAACTTAATCACTCACTAGGAGTGCCGTCGTATGTTCCATACACTTTCGATTTACGCAATCGATGAGAGCTTATGTATATTATATTTCATATTCGGGCTACAGTTAACGTATCGATACCTTAAAGGTAAAACTAAATAAGTGACATCAAGCTACCATGGTTTTTCAGAAAAATGCACCATTTTCCCTATTCACTAAAAATGTGCGAAAATCCTGCAGATTAGAAGTTTTTCATGAGCACTTCCTTATAATAAGTTCACTTACTATCAGCAGTTACTCCCAATAAAATGTTTAATCTACGATTTCTCAAATCAGTGAATCAGCACTTATTCAGTTTACCTTTTTGAAATTGCGATATGCAGGACTGAACGCAAGGGTAAGAGGTAAACCTAAGTACATTTGTTTTTTTTCTCCTTTAAAAAATGTTTTCTGGATTCTTTATAACGTAGCCCGCGGCGGGGCACATAACTGAGGTAGCCAGCCTCACGGACGCTGCGGCAGATCCCCGATAAGCCGCGCGGAGAGGGCCCACGACCCAGGACTCGTAAAAGTTTACGACCTCTTCTGGAATCTTCCTTGGATGGGTTTCATGGTAGAACGACACAGTGACAGAACGAGACATGACAGAACGACACATGATAGAACGACACAGTGACAGAACGACACATGACAGAACATCACAATAACAGTACAGAAAGTCGTTCTGTAATGTGATGTTTTTTCATGTGCCTTTTATGGTATGTTCTGTTTTCGGAATGTTATGTTTTGTCATGTGCTGTTTTGTCCTTGTGTTGATTTATCATAGTAACTTATTGTCTGCGTTGTTTTGTCATAGTGGTGTTTTATCATGTGATCTACTGTCATTGTGATGTTCTGTCATCTATCGTTCTATCATGTGTCGTTTTGTCATGTGTCGTTCTGTCATGTGTCGTTCTGACATGTGTCGTTCTGTCATGTGTCGTTCTGTCATGGGTCGTTCTGTTATGTGCCGTTATGTCATGTGTCGTTTCGTCACTGTGTTGTTCTGACATGTGTCGATCTGTCATGTGTCGTTCTGTCACTGTGCCGTTCTGATATGTGTGGTTATGTCATGTGTCGTTTTGTCACTGTGTTGTTCTGTCATGTGTCGTTCAGTCACTGTGCCGTTCTAATCTGTCACCCTTTGGAGGATTTTTATTGTGTTAGGTACGCAAGATGGGGAGCGAGTCGGGGTATGAAAGGGTTGTAAAAATTAATAGCGGAATAATTACAGGGTACGAAATTATTTATGTTTTTTATATGCAGCGATTTCACATGACGTACACTAAAGTCTGGTATGTTCAACGTTAGCTGATGTGACTTTAAAGTGATATAAAAAGCTTTTCGAACAATTGACTTTAAACTGATGTAAAAACTGCTAAAACAATTGACAAGATCTTAGGTGTGTCCGTTTCCTTCAGATTAAAGTTGCTAACCTAATAGTATTAGTGTATTGTTTCAGAATTAGACTAATACTGAAACAACAGGGTATTCATTTCTCTGCGGCAAAACCCGATTGCAGTAGAGTCTTATTTCAGTTGGTGCTCGATAACGATGTTTTCAAATGCTTTAAAAGCGGGCATAAAAATGGTTCACTATAATCTATAATCTAAGTTGCAAGGATATATTCATTTTAAGCTCTCAGATGTATGCCCACAAACCAACACGTGTAGTTCGCGCTTACAAATGCTGAATGCGTACTTACAAATAAAATCCAAACCTCAAATGAACATAAGCCCCACAACTTTTGCCGACCTCACCTGACACAGGGGTGACATTGGCAAAGTGAACCATTTTTTACAGTATGGGTGGTCAGCCTCATACCAACCTATAAGTCAAGGAATATACCAACGTATAAGTCAAGGAATATACCAACGTATAAGTCAAGGAACTTTATAAGGCAAGAAATTCACGATATTGAAAAAAGCGTCAATTTAAAATTTGATTACTAAAAAAGATAATTTGCCCGTAAATAGGTACGAACAACTTAGGGGCCGTCCATTAATTACGTCATCGATTTTGGCCGATTTTCGACCCCCCCTTACAATCATCCCATAGTCATTATCTAATGACCTCCCCCCCCTCTTGCTGTAATAATGGATGAGCTTAATAATTAATAATGTTATATTACTTGCATAATATTTTGTATATTTTGTAGAAATTGGTATTTACAAGAACGACGTCACTTTTGGTACTCGTACATCATTTACCATCATCCGCAGACCAGACTCCCCCCCCCCCCCCCCCCCCACTTAATGCGAATGACGTAATATATGGACAGCCCCTTATCAATACTAATGCATGACGTATCTTAGTATTTGAGTGTTGCCTTTCTTACATAATGTGATTTAAAAGCGTATCGATGGTCGTAAAAATATTTCAAAAATTATTTTTGCCACACATCTTAACATTAAAAATATATTATAAAATTCACGATTTTTTAAACGTATACAAACTTAAAATAAAATATATTCTACAGCAGTAAATTACAGGAACTAAGGCTTGGGATTGTTTACTGTATTCCGTAGTATAAAATATTCCTCAAAATTCTCATTACCGCGAAAGCAAAAATATCTATAAGAACTAAATCACACACTAGGAGTTTTGCTGTATCTCCCATATATTGTAGAAATTGATCAACTTTCAATATTTTCTACAATCAATAGTGGTATTAATGTGTGTGTTTTATTGATATTTCATGAAAACTTTGAAAAAGTAGTGTTTTCTTTGACTGACTAAATGCTGTAAGCTAGCAAAAATTCCCTGATTGTAGGGAATTTATTATGGATGACGTCACATAACCGAGGAATATTTTGAATGTTCGGACCCAAATAACCGTAAAATCGATCATATTGTTAGACAATATTCGGCTACAAATCATTTTTTCTTGTCAATTTTTTTTACCGAAAATCTGTCACGAATTTCTGTCATTTTTCCTTTGTTCAACATGAAAAAAAAACCATCACCTTGATATAAAAACACGATTAACTTACGAAACATGGAGGCACGTACATCTTATTTAGTTTTTTTACTGAAATAATGTTATATTTAAAGAGTGATCCGTATACAATTTAGCATTTAAAACTCAGCTCTAGAGTTGATAAAAAAAATGTATAGAAAATTAAACAGCGCCTCTGTTGAGTGTTCCAGTTTCAATACAATTTATGTTTTAATTTAATCTTTATTCTTGGATACTGTAAAAGTGAACCTTGGTCTCGTTCTGGATTATGTCGTGTATTTATTCAATTATTTTTGTCACAGAAATCTAAGTGGGTCGCGTGTGATGAATTTAAAAGGAAAAAATGTCTTTAGCTGTCGATCACTGCGTCATTGTTTATTTTGTCAAAAAAAAAAACACGTAAAATAAAAAAAAATTAACCCAAAAAAATGCTAAACTCATGTACGGTATCATTTTTACCGTTAAAAAATTTGTATTTTTTTGTTAGTCTTTAAAAAATGCCTGCTTTACTTATTGAACCTAAATACGTAACTGAAAGATTATTGTAGACACTGTGACAATTCTAATATTTTGATTAAAAGTGTTAATTTAAAAGATATTTAAGAACTTTCAATAGTCATACATTCAATGTTTGAGAATGTCACGCCTGGCTCATAGTCCTGAAAGAACTGAATGACTATTGTAGAGATTGGCACTGCACCCCCATGTCTCGCTGAGCTATGCTCTGTCGATGGGACTTCAAAAAGACCACTACGCTCTGCCCTTACTGCTGTCAACAAGGTTATAGTGCCCAATAGAGCAAACACATCAAATTTTGCAGACAGAAGCTTTGCGGTGGCTGGGCCGGTTGCCTGGAACAATTTGCCCATCGGTGTTCGCGCGAACCAGCCTACCACCACCTTCAGAAAGGAACTGAAGACACTACTTTTCTCCAGAAGCCATGGCGCCCTTGAGATGGTCCTGGACCATTAAATGGCGCCACAGGAAAGAAATCATCCATCATCATCATCATTGTGACTATTTTGATTAAAAGTGGTCATCTAATCTAATCTAATCTAAGCTGCAAAGATATATATCATTTAAGATTTATATTAAATGCATTCCCACAAGTAGATATGTATAACTTAAAAGATAATAAATTTAAACAGTCATAGATTCAATGTTTGAGAATAGCATGTGAGATAACTACAAAATTATTGTAGATATTGTGACCATTTTGATGAAAAGTCGCCACTTTAAAGGTGAGAGTGCCACACCTGGTTTATTGAACTGAAATAACTGAAAGATATATAAGGAAAGTACGACCCTTACTGCTTGTTTGTCCTATGTCCATCAGAGGTAATTTCACATGAGTAATACATCGCTGCCTTAGTTCTTGTTTATCGTATACGCCATTGAGAAAATTTTACATGAGCAATGTTTGCATGTGTACTGGACCAATGTGTCTTATGAAAACAAGAAATTCATTTAAAAAATATTTAAAAGAACTCTCACATTATCTAGTTTTACGGTTTTTCTTAGCTCAGATTGTGTAGAATTTGATTCATAAGACAACTGCATAAAAATGTCATATTTGACAAGATTGGCGTATACGATAAACAAGAACTGGGGGAGCGATATGTGTACTGCGCCAATGCGTCTAATGAAAACTGGAAATTTATTTTGAAAATATTTGAAAACAACTCTCACATTATCGTGTTTTACGTTTTTTTCTTAACTCAGATTGTGTAGAATGTGATTCTTAAGACAATTTCATTGAAAGATCATCTTTGAATCAAATGGTAGGTAAGCCAAACAAGCACAAGGGGACGAAGTGGTGATTAATGACTATTAGTTTTGCCTTGTCACAAAGGTCACAAAGCTGTCAAAAAGGTCACACACACATAATTTTTCAGTTATTTCAGTACAATAAGCCAGGCATGCTATTCTCAAATATTGCATCTATGACTGTTCCTAGTTAGCACCTCGGAAGTGACCACGGACCACATATGTATGTATGTATGTATTTATGGTCACCAAGATTGGACCGTCACGTTCTGTCTGATTTCACAATCAATAATAATTGTATTATTTCCCAGTGTGGATCAATATCGCGGGCACCGTTACAGCATCAATTAACGGTACTTTCGCTGTATTTGCTGAAAAAATTATAAGAGAGGCGCCTCTAGCTGCCGATTCTAATTTCATAACTTCTAACTGTAGCACATATGACAACAATCGATGACTTTTATTATAATAATATTAGGATGCTTTATTTGGTGAGCGCTGTTTTTACACCTAAAGAGCCTTCACACCTAAAAAGCCTTCTGCAAGGTAGATCGTCGCTATAGAGATCGCCAATTCTCAACGAAGGCCCAGTTGCTGAAAGGCTGGACGGACCTTTGGTGACCGGTCTTTGATACAGGTACTTATATGATTTTTCAACACCTCAAGAGCCCTCTACGAGCTTGGTCATCGCTGTAGAAAGCGTCAATTCTCAAGCAAGACCCAGTTGCTGTAAGACTGGATGGACCTTTTGATGACCGGTCTTTGGTAAAGGCTTATGAATTTTTCCACTCAGCAAAGAGTGCATATGAAAATATAATTGATATTTTTTTGCGCTTCTCCGGGATTCGAACTCACTACCTTCCATTTACGAGTTCGAAGTGTCACCACTAGACTAAGGACCGGTCAAATGTATGTGCGTTTGAATTTTCTAGGATACAAACATTTCTACAATGTTATATTTCAAGTTGACAAAAAAAAAATACAAAGATATCTAGATTTGTAAAATAAATATCGAAATAAGAGCGGGTGTAAATAAAATAATAGAATGTGTACATTAAAAATATCCATATTCCTTGACTAATAGGATGGCATGAGGCTGACCCCCATGCTGTAAACACATGATTCGCTTTTGTCAATCCCACCCCGATGATGATGATGATGATGATGGATGATTTCTTTCCTGTGGCGCCATTTAATGGTCCAGGACCATCTCAAGGGCGCCATGGCTTCTCGAGAAAAGTAGTGTCTTCAGTTCCTTTCTGAAGGTGGTGGTAGGCTGGTTCGCGCGAACACCGATGGGTAAATTGTTCCAGGCCACCGGCCCGGCCACCGCAAAGCTTCTGTCTGCAAAGTTTGATGTGTTTGCTCTATTGGGCACTATAACCTTGTTGACAGCAGTAAGGGCAGAGCGTAGTGGTCTTTTTGAAGTCCCATCGACAGAGCATAGCTCAGCGAGACATGGGGGTGCAGTGCCGTTCAGGGCCCTATGTACAGTGAGACACAACTTAAATTCCACCCTCTCTCGGACCCTCAGCCAGTGCAGTTCTCTCAGCAGTGGCGAAATATGACAGCTCTTTCCCTGTCGAAAAATTGCCCTGGCAGCAGCATTGAAAGCCATTTGCAGCCGATCAAACAATTTCTGCGGTAGTCCAGCATATATGATATTGCAGTAGTCTAATCGGGAGACGTCGAAAGCAGCTACGAGGCTTTTGACAGCATCCACAGGCAAACATCTTGAGATGAGGCTCAATTGGCGGATATAGAAGAAAGCTGTGCTCACTGTCCTGGACACTTGTGCCTCCATCGATAGTGCTCCGAAAGTTCCGAGTTCATGGAAGGGCTGCAGGAGTTTATAAAAGTATAGCTATGTTGATGTGAGGTTTGTTTTTGTAAGTGTGCATACAGCACATTCGTTTGCACCAGCGCCCTTGGAGTGACTACATCACGAAACGGCGCTATAAAGAAATCATCAACTCATCATCATCATCATCATCATCATCAGCATGGATAAGTGTGAACTTACACGTGTCTGCCTGTGGCAGGCATTGAGTGTTACCCTTAGATTATTGATAAATTATAGACTGCATGAAGTTACGATTGTCACACAAGTAAATAGTGAATTGCATAACAAATATTTGTCCTAATATCATATCAATATAATATTAATCTATAATCTAAGTTGACAAGATATATTAACATTCAAAATTCATATCAAATGCATGCCTACAAACAGACACGTGTAAGTTCGCGCTTAAAAAAGCTGAATGTGTACTTACAAATTAAAATCAAACCTCAAATGAACATAAGCCCTGCAACTTTTAGCGATCTTCCCTGAAACGGGGATGACATTGGCAAATAAGCCGATTTTGTACAGTATGGGTGGTCAGCCTCATACTTATATAAGTTATACAAAAATACTCGCACACGCATACTTTGTTTAAAATTAAATATTTCAGTAGGTAGTTAACTAATTAACACTATATTAATAATCTATAATCTAAGCTGCAAGGATATATTCATTTAAAGTTCTCAAATGCATGCCCACAAACAAACACGTGTAGTTCGCGCTTACAAATGCTGAATATGAATGTGCACATACAAATAAAATCCAAACCTCAAATGAACATACACCCTGCAAACTTTTGCCGATCTTCCCTGACACAGGGGTGACATTGGCAAAATGAACCATTTTTTACAGGGTGGTCAGCTTCATACCAACCTATAAGTGAAGGAACACCATTTCCATAAGCTCACTACATTTGTGTTTTAAACTGAGATTCATATGGTAGTTTTTTTAACAAAATCTCTTAAAAGATCCCTCTCACAGTGTAAAGACTTAATTTGTAATTTAAAATACCATCACGCGTGCGCAACATAACCCAAAAAAAAAAAATACATCCCTTCAGTCCTGTCATAAAAGTTTATAGCCACATTTACCTGGAAGAAGCTCCAGAACTTGAAAGATCCCTCCGTGATGATAAAATCATAATATCCAGCCCAGGGATCCGTGTACCTTGGCTTCATCATCTCTTTGGGGGCTTCAGTTGTCGTGGTCGGGGGGGGCTCCACATGGTAGTGTCCATGGTCGTGGAAATGGTCCGATGGGATGTCATACTGGAACGGATAATACTCCATTCCTCTAGCAGAGGAATTACCAGCATTTTCCGTTTCATCACTCATCAAAACTGTTCCATTCCTTTCGGAAAAAGTTCCATTATCTCCAAAAGAATTCCCAGCAATTTCTCTTTCATCATTTGTTACATTTCTCTTGGAAAAAGTTCCTATATTTCCAAACGAATTCCCAGCAATTTCCGTTTCATCACTCGTTAAAACTGTTTCATTCCTTTTGGAAATAGTTCCATTATTTCCAAAAGAACTCTCTGCATTTTCTGTTCTATTCCTTATCAAATGTGTCCCATTTCCTCTCAAAACCATTCCATTAACACCTTTAATTCTTTCACTCAATTGATCTCTTGTTCGGTTTTCTTTTCTGGAATCTATTCTCTTTGTGTTGACTCTTTTCAGTACGTCTACGAATGTTCTGAGCATTGTCAGAATCAGTGTTGAGGGAGTGAAGAAGTCATCTTGTAGAATTGGGATTTTCTCTTCTTGATGACTCGCTACCTCTTCATCGTAGTCTTGAAGTCCTTGTTCGTATCTGAAATATTTTTAAAGTAGAAGTTACTATTCATTTTTAAAATTATATACGTGCAAGCAATAAAAGATAGGAGGATTGTTTTAATGTTTTGTAATATAAGGCTCCGGACGTTTCGCCCATTTCTGAAGAAGCCCATCGTAGAAATGGGTGAAACATCCGGAAGCTCCATCTCACACAGACCACGGCAACAGATCCCATAAAACATCACTCCAGCATCAGACACGTATAAGTTCACGCTAACACATGCCACATGTGGACCTACAATATAAAAACCCAATCTCAAATAAACATAAGCCCTGCAACTCTTGCCGACCTTTCCTGAAACTGGGGTGACATTGGCAAAGTGAACCATCTTATTACAGTATGGGTGGCCAGCCTTATATCAACCTATAAGTCAAAGACGATACCATGTTGAAAGCACCGATTCTCATCAGATCACCGAAGTTAAGTAACATTGGGCGCGGTTGCTACTTGGATGGGTGACCGCTCAGGTACACCGCGTGTCGTTGGCATTTCTTGGACCGGTCCGTAGTCCAGTGGCAACACTTCGGACTCGTAAATGGAAGGTGGTGGATTCGGATCCCGGCGGAGCACAAAAATATACAATTTATATTTCCAAATATGCTCTTCGCTGGGTTGAAAAAAATCATAAAACCTTTACCAAAGACTTGTCACTAAAAGGTCCATCTAGCCTTACAGCACCTGGGTCTTGCTTGAGTATTGGCGCTTTGTAGCGACGACCAAGCTCGTACACCTCTGTGGCACTACAATAAGTGTCATAGACCCCTAGAGTTTCTAGAATCTAGGGAGTCTCCCGCAAAGGATTTCTTAAAAAAAAAAATAGTAATTTACCGGCTGATGGAAGGTCTTCTCCGCAAGGGTGTGACGGTGGCCGCAGATATCCCACTCTCCGTGGTGGAACTTGGAGGAGCAGCTCCTGTATGCTGCATCATCAGGACCACGAGCAAGCAGACTGGAAGTGCTGTCAATCTAAAGGCATTGTCTAACGCAAGACCCATGGCAGATGGAGTGGACTGAAACATGTGGTGAAATTCATCATCAGTAGATGTAATATTTACAATAATAATAACTCCGCAGTTAAAATTATTACTTGGATATTAGACGAGCAGCTATATATATATATATATCAGGCTTATTTATTTTTAATTGCACATGATAAGAGAGCGCCGTTTTTGTGTGTGTCACACCTCAAGGGCCCTCTCCGATCACGGATAAGACTTTTTGAAAAGGTGCGTCTTAAGAGCTCCGCGAAATATGCCCATAGATTTGGAGTTCTTCACTCCGGGTGGCAGTCTGTTCCACTCCACCGGACCCGCAACACAGAAAGCACGGTCTCCAAAATTTGTACGGATCTGACGGTGCGGCTGAACCAAATTGATCGCACCATCGCCCGCAGATCTGAGTGTCTGCCTCCTCACACCCATCTCAACAGGCGAAATCATGTCAGTCAGATAAGGTGGAGCCACGCCATTGATGGCTTTATATACCATCAGACAAACACGGTAGACCACCCTCTCCGGGAAACGAAGCCAGTGTAGTTTTTTTAACAGCGGAGTGATGTGAGCGAATTTGGATATCCCGAATATGAGCCTTGCTGCTGAATATAACACGGATTGAAAGCGGTTGAAATGCTTCTTTGGCTGCCCACTATAAAGCGTTGAGCAATAATCAATCCGAGACATCACAAACGCACTCACCAGGGTCTTAACCGCATCTGACGGAAGACACTTTCTAATCGCCTTTATTTGGCGCAGTGAAAAAAAGGAGGAAGCTATTGTGGCATCTATTTGCCTTTCCAATGTCAGGTTCCGATCCAGTAAGATTCCTAGAAGTCTCACCGAATCGGAAGGCTGGATCAGCTTACCTCCTATAGAGAGTGCTACCCCCTGATTAGTTATATATGTATACAAGGATAATTTATTTATAAGGTACACATAATTGAAGAGCGCCGTTTTTGTGTGTGTCACACCTCAAGGGCCCTCTCAAAAATTTGCAATTAGCAAAAATTACAAAGTTATATATGTAAGAGAACTCACATTATCCTCGACGTTTCGTTAGTGACGTAGCTAACGTCTTCAGGAGACCCCCTCTCTGCGGGACGACTGAGGATGAACTGAACAGAGAGGGTGTCTCCTGTACCCTGAGTACGAGTTGCAAAACTTGAGTACAGTCAAGTTTACGGAAAGTATAAAAAAGACAGATTTTCCCCAAAATCTGCGGTTTTTGTTTCTTACACTTTATGGTCTTAGCAAAAGAGTTACAGTGATGAAGAAAATCAAGTTCAAACAAACAAAAAGGCAGATTTTGGGGGAAATCACTCTTTAATACTTTTCGTAAACTTTACTCTACTCAAGTTTTGCAGCTCGTACTAAGGGTACTGAAGACGTTAGCTACGTCGCTAACGAAACGTCGAAAATAATGTAAGTTCTCTTAAAACTGTTCGTCTGATATCCGAGTAATAATTTTAACTGCGTAGTTATTATTATTGTAAATATGTCGAACGACCGTAACTCCAACCTAAACCTAACAGTTGATTTGATGTTTTGATTAAAGGTTAAAATAAAGTTGTGGAAGAAAGAAGCAGTCATGAAAAGATAGAAGAAGTATGGGAAGAATAATTCAGATCAGAATCTGGAGATGGAATATTCCCTTACGCAAAAACAGATGTATGAATGACGTATGAAAAATCCAGGTTACAAAAGAAACAATAGACAGATTTCTATATTTTTTGCATTGTTTTTCCGCCATCTTTGAATTAAGGGTGGTCAGCGCTTCTGCATAGCTGCAAGAAACGGGAGGAGGGTCAAAAAGTATGCGAAAAATTAAAAATTATAAAGAATAACGAGAAAATAATAAATAACAACGGCTTATTTACATTTAACGGCATGTTTTTTTAATATATAAAAAAAACAATCAATTCAGGTAAAGGAAACCTATTTCTTTCACAAACAAGGCGGTCGGGTGTACACCAACCACTTAAATCAAAGTTTAAGTTTCTCGACTCTCGGGAAAGCTGTTTTCATTTCTCATGAAGGCTGATTAAACACTTTCGGCGTTTTAATTTATTTGTTCTTTGACTAATAGGTTGGTATGCGGCTGACCACCCATGCTGTAGAAAATGGTCCACTTTGCCAATGTCACCCTTGTTTAAGGGAAGGTCAGAGGAGTTGCAGGGTGTATGTTTATTTGAGGTTTGGTTTTTATGTTGTAGGTTCACATGCGAACTTGTACGTGTTTGCTTGTGAGAATGCATGTAATGTGAATCCTCAATGTTACATATCTTTGCAACTTAGATTAGATTAGATCATAAATAAACACCAAAACGTGAAATCGTTTCTGACACCCCCGATGAAGATAAACCAAGCATTACCAGCTGAGCTATCAACTGAACTGGTATCCATTGAAAAACAATTTTGGAGAGGCTTATAATCTCCGAAAGCATAGAAGTGATGAAAGTCATAGCAAGATTTTATCTTTAAGAACTTTACCGACCAGGTGAATGAAATCAATGTTTTCTACGTAAAACAGCGGTTTCCAAACTGGGGGGCGCGCCTCCCAGGGGAGGCGCGAGGTATGGCCAGGAGATACGCGATAAATGTGTGTAAGTAGTATTAGTATGAAAAATATAAAAAAAAAAACGTAGAAAGGGAGGCGCGAAGATTTATTTTTTAGGAAGACAACTTTTGAAAATTATGTGTCTACCCCCCCCCCCTTCCACAGAGGTTTTGCTGGTAAAAATAACTTTTGAAAATCGCGTGTCTACTCTTTCCCCCCCCCTTCGACGATATATTCGAAGATGATTTAAAAAAAAATAACGTAGAGAAGGAGGCGCGAAAAAAAAGGGTTTTACGGAGGCGCGGTAGCATAAAGTTTGGAAACCGCTGACGTAAAAGGAACTCTAAATGTGTATCAAGATAAAGAAGATCTTTTCGAAATGAACCAAGTTTTGATCAAAGCCAATGAGGCATTTGAAGAAAAATGTAAACATAATTATTACAAATGGCTAAAAACGCAGCAGCCGATAGACAAACATGCCGAAGATTGGAGAAGGCCTACGTCCAGGAGTGGACTGAGAAAGGCTGAGGAAGAACAAGAATTATTACAAAAACGGCGAAAAAATAAGTAAATAAATTTTACCTGAATAAAACTGAAAAATCACAAACCAAGCTTTTAACAATGATATAAGACTATCAAAAAAATTGAAATTATTAGTTGAAAGCCTTCATTTTGTACTTTAAAATCCACATCAAACACCATAAACACACTTATAAAAATTATTTCAACTTAATTCACTTAATGTTTTTTGTTTTCGCTTTCATCACATGATATTTCTGATGCATTGGTAAGCAAGTTTTTTGTCAATTGAATTTATGGATTAAATCATATGGTTGTCAAAGCTATTGTTACGTTAGTTGGTTTATTGTTTAAGTTACCTATCGTCCTTTTAGTTGATGGTTTAGTTTCTTGTCAATTTAGTTTAGTGTCAAACCAGTTGATTTATCGTCCTTTTAGTTGATGTTTAAGTTTATTTCAATCCAGTTTATTGATTCAGTTGATTGTCAAATCTATTGTTAAGTTACTTTGTTTAAGTTATTTATCGTCTTTTTAGTTTATTTGTTTTATTGATTGTCAACTCTATTGCTGCATCAGTTGGTTTATTGTTCAAGTTATTTATCGTTCTTTTAGTTGATGGTTCATGTGATTTGATTGTTATTGTAAGTCTATGTTGCAGTTCACTTGCTTGTTTATCTTTTAAACTGTTTCGGAAGTCTGCTGGCGTGTTTCTTGCTCGAATCGCACCTCGCACAGTGATGGTCTCTCCACTTTTGGACCACAGTTTACTCTTTTCTCGAGTCTCCGGTGGTTTCTGATGACATGTGCAAACACCTTTGACGTGTGATAACTAATCATAGTCAGGTCTGTGTGTGGAGGAATTGTTGGGCCACTAACTTTGCTCTGTGGTACCGACGACAACTGGTTCACATCGACGCTCTAAACATCTCCAATTAACGATGAAATATAACAGTCAGGGTTGGGCTTAAAAAAACACATTCACAAATAATTTTCAGGATGTTTTGTTTTTATTTGTTTGTGTATTAACAATGTGAAAACTCATTAAGAATGACACAAATTCCTTAGCTGGTATAAGGCTGACCACCCACACTGAAAAAAAAATCACTTTGCCAATGTCACCCCCGCTGTCATAGTCTATAATCTATAGTCTATAGTGATTAGTAAGAATATTGTCGCGAAGATGATCAAGGGGAACGTTGGCGTTCGAATTTGCGTTATTGACACTAATGACGGTTCGAACCCCTCCTGCGTCTTGACCCATCGACAGTAACTTCTACCCTGGTTCAACAGATGTCATAAAAAATGGTTCACTTTGCCAATGTCACCCCTGCTTCAGGGAAGGTCGGCAAGAGTTGCAGGGCTTATGTTCATTTGAGATTGGGTTTTTTTATATTGTAGGTCCACATGCGGCATGTGTAAGCGCGAAATTATGCATGTCTGCTTGTGGGAATGCATTTAATATGAATCTCAAATGATACATATCTTTGCAGCTTAGATTTAGATTTAGATTAATAATTCATTAAAAATATGAAATAATGAA
Source organism: Agapetus fuscipes (assembly GCA_951799405.1). NCBI lineage: Eukaryota > Metazoa > Arthropoda > Insecta > Trichoptera > Glossosomatidae > Agapetus > Agapetus fuscipes. The sequence continues at coordinate 12,880,684 of OX637355.1, read as the reverse complement.
TTCCAATCTAATCTAATATATGTTGCAACCATACATTACATTAAAGATTAATCTAAAATGCATTCCCATAAGCAGACACACATAAATTCGCGCTTGCACATGCCGCATGCGGACTTTAAAACCCAATCTCAAATCAACATAAGCCCTGCGACTAAATTTAAATTTAAAACTGTTGCCGAACTTCCCTGAAACAGTAGCGACGACATTTTCAAAGTGAACTTTTTTTTTACACTATGGTGCTTGATTATTATTAATTGATAATCTTAATACCTTTTTCTGGCTTGTCCAAATATGTTGATGAATTGCATTCTTTTTTTTTCTGAAAAACAATCCTTCACTTCTCTCACCCCTAGCCTTTTCAGCGCTGCGACTTGCCCTATATCTGTTGTAACATAACGGGAGCCTCGTGGTGCGTCACTCCACTGTGATATTGCCTGCTCTGTGGGCGCTGCGCCACTCTGCGCAGTGGAGCGTCGTGACGGCGTGGTTAACCTTGCTTACATAGCCCCAATGTCGCTCACTCCATTATATCATCGTACAAATATGCACTGTAATTCTGCTTAGTAACGTAATACATCAATCGAATTATTCTGTAATTTTATTTAAGTCAAAATTTTCCAATTTTACATCTAATCTAGTCTGTTTTAATTTCAAAGGTTTCTTCCTCTTCTAAATCTTAATCTAAATCTAAGCTGCAAAGATATATATCATTTAAGATTCATATATTAGCGCATTCTATAAGTTCGCGCTAACATATGCCGCATGTGGACCTACAATATAAAAACCCAATCTCAAATGAACATAAGCCCTGCAACTCTTGATGACCTTCCCTGAAACAGGGGTGACATTGGCAAAGTTAACCTTTTTTTTACTGTAGATGATCTATTTGGCGAGCACTGTTTTTATTTGAATCACACCTCAAGCTACACCTCACCGCAAGCTTGGTAATCACTAAAGAAAGCAACAATCCTCAAGCAAGATCCAATTGCTGTACGGCTGGATGGACCTTTGGTGACCGGTCATTGGTAAAGGTATATGAATTTTTGTAAAGGTATATGAATTTTGGTAAAGGTATATTTCCTTGACTTATAGGTTGGTATGAGGCTGACCACCCATACTGTAAAAAATGGTTCACTTTGCCAATGTCACCCCTGTTTCAGGGAAGGTCGGCAAAAGTTTTGGGGCTTATGTTCATTTGAGGTTTGGATTTTATTTGTAAGTACACATTCAGCATTTGTAAGCGCGAACTACACTTGTTGGTTTGTGGGCATACATCTGAGAGCTTTCAATGAATATATCCTTGGAACTTAGATTATAGATTTTAGATTATATTATATGAATTTTGGTAAAGGTATATGAATTTTGGTAAAGGTATATGAATTTTGGTAAAGGTATATGAATTTTGGTAAAGATATATGAGGGGTACATATAAAATAATTATTTTATCCTGAAATAACTGCTTTATTGTAGATAACAATCAAGCTTTTCATAATTACTGTTAAAATTATTCCAAAGATCCGTTTCCACAATTAGCCGGTCACATGACCGCCCAATTTTCACACAAATATCCCGTTTAACCTGAAAAACTTTTTTCTTAATGAAAAAACGATTTTCCATCTTAAACATTTCACAGCTTCCACCCAACACTAAACTAGATCTAATAAATCGTGAGCAAATATACTTTGTTCAACATTGCGTGGAAGAACCGCTATTCGTTATTTAGAAAAAATATCTTTCAGCACTCCTCGGCGCTCGAGAAACTTGTCACATTTCACCCAAAGCCTCACAACCCGACACATCTTGTCACAATGTTACGTAACATTTCAAAACATTTTCAATCAATACGTTCTAAAGAAGTTTACGTACATTTATTGTTGTTTCTAAGTGTTTTCAATTGTTGTGAATCAGCTTCAGTTAATTCTGGGAGTCCACGTAAGCTTGAATCTTCAATTTTTGTTGTGACCCCTGAAACACCTGCAGCTGAAAATGGAAGAAGCAATCCAGTGTTTCTTCCGACGCCCATTCCAAGTTATCAAATTCAAAGTCCACAAAAAGTTACTGCAAAACCTGAGGTTGAAAATGAGAAGAAAGTAATGAATTCTACGAAGATTTCTTCGGATTTGATCATGGCTGAGTTTAGATCTGGTGCGAATAAAGAAAGAATGCTGTCTGTTAAAGAGATGCTAAGTAAAGAGAAGATTTCGAAACCTGTAGACCGGAAGACGACTACACAAAAACCTAATATTAAAGTTGAAGATGTGTGGGATATCATCCAGCATAATGACGCCTTGGAGAAAAAGCAGTTGAAGAAAAATGATGACGCGTTGGGGAAGAAACCAGATGTACAAAAAAAGAAAGCATCTGGTTATGCTGTTGAAACAATACCTTCAGTTCTTGAAGATGAAGCAGAATGGACATCGGCTGAAAAGATTGATTCAAGGTAAGGGATAAATGTAATTATTAAATAGAGTCAGAATAAAATTCCTAGATTGGAAAATTCTTATTACAAGACGATTTCTTCTCTTAGTATTTTTTTGTTCAACTAAGCTTTCAGTGTAACTTGTAGTATTGTTCTCGAAAAGATCGCAGTGGCTTGTGGATCCTATTCATTTTCACAGGAAAATGAGCTGGCCTTACGCTATCTACCTCAATTATTGATGTGGGGGTTTCCAAGCTCACGAGGAAACTAGTTCTCATTTCTTGTGAAGGCTGATAAAACCTTGCTTGTATTTTGATGTACAGTTTAAAATAAACATTAATTACAGAATATACCGGGTGACATTGCACTTTTTCTCAGCTCTTTTAAACGGACTCCATTCTTCTACGTTTTTTTTAATTTCGTTTCCAGTGTTGGCTCAAAAGACAAATCTATAGATGACGAAGGAAGGACCATAAGAGGTGGTCAAACATATGGCTACAGAAGACCCAGCAAAGTCGAATACTACCCAGCTTATTATCCAGACAAGAGTCTGTACACAACCGTAGAAGAAGCGCAGTATGACAAGAGGCCTTCCACCGGAGAGGCTGAAGACAGATACAACCCTGCAAAGCCGTACCTCCCACCTGTTCATTCTCCTCCACCTCAAAGCTTCAACCCTCCAAAACCAGCACCAATCCCAATGTCACCACCACCTCTCCCTCCGCCCCCAAAACCTTTAATGAACCCTCCTCCACTCACATACGACTATCCTCCAACAAGCAGTTCCCAAGACGGTTCACCTTCAGGTTACATGAGCTATGTTCCTCCAACAAAAGATATACCACCTCCAGCGAAACCACCATCAGACCAAGAAGACTTTAAATTCAACTATCCACCTCCAGACTCACCTCCAACTGGTTCAACGGGAAGCGAAGGTGTAGCATATCCTGGTGTAACATTTGATGACCACGATCAACACCATTACGATGTGGACTACCAAAGCTTGCAAGACTTTTATCACCACCACCACCATCATCCTGAACCACCTCCTCCCCCACCTCCACCACCACCGACAACAGCAGCACCAGAAAAAGAAGAACGTGTCAACAACAGATACAGCTATTACTATCTGGGGAAGAAACTCTTCTATCTGCCTTTGTATTTTAGTGTTTATTTTATCATCTATGTAGCAGTGTTGATCCTGAAGTCTTTGGCGCGGCACAAGATCACATATCCTCAGCATTGGAAGACCAAGAGGTCCTTGGTGGATGATTGGAGCATGTCCAACGAGCAACTCCATTTTCTGACAACCATTGTCAGCAATGCCCTGTCTAAATCTGCCCAGAAATATTTTGATGGAAACGCTTCATGAAAATTGTTTTATTAATTTATAAGCCGTAAGTTTATTTTTTTGTGTTGTTAACAACTGGGCATTGTTTAATTGTTCTTCATAATAATATTAATACTTCATATTGAAAATACCTTAACTTACTTTTGCTTGAAGTAAAAACTCTTCGTTTTAGAAAAACTAGTAATATTTTTATGAAAAAAAATCATTGAACTAAATTACTAATTAGTCATGGTTGCATCATGTACACAACGCAACTAAGCTACACATATAGTGTAACTTCTTGCCGCGTTCTGTCCGAAAGGGTCACATGTGGCAAGTGGAACCTATTTATTTTCCCAGGTAACAGGTAAGCCTTACCGATACCTTATTTTGGGTTTTAAATAAACACCGAAACAGGAAACCCTTTCTGAAGCCCTCGGTGGGATTCGAACCCGTAAATAGGAAAAAAATAGTACTATGAAGAAACATTAAGAATAAACAATAGCTCATTCGTTAACGATTTTAATATAAGTTAGTGTAACTTATTTATTCAGACAATTATTTTTTCAGCTTAATAAAGAAAAAAAAATCATTACATTTTGATAAACATTTCAGTGGACTAGGCACGCAAAAAAAAGCACAAATTACGAAATTTGATTTGACTAGGGTCCCAATATCAAATTATTTGTTTGTCTTTTCCCATGCAACCCGGCCGTGTGACGTCACAATATTTCGCCGTGGAATTTGCACCGCGTCCATTTTGAAAAATATGGTTTTAACAAAACTACACTTTTTTTATGCCTATTGCGATGGTTTTTTTTTTCTTAGTATATGGATTGACGTAAATGAAAAACAACAGTCATGGGTTTCGATAACTTGTATTTGAAAATTTTATTTATTTATTGGTTTATAGATTATATAATATTTGTAAACAACCATGTGAATAATTTCATTTTAATTAATTAATAAATATATTTTTAATCTACCTTTATAAACTATATTTACTTAATTTAAAAAATCACATATCATATTTTAAACTAGATACAGGTTTTCTTAAATAGTTTTAAAATCATTTCATGATATTTTTAATTGACCTACAAAAAACATGTTTTTTTTTTTTTAATTATGTTTATTCAATTTATTGAAAAGGGATATTTTATAGAAGAAAGACATTAATTATAAAACTTGGAATATAGGTACACAAATTAAAACTGTTTTTTTTTTTAATAAACGAAAACAAGATAATTTACAATAATTTGAATGATATTTTTTTAAATAAATAAATTACTTCACTAGTTTAACTTGATCACAAAAATGTTTATTATGCTACCTACCTATTTTTTTTTATAGTTGATTTCTTTATTGTATAGTGAAGAGTGTGGAGACTTATTTAATTTTTTTCTGTACCCTTAGTACCAGTTTTTTCACTTTACTCGAAGTATTGTGTATTCGAGAAAAATGAATGTGGACTTGTAAAGCACCCCTGGCAAAACAAGTGTCGAAACTTGTTTTGCCGGGGGTGCTTTACAAGTTCACATACATTTTTCTCGAATACTCAATACTTCGAGTAAAGTGAAAAAACTCGTACTCAGGGTTCTGATCTGATTGTCATGGTCACGTAGGTACCCTACATCTTTGAAAAGTGACATGAAAACAAGCTGCATGCTACAGTTTTTTTTATACAATATTCACTGTTATTCTGGAAACTATATCTAGGTACATAAAACGTCACGTTAGTGCTTGTTTGTCTTATTTCCAACAGAGGTAATTTTACATGAGCAATGTCTGCATGTGCACTCGACCAATGTGTCTTATGAATGCTGGAAATTGATTTTTTAAATATTCAAAACCACTCACGCATTACCGTGTTTTACGTTTTTTTCTTTGCTCAAATTGTGTAGAATGTGATTTTAGGACAATTTTATTTAAAGGTCGTCTTTGAATCAAATGGTACATAAGCCAAACAAGCACTTGGAGAGACGAAATGTTGGATGAAATTCGTTCTATTGTGTTTACAGAGACATGAAATATCAAATATATACGAGATAAATGGTTCAATCAAATAAAAATGTATGTACCTAAATGTAAATTAGTTTTGCGATCACAGCCCAAGAAAAATAGTTGTTTTTCAATAGCATTCTTAAAATTTCAATTGAATTTATTGACCATTATTTGGTCATAATTATAATCTATGCTCTTGTAAGTTTCATTTCAATTGAATTATATTGCCATCTGTAGGAATCTGGTCAAAGCATTTTTTTTACTTTTTTCAGAACTATAATCCTCTCCACAATTTTGGTTTCATCACTTCATTTTCACAGTTGAAATATTTTCATTCATAATTTAGTTATGTATTTTTTTAACATTTCGGCTTATCATATTCTTTCCAGCTTTGAAAAAAATGTAAAATTCAACAGATGGCAGTAACTTTACATTAATCGATTATTTTGAACAATTAGTCAATTACTTACTTGAAGAATTCTCTCCAAAATAAACTTTCTTCTAAAAAGAAACTTTACAATGAACCCGGGTTATTTGAATACTTCAACACAACCATTTAAAAATATCTCTTTAAAATTTAAATAAAAACATTGTACTAATTAGCATACCTATTTTTGCTTTACATTATCATCGACACGATCCATTTCCAATACAGAATGTTTTGCTTTAATTCCGCTAGATGGTGCTTCTTCATTTTCAAACGTAGGATTATCGAGGCCGGTAAAACAGTTCCCGTTATCATCATCTTTAGCCAAAATGGACGTTTTCGCGTCTACACTAAAATTATTTTGAACTTCTTTTTTACCAGTCTGATAACTATCTTTATTGTCACTTTTGATCGGTGTGTTTTCAAGATATTTGTTGACTTTAGCGTCCTTGAGTGGCATCTTCTCTGTTTTGCCATTCGTTTGGATTTGTTTGACCTTTTTCTTACAGATGTCGTTGCCTTCGACCTGCGGTCTCTTCTGGATGAAGTATCTGTTGAAGCAGAAGTACACACAGCCTGTGACCAAGCTGGCGACTGCGAATATCCTGTAAGTTGGGCGTGTTCCGACTGCCTTCATGAGGAATCCGCCAATGAGACTGCCTGTACCCTTGCCTGGAATAAATGACAATTTATAATGTTAGTGTAAGGATTTTAGGGTTATTGCAGTGGTAGGAAAAACGGCTGAAAATAATATGGTTGTGAAGAGTACATTTCAAAGATCACAACCATATATTTTTTAAGTAGTAAGTTAAGATAAAGATATCATTGATGATTTTCAAAAATAAAATGCGTAGAATTTGAGTCCGCCAAAACGCAACGCGGCCGGCTTAGCGACTAGGTACGCCTGTTGATACCTACACTCCGAAGATCCATCGACGCCATATCCGCTAAAATGACCTGTTTTACCGGAAATCTATAATTTAAAAAATAAGCCAGATATAATTTTTTTAAAAACGCAGATGCATTTTAAAAAATGTAGTTACCATTTTATGAAATAGATAAAAATGTGAAATTACCCTATTGTCTCCTACATATTGAGTTGAGTGAGTAGGAAAGAATCAGCTTTTTGTAAAGATATACATACATCCGTAGGTACCTAAATTCGAGAATGGACTGTGTTAATATAATCTAAGTTGCAAAGATATGTAGGTAACACTGGAGATTCACATTATATGCATTCTCACAAGCAGACACGGACAAGTTCACGCTTGCACATGCTGCATGTGAACCTACAACATAATAACCCAAATCTCAAATGGACATACACCCTGCAACTCTTGCCGATATTTTCTGAAACAGGGGTGACATTGGCAAAGTGAACCATATTCTACAGCATCGGTGGTCAGCCGTAAGTATACCAACCTATAAGTCAAGGAACACAATTAACATGTAGACAATTAGGACAATTTCAACACAATAAAGTGAAATCAAGTGGCCGGTCGATAGCTCAGTTGGTATGGAGATTGATCTTACCAACTCCATAGTAGAGTCCCCCTAAGAGTCCTTGCACACTGGTGTCAGTGGACGTGGTGGAGAGGCGGGCGGCGTAAGTCACAGCGGCTGTGAAGGCCAAGGAAGACGTCACTCCTTCCAGCGCCTCGAAGATCAGACACATCCACGGGTCATAGATCAAAGAGTAGCCTGCAATATCGTAAAACTGTTATGAAAGATTGACGAAGAAAGTATATGTTGCAAGAATAGAAGGATGTCGGGGTAGAGGAAGACCGAGAAAGGTATGGATGGACCAAATTTCCGAAATAGCGAATGAATGGGATATCCAGAGTCATAATTAAAGGAGAGCTTGTGTGAAAAAGGTTATGACTCTGGATGAAATGAAAGAAGTATGTAAGGACCGAAAAAAATGGCGCCTGATCTGTAATGTAGGCGGCTAAGGCCAAGAATCAATTTTCATTTTATTTTTAGATGTTTTGTAGATTTTTTAGTGTTTGTTTGTATATAACTGGATGTAATTAATTGCTTGTATTCCTTGACTTATAGGTTGGTATGAGGCTGACCACCCATACTGTAAAAAATGGTTCACTTTGCTAATGTCACCCCTGTTTCAGGGAAGGTCGGCAAGAGTTGCAGGGCTTATGTTCATTTGAGATTGGGTTTTTATATTAAAGGTCCACGCATGTGGCATGTGTGAGCGCGAAATTATGCGTGTCTGCTTGTGGGAATGCATTGATTATGAATCTCAAATGATACATATCTTTGCGACTTAGATTTACATTTTAGATTTAGTATCGTGGTGTGATCGGATCACAAATGAAGAAGTCCTCCAACAGTGAAGAACTATGAATTCAGCCATGAAAAGCAGAAAGGTGATGTTACTTAGATGGATAGGGTAAGATGGTGCAAGAGTGCGCGGTTGACAAGGGTGCGCAGTGCGATTATCCAATCACAATGAAATGTTATTAGCTAAAGTTACCCAGCTTTGCCTGCACCCTACTTTATGATGACCTATCATACCACCTACTCCATCTTATTCATCCATATAAGGATGAAGGGGAGGATTCAAGGACATTATAGCTGAAGATTTTATGACAATTGGTGAACAAAAGCAAAGAATCTCTTTTTACATTCATGTTATCGTTCAGTTTTGAGTACTTTTTCTTTGTATTCTTCATCTGCCTATTACAAAATTTCGATCTTCTTGAATAGATGACGACAAAAAGATGTGTGTTTTTCTTTTGACATGAGATTCTTCCTTTGATAATGATTCTATGAAGGTCTTATTGAGTGCCTTAGAGCCTGTTGCAACAAACTCCAATCAGAAAAAAATCAAAATTAATACGTCAATCAGCTAATGTACATTATTTTTGTTGCACAAATTCCATCATATTATTGCCCATTTCCGAGAAATATTTAACCGAGGTGTTTACCAGAATTTAACCATAAAAATAAATCGATCAATCAATCAAGTATTGATCGGGGGCTAGTGCAACAGGCGCTTATTCGTTTGAATATTACAGTATGTCAACTGAAGGACATGAATATTTTTCACAGTGGAATCTCACATAATTCATACCAGTGAGTCGGATGGCGTAGAACAGGAATCCGATGAAGAGCACGTTGGCGTGTCCTATCTTGTCGATGATGGGCCCCGACATGACTAGCAGCGGTATGCCGGCGATGCCGCCCACTGTAATGGTGATGCCCATCAGGCTGCGGGAGCCGCCCAGGTCCTGCAGCAGCCAGAACAGGAAGCTCTCGATGTAGCCCCATGCGGTGCCTGCAAAATACCAAAAACCGTCATTTATTTTGCTGCATAGCTACATGTTTTTGTGTGAATCAACGAAACAAAAACAGCGGAAACCACGGAGCAACACTCTTGATGCTCAGTTGTTTCCAAAAGGAGTTGTGTAAAGTGTCTGTGTTCAATAAGTCAAAATACAAACATGATACTCCTCAGCGTTTTCATATTAATTTTACCATTTTTAATACGAGCGAATCAATCAACGTCGAAGCCGACGCCGAAGTTCTGGGAGTGAGGGGACCATGGAGGGAAGCAGCACAAGACAGAGAGTCCTGGAGGATTGTGGTGCGGGAGGCCCTGAGCCTTCAAGGCTTATGAGCCGAAGTAAGTAAAAAAGTAATACGATCCATCCAGAAGATTTGGAGCTTGGGATGACACGCCCATATCTCAAATGTAGTCAATATATTTTAAAAACTTTGCGTTTGGCATTTAAAATGTTTTATTTTGGTGGATGAACCAGTAGAAAAATATGTACACAGGGTAAGAAAAATCAAAACTAGTAATAGACGCGAGGGATTTGGAACAATCTAAATCTCCAACGTTTAAGGAACCGTTTAGTTGAGGACAAAACGTGGATCGCTTGTTAATATGGAATTCCTTATTCATTAATGCCTTACCCAGAACGAAAACAGCAACAAATAGCGCTACAATCTCAACATTCTTGAGGACTGTTGTCACATCCTCCATCAGATTCGAAGCGGGAGACTTGAACTCCAGGTTGATGGTCATCATCAGAGCTCCACTGATGACTTTCAGAACGGCGTACAGATAGAATGCCGGTCTGGAAAATAACACAAACAATTAAAGCTGAAGAAGTACCAAAATTGAACGCAATTTATTAGTAATTCTATGGATGAAGGAGATGAAATATGTGTCAATCTTGCAACTAGTGATCGTGAATCTTCTGCCGATCCTGCGACAAATTGCAGAATGCTCAACTCTTTTGTCACATTTCACACAGAGTTCCGAATAACCTTGGAAACCAGTGGTATGTAGTTCACAGAGCGAGAAATAGATGTCCAATTCTAAAGACCTCTTCGTTGATTAGTAGTTGCTGTCAACCTTTACAAAAGTTGGAGTATCGTCAGAAGTCCCGCACCACAAGAGAGGAGTGCCGAATAAACAGATCGAAAATAAGAAGAAGAAGTCAGAAGTTCAAGAAAAACACTATCCTTCATCATAAATCTAATTGATTGACCAGATGTCTGTCTCACCTGAAGTCTGTGTAACCCTTTCCCCTGCTGACATAATCTATGAGGAGACCAGACAGCGGGGAGGAGATCATCCCTCCAATACTGCCGTAGATCCTCTGCAGACCGTAGTCAGCCTCGTGTTCCCGCAGAATAGCGATGACAGCACCCTCAAACATGGCGAAGGCAGTGCCTCCGATAATGCCGATGAACACACGACCCTGGAAGGCATTGTAATCAATATGTCAGCGATGGAATAACCTTGAAATATCTTTAAAATGAAGTCGACTTGAAAGATCTTTTCACACCTTCAACAGAGATGAGATTGGCTTAATAATGAAATTCAGTTTCCAGCTGCAATGGATATATTTTCAAATGTGGATGAATTCAAATGAAATGAAATCCAATGAATTGATGTAAAACTGCATAATGCTGCAGCTATAAAACGCAAACACAACTAAACTACACATATAGTGTAACTTCTTGCCACGCTATCCCCGAAGGGTTTCGTATGTGGCGAATGGATCCTATTTATTTTTACAGGTAAGGGGTCGGCCTTACGCAAACCACTTCAGTTGAAGTGGAGGTTTCCCAGCTCCCGAGGGGGCTGGTACTCATTTATTGTGAAGGCTGAGTAAACCTTGGCGGTATTTCATTTGGGGTTTGAAATAAACACCGAAACCGGAAACCATTTCTGACACCCTCGGTGGAATTCGAACCCGAGCTCACGGCATAGAATTCAAACACTCTACCACTGATCTATTGGCCGGACTATATGAATAAGCTCAAAGCTCTAAAAAGATCACTTCGATCGTGCCTTTCAGGTATTAAGTCATCTTTTATAGAATACCTTGCTACATGATCTGAGAGCTTCAAAGGTTTTTAAATGAAAACATTTGTATATTTATTAAAACACACTGTTTAAATTCACTTATTATTTATTTTAAATATGCCAAACGTTTTCGCCTAAAAAGGCATCCTCAGGACAATGACAATGACAAATCAAAACCTAATTTTTAATTAATATACAATGGACTTTCACTGTGTAAACCACCAAACCCTAAAAAATATTGAAAACATTTGTTTTTAGAAAACGCAACAGTACCCTACTCCATGCAATCCATTCGTAAAGAAACTTGAAAAAAAAGCAATTTATTGTTTGTAATATAATATTGACCATCGTCATTTAAACATGTACTTAATTGGTATTCTGTACTGCGTTAAGTTAAAGTAAGAAGGTACGTATTTTTGTTTCCTTTCCAAGGAGGATTTCCATTTTCGTCACTTGCGTTTGGGTGTTGGTACGGAATTCATACAATGCATGCCCACCCAAGGTTCCGGTGTTTGTTTCGCCACAATCACGGCTTTCAATTGTCTTGATTGATAACCCCAGATTGCAATGGAATATGAAAACATTTTCTTCTTCATCAATGGCCCTACAGCCATATCAATTCTTGACTTCATCTATCTTCCGCCTCTGACCTTGGCCGCTGTCCTCCAGCTTGGCACCTGCAGTACCTGGAGACCACCTGAAGATGCAAATGGTATGTTTGCGAAATCGGTCAATTATACAGGTATTTAACGCAACTAAGTATACATATAGTGTAACTTCTTGCCTGCGTTATCCCCGATGGTGTCACCTGTGGCGATTCGGGACCTCTTTATTTTTACGGGTAAGGGGGTCGGCATCACTCCAACCACTTTCAGTTGAAGTGGGGGTTTCCCAGCTCCCGGGGGGGCTGGTTCTCATTTCTTGTGAAGGCTGAGTAAACCTTGGGATCGAACCCTTGCTCTCGGCATGGAGTGCAAACCTGGACTTTTTACGAGCTTGGTCGTCGCTACAAAGCGCCAATACTCAAGCAAGATCCAGTTGCTGTTAGGCTGGATGGACCTTTAGTGGCCAGTCTTTGGTAAAGGTTTTATGAATTTTTCAACTCAGCGGAAAGCATATATATTTGAAAATATAAATGGTTTATTTTTTGTGCTCCGCCGGGAATCGAGCCCACAACCTTCCATTTACGAGTCCGAAGTGTTGCCACTGGACTACGGACCGGTCTTCCTTTAAAAAAGATTTTACCCCCAGATATGTCCAGAAGGTGAGGCTGACATCGATCTCGATGTCCTCCTTGGTGTTCTCGCACAGCTGGTGTCTGGGCGTGGTGGTGAGGCAGTGCGGCTTGCAACCCTGGAGGAGGGCAGTCTCTCCCACAGCGGGAGGCCCGGGTTCAGGATCAGATGGTGCAGGAGGTCTCAGCAGGACCTCGATGGAGACTTCTTCTTCAAGCTGAGGGGGAATCAAGTCAAAATCACATGTAAATACCGTGATAAAAATTACAATAGACTCATGAAGCGCTATTTTTAAAAAAATGGCGGACGAATGTCACAGATCTATATCGACGGTTAAAAGGAAATTGGGAATAAGCGACGTTTTGGTCGAAAATGAGTTATGAATGCTATCTTACTTAAAATTTTCCGCTCTTTCTCATGCGCTCACTCCCATGGCTCTACGATGACTTTTTTTGTCGTTTATGCCCAAGCAAACAGCTGCGTTTTCGAAGTATGGTTTTGGTGTAACCGACGAAACTTTTGGCCTTGTTTATCCTGAAGGCGCTTGTGACATAAAACATCGTAAAACCACATTAATAGAAATGCCTTTATGATTTTAATTCTAGAGTTTTTATTTATTTTAACGATATGATAAAAAAATAAAATAAAAAATGACCATTTTTCTGCAATTTAAAACTTTAAACTGCTCTCCTGAACAATTTAGTTTTTGTCGCTTATGTCCTATATCCTTTTAACCGTCGACATGAATAGAATATTAATTAGTAAACTCCAAGTTAGTAACCAATAAAAAAAAATGCAGAACAAAGTTGCTAGGGATAGCAACATTGTCACGTCATATTTGTGCCGAGTCCATCCTTCTATGTATAAGTACCTACCAACATAAATGTGGCAGCATTATTTTTTTTGTTTCTATGTGGATTGAAAATGTCTTCGAACACATTTGAAAATCCTGTGTTTCAAATGTGTTCGAAGTTCAAATTCAAATTAAAAGTATGGCTGCTATTCTGCACGCATTTATCGCCAGTAAAAAAATAATGGTAGATATAATATTGTTTTCGTATTTTTAAATCGGTAGGCATAAAAAAATTGATTAGTTCCATTTTCAAAAATTATTTGAGAGATGTTTTTTATTCCTTTGTTTTAGTGGATGGGATACATTGATAATAAATTTGTCAGTGACTTAACGCAATACTGTCAGTTAAAAATATTCAATTTTCAAAGAAATACAGATAACTGGCAATAAAAATGCAACTGACGTCAGTTTTATTACTCATGTATTTTATCATTCATTCTTTATTCAAATTTAAAGACAAACAAAATAATTCATTAACCATAAGTAAAAAATATTTTTAATGGCATTTTAAAAATATAAACTCACCGTTGCAAAATTATCAAAGCACGCAAGTTTCGGATAATCAATCAAATCCGATTGCTGCTTTGTCATATTTCCAGATTTCTCAATTTTAAACAGTCCTTCGATCCTAAAACGCTTTACACTCTTTGGTTCTTTTTTCTGCGATAACCTCAAAACTTTATCGGAGGAATTTCCTTTCAAAGGCACAACCTTCGCCATGAAAAATCTCTGAAAATCATTCTCTTGAATTTTGGTTTCATTATCACCAAATTGGCAACTCAAATCTGGAGTGTCTTCCGAAGAGTTGAAGCAGGTAAGCTTGTACATGTTTTCAGTTGGGAAAAATAATTTATTCTGTGATATTCTTCTGACTGTTGTCTTGTATCTTTCATTGTTTTTTAGTATCCTCGTGCTGGTGTGATCTGTCATGACAGAAATTGGCGGGAGATCTGCAGATGTTAGCGGATATCGGAACGCTTCTGTTGCTCCTTCGCTCGGACTTCTTATTTTGACAGCATAACTCATTGCGGAAGACAGCAATGGGAGGGAGCCATTTTCTAAAATCCAATCGCAGACAAAGCCGCAGGATTCTACCCTAAAAAAATAAAACATGGATATTTATTACCTACATATCGTATCGCCATTGCCAAAAGTGTCGTGTCTAAGCTGTACATAATATAGTGTAGTAGTTTTTGGATTCGGATAGTCTCTAAATTAAAACATTCAGGTCTTCTTTCTGGATATTTCACTTAATTTATCTTACAATTTACATTTATTTTTAACACTCAACTCAAATTTATTTTCATAGTTCAGCACCGCATACACTCTTCAATCAAAGGCGACTATCTAACTGGCCTGCTGTATCCAATTTTGCTCCTTATATACTGTAGTGACAGAAGTCTCTAGGGGCTAATTTTCCAGCCAACTCTCGAACGTTCTACCAGCTCCAAGGGTACAAAGGGATTATTTCATTTCTAGATTTCTTAGGGCTATAATTATTGCTACCTACGATGTACGCCTATATTAATCTACTTTTGACATAACACTATAATAATTGGCTTGGTTCACAAATTACAACAATTGATAACCCCTGCTTATTGGTCTTCACGGCAAAATGCTTGGAGCGACTAATGGCTCTCCGCACCATTGCAGTCCTTATATATAGGTACAAAAGAGATTATACCCGCATATTCCAGATCATTCTTCGATTTCTCGCTCACACCAGAACACCGTTCTATGCACTACCACCATCATGGATAACTCCTAGATTGTTCTACTATCGTACACGTATATAAGTGCGCGTAGGTACTTTGATTTCATAGTTCGTAACACTATTTTTCTCTATGATGCCGAGACATGGACCATGAAAGCAGCAGAAAGGAGAAGAATTTGCGTATTCGAAATGTGGTGCTAAAAGCAAATGCTCCAATTCCCGTGGACAGCTAGACGTACCAACAAGTCCATTCGTTGGGAGCTACGTTTGGATAACTTGACTCTAATAGGTACACGGCGAGTGGGTATCAAATATCTGTACTTACACTTCTTTGCAACTTTAATTATTGTCAAATATTTTGACATGTTTAAAATGAACACATTGCCATCTATGTAGATTTCAAGTAACCTCCTTGTTGGCATTTAAGTGTTAGGTAAAAACCAATATATTTATGTTTCTACAAGTTGGTACTTCTGCCACTTTTGGATGTATTAAGTTTTTATGTATTTTTTGAGACTTCCTTCCTTGCTCTTGAAAGTGAAACATTAAAACATTCGCTTCTAGTTTTGTATCGTAAAAATCTAAATAAATCTCCAAGTAAAATATATACACCTGGAATTTATTAATCAACCACCTTCGAGAAAGCAGCTAACCAGATCAGATACCAAAATCATCTAGCCACACATAAACTTTTACAATTATCATTCCATAAATCATGGCAGCTAGCTACAGCCAATAATGCTATGAAGAGCGTTGCCATTATTTGGAAATAAAGCCCAATTCCGAGTTGTATTGTGGTTTAACCTTCCAACAGCGGTTGTGACATTTCAGACACGCATCGTTTCAGGCATTTCCAGCAACGCTCCTTAATTATTGTTCTGCAAAGCTACGCATTGGTGTACGCAACACGCAACCGGTCACGCAATTGAATTTTTGTTATCCTAAAACACCTATAAAAACGTCATCCTCAAAAAATTCATAAAATGAAAATTTAATATTTTTTTATTTTGTTATTTTTGGCACGACGCAACTAAGCTATACATACTCGTATAGTGTAACTTCTTGCCGCGTTTTCTCCGAGAGGTTTCGCATGTAGCGAGTGGAACCTATTTATTTGTACAGCTAAGGGGGACGACCTTATGTTTCAGGGAATGTCGGCAAAAGTTGCAGGGCTTATGTTCATTTGAGATTGGGTTTTATATTGTAGGTTCACATGCGGCATGTTTAAACGCGAACTTAAACGTGTCTGCTTGTGGGAATACGTTTAATATAAATCTTAAATGTAATCTATCTTTGCAACTTATGTTATAGATTATAGAATTACATCCAGCTATATAAAACAAAAACAATAAGACCAAAATCTACAAAGCCTCTATAAAAAACGAAAATTGAAAACTTCAAAGCCTTTGCCGTAGTAGCCTGCAATACAGATCAGCCGCCATTTTTTTCGGTCCTGACATACTTGAACTTTCATTTCATCCAGTTTAATCTACTTTCATCTGGTTTTCATGAATGAAATCCTTTTATGTGATAAATACATTAATACATACATACGGTACCCTTAGTACGAGTTGCAAAACTTGAGTAAAGTAAATTTTACGGAAAGTATTAAAGAGTGATTTTCCCAAAAATCTGCCGTTTTTGTTTCTTACACTTTATGGTCTTAGCAAAAGAGTTACAGTGATAAAGAAAATCAAGTTCAAACAAACAAAAACGGCAGATTTTGGGGAAAACCACTCTTTAATACTGTCCGTAAACTTTATTTTACTCAAGTTTTGCAACTCGTACTCAGGGTACTGGTAAAAAATAAGTAGGTACATATACAGGTAGTTGTTTTGAGTAGGTACTGAATTGGTAACGGTGTGCTGATACTGTTTTCTCATATACTGACCTAGAAAAGCGAAAATGTGTTGGTATTCACTCATAATATTACTTGGTAGGCGCCTGCCTCTCTTACGCGTACCCATTCATTACATTGGTTTAGCGATATCTAATGCTGCCAAAACACTTTCCCAAGCGTGCGAAATTATTTTGGTCGAATTTGCATTAGACATTAGTCAATCGGCAGCTTTACATAGGTGAAAAATCCATTCAGTAGAATCTGGTACCTACCCTTTTGCCAGTTCCATAGCTGTTTTAGGGAGACTATAATTATGTTGTGTCGATCGGTCCGTAGTTCAGTGGTAACACTTCGGACTCTGAATCGAAGGTTGTGGGTTCGAATCCCGGCGGAGCACAAAAATAAAATACCATTTAAATATTCCAAATTTGCTCTACACTGGGTTGAAAAAATTCATAAACCTTTACCAATGACCGGTCATCAAAGGTCCATCCAGCCTTACAGCAACTGGATATTGCTTGAGAATTGGCGCTTTGTAGCGACGACGACCAAGCTCGTAAAAAGGTCGATAGATCAAATGGTAGAATGCTTGCATTCCATGCCGAGAGCAAGGGTTTGATCTTAAGGTTTACTCAGCCTTCACAAGAAATGAGAACCAGCTCCCCCAGAAGCTGGGAAACCCCCACTTCAACTGAAAGTGGTTTGTGTGAGGCCGGGCCCTTTACCCGTAAAAATAAATAGGTCCCGAATCGCCATATGCGACCCCTTTGGGGATAATGCAGGCAAGAAGTTACACTATATGTGTAGCTTAGTTGCGTTTTGATCAGAGAGTTTTTGAGGGCGCAGCTATTTTTTTAACATTATTATTTTTAAATTAATCTTCACAATGCCAATACAAAAACCCTTAACCTTTTAAAATTTTGATTTACTCAAAATGCCATGTTCTCCCCCTGAAGTCTTCATGTAATATATATTAAAACGTCGGGAGTATCTACATATATCTACCTCATCTCCACATCGTAGGCGTACGGATGCTCTGGATCGCACTCGTATTGCGCAGCCTCAGCCAGGAGTTGGAGCTGGTCTCCCGCAGCCTGGCAGGAGACCAGGAGCTCCGCCCTGGGAGGGAAGGTCACCTGCACCCTGCCCACGGGCACCAGGAGTAACAGCAGGGCGGCGGCTCCGCCCATTGAGGAAGACACGGATAGCAGCAGCTGGAGACAAATATGCATTATCAGTCAATGGACTCAATGGCACATAGTGTTGTGTCACTTGGGCAATTGGGCGAATGCAAATGCATTTCGAAATTGTTTTTCGTTTATAAGTGTTTTAAGGCTTTCATGGCCGGCTTCGGATGATGATGATAAGGGTGTAGAATCCATCTTTCCGGGCTTGTAGACCATGGTCCAATAATTCTTTTGTAGGCTTCTTTATTCTTTTTGGAAGGCTGCTACGTTTCGTCAGTAACATACGACTGACTTCTTCAGGGCTTGTACTTAGACTCAGTCTAAGTATTACAAAGAATTATTGGACCATGATCTACAAGCCCGGAAAGATGGATTCTACATCCTTATCATCATCATCTGTTTTTCGTTTGTTACACATTTGTTAATTTTTGGAATTCAGCTGGATAGGTCTTGAAATATCAACATTATCATAAAAAAAATTGCGATCATCTGAAAAGGGCCCTAAAAATGGTAAAAAATAACCCAAATATTCCGCTATATTTTTATAAAAACTTTTCGGCAGTGCTTACTTCATTATGTTTATTTTAACTGAATAGTATCTATAGTAACTTCTCCTACCGCGTTCTCCCTGAAGAGGTCGGATATGGCAAGTGGAACCTATTTATTTTTACAGGTAAGACCTTACTGCCAACCATTTCAGTTGAAGTGACGGTTTTCCAGCTCAGGCGAGGTCTGGCACTCATTTCTTTTGAAAGCTGAGTAACTTTGCCGGTTTTTTTTCTTTTGGTTTGAAATAAACACCGCAACGGGAAATCATTGCTGTTACCCTTGGGGATATTTGAACCCGAACTCTCGGCATAGAATACAATCAATTAATTAATTTTTATTACTTCTTTTGTTCCTCGAGTTATATATTGGTATGAGTCTGACATCTTTGCTGTAATAAGTGCTACCACAGAAATGTGTTACCATGTTAATATTCAATGAATGTCGCTATAAGGCTAGTTAAATTAAATAAATAAAATTGTACAATCACAATACGTGTATTCTCCTAATTTCAGTCATTTAACTTCCGGCTTTTTATCCACGTAAATAATACGTCTATATTAGGTCTAGGTGCAAGCAAAAAAACCGTGAATACCTAAACACAAATAGCTTCATTCATTAGATTCGTGCAACCAAAAATCAGGCTTAAACCTACAATTTTGTAAGGAAAACTGACTTAAACCGGATTAAAAATTAAACTGTTTTTATGAATAAGGAGGAAACCATTCCATTCATAGCCAATCATCATTAAACTATCTGCTGAGGCTCTTAAAAGGGATATATTGCTTCTGTTACAGTTAAACTATTGTCGTAGGTTATTCGTCGTCGATATAGAAAGCGACAATTATAAAGCAAAATCCATTTGCAATAAGGCAGGATAGACCTTTGGTGACCGATCTTTTTTAAAGGCAAATCAATTTTAGAACCCCACGAAGAGCATTTTATTTGAAAATATTAATGTTTTCATGTGCTCCACCGGGAATCTAAAAAAAACTGAAAACTGAATCAAGAAAAAACTGAATAAGTGCTAATTTGAGAAATTGCGTATTAAACATTTTATTGAAGGCAACTTCTCATAGTACATAAGTGAACTAATTACAAGGAAGTGCTCATGACAAAATACAGGGCCCTTGAGGTGTGACACACACAAAAACGGCGCTCTCCTATCATGTGTAATTAAAAATAAATAAGCCTGACATATATATATATATATATATATATACAGGATTATCACACATTTTTAGTGTTTTCTCTCGAAGGAAATAAGAAAAAAGGTGCATTTATCTGACTTATTTAGTTCTACCTTTAAGGTGGCGATATATAAAGTAGGTAGATACCTAATGTGTATAGTTATTTCTTGACTTATAGGTTAGTTTGAGGCTGACTACCATTTGTCAGTATCACCCCTGTTTCAGGGAAGGTCGGTAAAAGTTACAAGGTGTATGTTCATTTGAGGTTTGAATTTTAATTCTTAAGTTTACATGCGGCATTTGTAAGTGCGAGCTTACACGTGCCTGTTTGTGGGCGTGCACTTAATAGGAATCTTATTATGGTATCGATGTTACACAGTTATATTATGATTTGCTTTTCGTCAACAATGAAGGTTCAATTTTGTCGACATTGCATCATTTCCATTGACATTTGGCACTACCATTTACATACTCAACAATGGCGGTAGGATTTCTGTCAGTTCATCATCAGCCAAATATTGGCCGGGTCTCACCCACCTCGCAAAACGTTACGGTGAAATAAGTTATGGTAGGGACTAGGGATGTTCACTATATCCGTATCCGTAATCGAAACTATCGGATATCCCAAATAACGATTACAAAATTATATGTAAAAATAAAAAAATAAAAATTAAGAATGAAAGTACAAGAAAGCACTATGAGATGGTTCTGACATATTGAAAGAATGGATGATGAACGACTAACGAAGAAAGTGTACAGAGGAAATTTCAGAGGAATGCGTGGAAGGGGAAGACCGAGGAAGGAATGGATAGGCCAATTGTGAAAGAATGGAACCTGCTGAGTGAGAATAAGAGAAGAGTATGTATGAAGAAAGTGATGAATGTTTAAGAGATGAAAGAGGTATGCAAGGACAGAAAAAAGTGGAGACGCATCTGCGGAGGTACCGATCACCCCTAATGGAACGGCGACAAGATACAGTAACAGTACAAAGATAAATATTAATTCATCAAGATCAAAACGCAACTAAGCTACACATATCATCTTCAGTCAATTCACTTTCACGCTAAAGAAGCACATCGTAGACGTGGGCGAAACGTCCGGAAGCTCCAGCTCCCACAGACCACGACAACGAATCCCGGAAAGCAACTCTCCAGCATCATCAGCCGGCCGTGTAAGCCCAAAACTCCTATTCGAAATAATCTAATCTAATCTAATCTAAGTTGCAAAGATATGTTACATTGGAGATTCACATTACATGCATTTTCATAAGCAGACACGTACAAATTCGCGCTTGCACATGCCGCATGTGAACCTACAACATAAAAACCAAATCTCAAATAGACATACACCCTGCAACTCTTGCCGTCCTTCCCTGAAACAGGGGTGACATTGGCAAAGTGAACCATTTTTACAGCATGGACTGGTCAGCCGTATATTATTCCAATATTCCAAAATAATATTATTCCAATATCCAAATCGGTATCCATATCCGAAACTTCGTATCCGTAACATCCCTAGTAGGTACGTCTATCTAATTGAAATCCGTCAATGAAGAGATGCCACAATGAAATTTTCAAATTAGTTTAATTCAATTCCATGAAATTCATTCTACATGGATTTGGCAATTTTAGGAACTACTTATTGAACTAATTTTACCTGCAATAATAAATAACGTAATGGTGTTTTGTATTCATTTTTACTGCCTACATTACATTTAATGTGTATTTGAGATTAAACGTAAAAGAAAATCAAATTGGGAAACGAAAACGTATTGTTCAAAAGCTGTTTGGTGTAGGTACATTTCGAGAAAGTCTTACAAATAAATCGTGTTTTGTAGCAAAGCACTCGAAACATATTCCATAGACAACGAAATTGTGACGTCACATTGCGGGTTCGGGTTATCAGGGGAAAGGCACACAAATATTTTACTTGTGGTTGCTAATAATAATTATTATATTAGGATGATTTATTTGTTGAGCGCTAGTTTTTTTTTTTAATCACACCTCAAAAGCCCTCTGCGAGCTTGGTCGTCGCTATAGAAAGCGCCAATTCTCAAGCAAAACCCAGTTGCTGGCAAGCTTTACTCAGCCTTCACAAGAAATGAGAACCAGTTCTCTCGGGATCTGGGAAACCCCATTTTAACTGAAGTGGTTAGTGTGAGGCCGGCCCCCTTACCCTGAAAAATAAATAGGTCCCGAATTGCCACATGCGACCCCTTCAGGGATAACGCAGGCAAAAAGGTACACCATATGTGTAGCTTAGTTGCTTAGAAATGTTATTTTTTGTGCTCCGCCGGGATTCGAACACACGATCTTCTATTTACGAGTCCGAAGCGC
This sequence comes from Agapetus fuscipes, assembly GCA_951799405.1. Taxonomy (NCBI): domain Eukaryota; kingdom Metazoa; phylum Arthropoda; class Insecta; order Trichoptera; family Glossosomatidae; genus Agapetus; species Agapetus fuscipes. Next base: position 12,858,265 of record OX637355.1, on the reverse strand, counting down.
TAACAACTAGACTACGGACCGGTTCTAAAGGGCCCTAGTCTCATTCAAAACTGCCCGCCTATGGAGTCGCCCTGTGGATGTCCATCCAGTCTACGCGGTATCTTCATGTTTCATTTCATGTAGATTCAGTGACGTTGCTCTAAATTTCCTCAGTCAGTCACAAGTTGCTTGCAGTGAACACGCATTCAACCATGTCAAGGGAAAAAAAACCCTTGCATTACCTTGAAGTTCCCTATCTTGTCGGCCAGCATCCCTGCTAGAGGCGGCATGACGATGGCCACCACGGGAATCACGGCAGACATGATGGCAGTCTCCTCCACGCTGATGCCCAGCTCTCTCATGTGGATGGTTACGTAGGGGTACAGGACAAACAGGGCTGGAAAGTGACAATTTAGTCAAAGATTTGGTAATAAAAAAAATAATAATATTAGGATTATTTATTTGGTGAGCGCTGTTTTTTTTGTGTGTCACACCTCAGGAGCCCTCTGCAAGCTTGGTCGTCGCTGTAGAAACCGCCAATTCTCAAGCAATACCCATTTGCTGTAAATCTGGATGGACCTTTAGTGACCGGTCTTTGGTAAAGGAATATGAATTTTCACCCAATAAAGAGCGTATTCGAAAACATAAATGGTATATTTGGATAGATTCGAACCCACAATCTTCTATTTACGAGTCAAAAGTGTTAATCACTAGACTGCGAACCGGTCAATGATGTTGACACAACGCTGTCTTAGTTCTTGTTTGCCGTATAGACCATTAAGCTAATTTTACATGAGCAATGTTTGCATGTGTAGACCAATGTGTCTTATGAAAACAGGAAATTGATTTAAAAAATATTTAAAACAACTCTCACGTTATCGGGTTTTACGTTTTTTCTTAGATCAGATTGTGTAGAATTTGATTCTTAAGACAACTGCATTTAAAAGTCATATTTGACAGAATTGGTCTATACGGCAAACAAAAACTGGGGGAGCGACAAGAAGAAAGCCATTTGACTCAACACTGTGAGACTTGAAGATGCATGTTAAGAAAGTGACAAAACAAAGAAATGGAAGAAGGCAAAATGGCTTACTCGATGCATGAACGAAGAACAGCAACTTCAACGGAAGGAGCTGCTTCTGCTTCAGGTCCTTGGCGATCCGTCTGCAGAACATGTTAAGGTACTTCATCTTGGTATCACTAAATATGAATTCTTCTAAATTCTATATTGTATCGCAGATTTCTTGCACAGCTTTTATCCCGGTTTCAGCATTGTTGATGTTGTCGGATTACGTCAGGAAATGTTAACTATTTTTCAGTTTTAATTCCACCTGTAAAAAAAGGAGACCTTTATCATTACGTGTTAATTTATTCCAATAAATATTTTGTACTGATTGTCTCGCTGAGCTATGTTCTGTCGATAAGCCTTCAAAACGACCACTACGCTCTGCCCTCACTGCTGTCAACAACAACAAGGTCATTGTACCCAAAAGAGCTAACACATCCAATTTTGCAGACAGGAGCTTTGCGGTTCGCGCGAACCAGCCTACCACCACCTTCAGAAAGGGACTGAAGACACTGCTTTTCTCCAGAAGCCATGGCGCCCTTGAGATGGTCCTGGACCATTAAATGGCGCCACAGGAAAGAAATCATCCTTAATAATCATCATCATACATACTGTTACTATACTGTTACTAATATACATAAACATAACCTTAGTTGCAAAGTTATATTTACATTTAAAATTCCCATTAAATGCATGCCCAAAAACATACAAGCATTATTTTTCGCTTACAAACGCTGCACGTCTAGTTAAAATTAAAATCCAAACCGAGCAACTTTTGCGTACCTTCTCTAAAACTGGGATGACATTTGTAACAAAACCAGTCGTGGAACTGAATATACTCATAGTAATCAAAAACCAAGTTGTTTTATTTTTTATCTTGGAAGAAAGTTTTCAGTCTGCCTACGCGTTGTACTTTTGTACAATATTCTTCGTACTGCAATGAATTTTCGCGTTTTTATTAGTGTTAAAAGGCTATTTTTTCAGTGAAAATATTACAAATGTTTTCATTAAAAATAATAATCACCATGATACTTATAACTAAAAAAAACTGTATTAAAACATTTGCAAAATAATAATCCTTAATTATATTACCCTTCGTCGTCGTCTTTCGTCGTCGAGTTTCGATTTTCAAAATCAATGCCATCACAGCAGATGAAAAACATTCATGATCTATGGCAAATTAATTTTTGTATATTGCTGCAATGCTGCGAGCTTTCGCGTATGTGTTTAAAAATGTATGAAAACTTCTTTCAATAAATCTGTTTGTTCATATTGAAAATGTATGGAACTATATTGACATCTAGCGGCAAAACGTGAAAGTTTTTTTTTATATTTTCTTTTATTTCATGAAAATTAAAAAAAAAAAAAACAAAATAAAAATGGATTTTAATCTGTAATCTAAGTTGCAAAGATATATAACATTTGAGATTCATATTACATGCATTCTTACAAGCAGACATGTATAAGTTCTAATCTAATCTAATCTAATTTAAGCTGCAAAGATATATATCATTTAAGATTTATATTAAATGCATTCCCACAAGCAGATATGTAAAAGTTCCCGCTTACATATGCTGCATGTGTACTTACAACATAACAGCCCATTCCAAATGAACATAAGCCCTGCAACTCTTGTCAACCTTCCCTGAAACAAAGGTGAAATTTGCAAAGTGAACCATTTTTTAAAGTATGGGGGGTCAGCCTCATACCAACCTATAAGTCAAGAAAATTATTTTGTGTATTTCTTTACATAATCTAAGTTGCAAAGATACATACCATTTAAGATTCATATTAAATGCATTCACACGCAGACAGGTACAAGTTCACGCTTACAAATGCCCAATGTGGACTTGCAAAATAAAAAAAACTAATCTCAAATGAACATAAGCCCTGCAACTCTTGCCGACTTTTCCTCAAACAGAGATAAAATTTGCATGGTGAACCATTGCTTACAGTATGGGTGGTCAGCCACATACTAACCTTTTAGTCAAGGAAATTATTTTGTTTAGTTCTATAATCTAAGTTACAAAGATACATACCATTTGAGATTCATATTAAATGCATTCCCACAAGCAGACAGGTATAAGTTCGCGCTTACAAATGCCCCATGTGGACTTACAACATAAAAACCTAATTTCAAATGAACATAACCCCTGCAACTCTTGCCGACTTTTCCTCAAACAGAGATAAAATTTTCATGGTGAACCATTGCTTACAGTATGGGTGGTCAGCCACATACTAACCTTTTAGTCAAGGAAATTATTTTTTTTAGTTCTATAATCTAAGTTGCAAAGATACATACCATTTGAGATTCATATTAAATGCATTCCATCAAGCAGACAGGTATAAGTTCGCGCTTACAAATGCCCCATGTGGACTTACAAAATAAAAAACTAATCTCAAATGAACATAAGCCCTGCAACTCTTACCGATTTTTCCTCAAACAGAGATAAAATTTTCATGGTAAACCATTCTTACAGTATGGGTGGTCAGCCACATACTAACCTATAAGTCAAGGAAATTATTTTGTTAAGTTCTATAATCTAAGTTGCAAAGATACATACCAATCGAGATTCATATTAAATGCATTCCCACAAGCAGACATTTATAAGTTCGCGCTTACACATAATGCATGTTGACTTACAACATAAAAACCCAATCTCAAATTAATATAAGTCCTGCAACTCTTGCCAATCTTCCCTGAAACACAGCTGAAATCTGCAAAGTGAACCATTTTTTAAACTATGGGTGGTCGATTTTCTTTTACAAAGGCTGCATGTTTTTATTTTACATGTTTTCCGAATTTTAACGCGAGGAAACTATGCGCAATACACACATTTACCGAATGTTAAGGGGTTGGGCTGCGTAGCAGCCAGGGGCAACGCCCCTAGTTCCCTTTATATCTATACATCTATTTCAAAGAACAAAAAAAAACATTAATTTTTAAAGTCTTGCAATTTTTTTTATAGTGCTTTAATAAATAAAAGAAAATCACTTATTATTTTTTATTCATCGAACCATAAAAACGTAGAAACTAAATTATTGTTTTATCTATTGTTGCTAAAAACCTTCGCAAAATAAAACAGTTAACAATGATAAACAGTGAAAAAAAATAATTAATAAGGAAATCAACTGTTGAGTATATAATGATGGTGAAGTTATCATTAATTTAATTTAAATTACCAGGCAATTAGCTTTGATACCACGTAAATCATAAACATAACCTGTATATACCTGTAAGCTGGTAGTTATTTATTGTTTTGCTAGATTTTAAATCATTGCTCAATGTTAGATTGGCGGTGCACGGTGGTATACTAGTGTCCACCTCGATGTATGGAAGATCACTCCGCCACACCAGGAGGTCCTAGGGTTTAATCTTGCGAGAGGACTGTGGACGACCTTGAATAGGATCCGAACCGAGCAAGGCCGCTGCAACTTCTTGCTCCATAGATGGGGATTAGCTCCATCTCCAGGATGTGACTGTGGGGCGGTGAACCAGACTGTCCGGCACATAGTGGAGGAGTGCCCCATCAGAAGACACCCTCCTGGCCTGAAAGACCTCCACGAAGCCACGCCAGGAGCAGTGAAGTGGATGGAGGGCTTGGATCTTCACCTCTGACGCGGCCCAACGGCCAAGTGATGTACTGTGCTTACCGGCCATACGCAAAGTAAAGTAAGTCTGGACGGTGAGTGAAAGGGAAGTTAGTTAAGTCCATACGTAGAAATGGACTATCTTAGAAGTATGATTGGGAAAAAACGAAGTGACAGGGTGAGGAATGATTTTGTAAGAGAAGAATGTGGTGTAAGGGAAAGTGTGAAAGTGAAGATTAAAATAAGTTTGCTAAGATGGTTCGGGCATATGGAGAGAATGAGTGATGACAGACTGATGAAAAAAGTATATGTTGCAAGAATAGAAGGATGCCGTGGTAGAGGAAGACCGAGAAAGGTATGGATGCACCAAATTTTCGAAATAACGAATGAATGGGATATCCAGAGTCATAATAAAAGGAGAGCTTGTATGAAAAAGGTTATGACTCTGGATGAAATGAAAGAAGTATGTAAGGACCGAAAAAAGTGGCAGCTGATCTGTAATGTAGGCGGCTAAGGCCAAGAACCAATTTTCATTTTTATAGATGTTTTGTAGATTTTATTGTGTTTTTTGTTTGTATAACTGGATGTAATTAATTGCTTGTATTCCTTGACTTATAGGTTGGTATGAGGCTGACCACCCATACTGTAAAAAATGGTTCACTTTGACAATGTCACCCCTGTGTCAGGGAAGGCCGGCAAAAGTTGTAGGGCTCATGTTTATTTGAGGCTTGGATTTTATTTGTAAGTACACATTCAGCATTTGTAAGCGCGAACTACACTTGTTGGTTTGTGGGCATGCATTTGAGAACTTTAAATAAATATATATCTTTGCAACTTAGATTATAGATTATATTATAGCTCATCTTTTAAGTTGTCATTAAAAAACAGGGAAAAACGTTTTCTGTAATAGCGGATCAATTGTGCATATTGATTGTAGGTACTTGTTTTTTATTGTTTGTGTTTTTAAATGCACATGTTTACATATATTTTCAATTTGTTTTAATCTATGGCACTGTCGTATGCTAAACAGCGGAAAACTCTATTATAAATTGAAAGGCGATTGGTATATCTAGAATATATTATAAACTAAAGCACGTTTGAGTCTTATATTTAAAATAAACTGCTTCAAAGTTAAGTTTTAATAAAAACAAAATATATGTATATCTATATAATATATGTATATATTTAGCCGGTGTTATAGCCGCGGGGATCAAGACAGGTTATTTGGGACCGGATAACGCTGGTTCGAATCCCGCGACGATAACTTCGACCCTGGTTCAACAGATGCCGTTGCATGCACACAAGCTTCTGCTTTCGCATGAAGACAACTGGCCAGGTAAAATAGGTTGGTGGATTGCATTCCTTTCCACAAATTTATTTAAAAAAAAAAAAAAAAAAAAAAAATCTGTAATGTTGGCGGCTAGGGTTTATTTAATTTGGAATTTGATGCTGGAGTGATGTTTTCCGGGATCTGTTGCCGTGGTCTGTGGGAGCTGGAGCTTCCGGACATTTCGCCCATTTCTACTTATTTTCAGCTCCCACAGACAACGGGTGTAGAAATGAATGTCATTGTGATTGCGTTAGCCGTTTTGTGATTAGTAAATTACCAAATGGAAGTAGAAAAAAATCAACATCATCATCATCAAAGATTTTAAATTATGATTACGGTCGTTAGACATTTTATGAATCAAAAAAACGGATTTTACTGACCGTACAAAAGAGAAGAACGGTTTTCTCTACGTTTCGTCGGAGTCATATCTATGGACGCATCACCGAAGGTTAATAAAAGTACCTACAACCTTCGGCTTCGATCAAACAACAATAATTAAACAATTCGTGGTTCTTCTTTGTAGAAGACACACGCCTCCTGACGAAACGTAGAGAAAACCGTTCTTCTCTTTTGCACGGTCAGTAAAATCCGTTTTTTTTCATTCTATAAAATCATCATCATCATCCACATCATCATTATTCAAGAAATAGAGATGCACGATTTAATTTGTCATCAGATATCAACTAATGAGTGGTTTTTTTAATTTTATTTCACTCTTTAAGTACACCTTTGGGATAATCACACGACATGTAGTCTATGGTCAATTATTTGATGGTTTGCATGAGATTGCAGACCACTATTCACTATTTTTAATTCGATACCATTACAGCAGATTGTCCCATTGTAGAAAAAAGTAATTATGCATTTACGTTCGCCATTTAAACGGAAAAATAGTCCCGTATATGTTTAACGCTTAGGATTGTGAAAATGTTTATTTTTATTTCAGTCTATTGAAACTTCCTTTGTGTAAAACCTCCCGGATAGAAAACTATTTTTTAATGTTTTAAAATGACATTGAGTAAATTATAGAAATATTTTCCTTCATGTTTTGTTAAAGTATTAAGGTACTAGATGACAATTAAGATTTTTTTTTTTTTTTTTTTTTTTTTTTTTTTTTTTTTTTTTTTTTTTATATTAACAAAATATAAATACAAATTTATTTTGAAACAAGTATTATTTAGAAATATTACTTGTTTTAAAATAAATTTGTATTTATATTTTGTTAATAAAAAAAAAAAAAAAAAAAAAAAATCTTAATTGTCATCTAGTACCTTAACATTGCATAAATTCTCCTTGATGTCCCTTGAGGTTCGCCTTGAATTCCCCTTGAGTCGGAACATTTTTGAATTTGGAATTAAAAAGAAACGTTATCAAGTATCAGATATTTTCATACTTTCGACAACACTAGAGAGGTATTAATAACAAATATCGCGGCTATGGTGATTTAATATGTTTCTATGGTGATATGTACATAGATTGAAGACGCAGTAGACACACGTTTCTTACGTAGAAAATGACAAAAACATTTCATATGTCGTGAGTGAGACAAAATTATCAATAATTTATTTATTGATTTTAAAAATGTAATTTGTTGTGTATGTTTCTTGACTTATAGGTTGGTATGCGGCTGACCACCCATGCTGTAGAAAATGGTTCACTTTGCCAATGTCACCCCTGTTTCAGGGAAGGTCGGCAGGGGTTGTTTTCATTTGAGATTCGGGTTTTTATATTGTAGGTCAACATGCGGCATGTTTCAGCGCGAACTTATACGTGTCTGCTTGTGAAAATGCGTATAATGTGAATTTTTAATTTATTTTTATAAAAAAACACAGTTTCCATTCACTTTTTCTTTGTTATTTTATATGCTTTAACCTTTTCGCCTCAAAAGGCATCATCAGAAGCAATCTTGAATGTTACATATATTTGCAACTTAGATTAAATTAAATTAGATACACCTCTGCGGCACTACAACAAGTGTCATATACCCCTAGAGATAGAGTCTCTAGAATCTAGGAAGTCTCCCGCACAGGATTTCTTTAAAAAAAAACAAAGTGCGTCTTTTTCATTCAGTAGGTATATAACTAACGTTGAAAATACCCAGCCTAAATAGTGGAAAACCAAAATTAAGACCATGAACTTTCAAAAACATACTTTTCTTCTAAAGCATCATAAAAAAGAGCTCAAAACCCGATTATTTATTTGTATTATCCTCTTTATTTTTTTTATACAAATATTTATCCAATTAGATGGGCAACTACATTTTTTTATCATGATGGTGGAAGGAAAAAATCATGGTAATCCCTCAAGGAAAAAATACAATTGAAAGATGAATGCGGAAAATATATGTTGGTACTTCATTTATTATAAACGTACACTATGGAAAATTTCCTTTGTAAATAAATTATAATTATAACATTACCATTAAGCAAATTTTACATGAGCAATGTTTGCATGTGTAGACCAATGTGTCTTATGAAAACAGGAAATTGATTTAAAAAATATTTAAAACAACTCTCACGTTATCGGGTTTTACGTTTTTTCTTAGATCAGATTGTGTAGAATTTGATTCTTAAGACAACTGCATTTAAAAGTCATATTTGACAGAATTGGTCTATACGGCAAACAAAAACTGGGGGAGCGACAAGAAGAAAGCCATTTGACTCAACACTGTGAGACTTGAAGATGCATGTTAAGAAAGTGACAAAACAAAGAAATGGAAGAAGGCAAAATGGCTTACTCGATGCATGAACGAAGAACAGCAACTTCAACGGAAGGAGCTGCTTCTGCTTCAGGTCCTTGGCGATCCGTCTGCAGAACATGTTAAGGTACTTCATCTTGGTATCACTAAATATGAATTCTTCTAAATTCTATATTGTATCGCAGATTTCTTGCACAGCTTTTATCCCGGTTTCAGCATTGTTGATGTTGTCGGATTACGTCAGGAAATGTTAACTATTTTTCAGTTTTAATTCCACCTGTAAAAAAAGGAGACCTTTATCATTACGTGTTAATTTATTCCAATAAATATTTTGTACTGATTGTCTCGCTGAGCTATGTTCTGTCGATAAGCCTTCAAAACGACCACTACGCTCTGCCCTCACTGCTGTCAACAACAACAAGGTCATTGTACCCAAAAGAGCTAACACATCCAATTTTGCAGACAGGAGCTTTGCGGTTCGCGCGAACCAGCCTACCACCACCTTCAGAAAGGGACTGAAGACACTGCTTTTCTCCAGAAGCCATGGCGCCCTTGAGATGGTCCTGGACCATTAAATGGCGCCACAGGAAAGAAATCATCCTTAATAATCATCATCATACATACTGTTACTATACTGTTACTAATATACATAAACATAACCTTAGTTGCAAAGTTATATTTACATTTAAAATTCCCATTAAATGCATGCCCAAAAACATACAAGCATTATTTTTCGCTTACAAACGCTGCACGTCTAGTTAAAATTAAAATCCAAACCGAGCAACTTTTGCGTACCTTCTCTAAAACTGGGATGACATTTGTAACAAAACCAGTCGTGGAACTGAATATACTCATAGTAATCAAAAACCAAGTTGTTTTATTTTTTATCTTGGAAGAAAGTTTTCAGTCTGCCTACGCGTTGTACTTTTGTACAATATTCTTCGTACTGCAATGAATTTTCGCGTTTTTATTAGTGTTAAAAGGCTATTTTTTCAGTGAAAATATTACAAATGTTTTCATTAAAAATAATAATCACCATGATACTTATAACTAAAAAAAACTGTATTAAAACATTTGCAAAATAATAATCCTTAATTATATTACCCTTCGTCGTCGTCTTTCGTCGTCGAGTTTCGATTTTCAAAATCAATGCCATCACAGCAGATGAAAAACATTCATGATCTATGGCAAATTAATTTTTGTATATTGCTGCAATGCTGCGAGCTTTCGCGTATGTGTTTAAAAATGTATGAAAACTTCTTTCAATAAATCTGTTTGTTCATATTGAAAATGTATGGAACTATATTGACATCTAGCGGCAAAACGTGAAAGTTTTTTTTTATATTTTCTTTTATTTCATGAAAATTAAAAAAAAAAAAAACAAAATAAAAATGGATTTTAATCTGTAATCTAAGTTGCAAAGATATATAACATTTGAGATTCATATTACATGCATTCTTACAAGCAGACATGTATAAGTTCTAATCTAATCTAATCTAATTTAAGCTGCAAAGATATATATCATTTAAGATTTATATTAAATGCATTCCCACAAGCAGATATGTAAAAGTTCCCGCTTACATATGCTGCATGTGTACTTACAACATAACAGCCCATTCCAAATGAACATAAGCCCTGCAACTCTTGTCAACCTTCCCTGAAACAAAGGTGAAATTTGCAAAGTGAACCATTTTTTAAAGTATGGGGGGTCAGCCTCATACCAACCTATAAGTCAAGAAAATTATTTTGTGTATTTCTTTACATAATCTAAGTTGCAAAGATACATACCATTTAAGATTCATATTAAATGCATTCACACGCAGACAGGTACAAGTTCACGCTTACAAATGCCCAATGTGGACTTGCAAAATAAAAAAAACTAATCTCAAATGAACATAAGCCCTGCAACTCTTGCCGACTTTTCCTCAAACAGAGATAAAATTTGCATGGTGAACCATTGCTTACAGTATGGGTGGTCAGCCACATACTAACCTTTTAGTCAAGGAAATTATTTTGTTTAGTTCTATAATCTAAGTTACAAAGATACATACCATTTGAGATTCATATTAAATGCATTCCCACAAGCAGACAGGTATAAGTTCGCGCTTACAAATGCCCCATGTGGACTTACAACATAAAAACCTAATTTCAAATGAACATAACCCCTGCAACTCTTGCCGACTTTTCCTCAAACAGAGATAAAATTTTCATGGTGAACCATTGCTTACAGTATGGGTGGTCAGCCACATACTAACCTTTTAGTCAAGGAAATTATTTTTTTTAGTTCTATAATCTAAGTTGCAAAGATACATACCATTTGAGATTCATATTAAATGCATTCCATCAAGCAGACAGGTATAAGTTCGCGCTTACAAATGCCCCATGTGGACTTACAAAATAAAAAACTAATCTCAAATGAACATAAGCCCTGCAACTCTTACCGATTTTTCCTCAAACAGAGATAAAATTTTCATGGTAAACCATTCTTACAGTATGGGTGGTCAGCCACATACTAACCTATAAGTCAAGGAAATTATTTTGTTAAGTTCTATAATCTAAGTTGCAAAGATACATACCAATCGAGATTCATATTAAATGCATTCCCACAAGCAGACATTTATAAGTTCGCGCTTACACATAATGCATGTTGACTTACAACATAAAAACCCAATCTCAAATTAATATAAGTCCTGCAACTCTTGCCAATCTTCCCTGAAACACAGCTGAAATCTGCAAAGTGAACCATTTTTTAAACTATGGGTGGTCGATTTTCTTTTACAAAGGCTGCATGTTTTTATTTTACATGTTTTCCGAATTTTAACGCGAGGAAACTATGCGCAATACACACATTTACCAAATGTTAAGGGGTTGGGCTGCGTAGCAGCCAGGGGCAACGCCCCTAGTTCCCTTTATATCTATACATCTATTTCAAAGAACAAAAAAAAACATTAATTTTTAAAGTCTTGCAATTTTTTTTATAGTGCTTTAATAAATAAAAGAAAATCACTTATTATTTTTTATTCATCGAACCATAAAAACGTAGAAACTAAATTATTGTTTTATCTATTGTTGCTAAAAACCTTCGCAAAATAAAACAGTTAACAATGATAAACAGTGAAAAAAAATAATTAATAAGGAAATCAACTGTTGAGTATATAATGATGGTGAAGTTATCATTAATTTAATTTAAATTACCAGGCAATTAGCTTTGATACCACGTAAATCATAAACATAACCTGTATATACCTGTAAGCTGGTAGTTATTTATTGTTTTGCTAGATTTTAAATCATTGCTCAATGTTAGATTGGCGGTGCACGGTGGTATACTAGTGTCCACCTCGATGTATGGAAGATCACTCCGCCACACCAGGAGGTCCTAGGGTTTAATCTTGCGAGAGGACTGTGGACGACCTTGAATAGGATCCGAACCGAGCAAGGCCGCTGCAACTTCTTGCTCTATAGATGGGGATTAGCTCCATCTCTAGGATGTGACTGTGGGGCGGTGAACCAGACTGTCCGGCACATAGTGGAGGAGTTTCCCATCAGAAGACACCCTCCTGGCCTGAAAGATCTCCACGAAGCCACGCCAGGAGCAGTGAAGTGGATGGAGGGCTTGGATCTTCGCCTCTGACGCGGCTCAACGGCCAAGTGATTTGCTGTGCTTGCCGGCCATACGCAAAGTAAAGCAAAGTAAGCCTGAACGGTGAGTGAAAGGGAAGTTAGTAAAGTCCATGCAGTAGAAATGGGCTATCTAAGAAGTATGATCGGGAAAAAACGAAGTGACAGGGTGAGGAATGATTTTGTAAGAGAAGAATGTGGTCGGGCAAATGGACAGAATGAATGATGAAAGATTGACGAATAAAGTATATGTTGCAAGAATAGAAGGATGCCGTGGTAGAGGAAGACCGAGAAAGGTATAGATCAGTGTTTCCCACGGTGGGGCGTACGCCCCACCGGTGGGGCATCACGCCTCAGAGGTGGGGCATCACGCCTCAGAGGTGGGGCACGTCGAAAAATATCAAATATTCCATTTATAAATGTATAAAACGTATATGCAAATTCACGACTTAAATATACCTATCCGCAATTTCATTTTTGCATTCTGGCAATACTGTGCATACTGGCAATTTAAAAATCTCGAAGGCAACGCTACGGCTTAAAAACAAAGATGGCAACGCTGACTGTCAATACATCGTAGTTCGACTGTTATTTCAATTGAATAGACGTGTGACTGAGCTCTGTTTTCTATCGCAAAACACATACCCTGGACGTCTCTAGAGTAAATGTTATTGTTTTATATTTACGTAGTTATTATTGACCCTTAAAAATCAGCATTTTCTTATTATTTATCTCTTTTAGCCCATTACAAAATGAGTGATCAACCAAAATCAAAAATAAAAAAACGTCAGTACTCAGCGGAATTTTTAAAATTTGGATTCATACCTGCTGCACACGACGAATGCCTACCTTTTTGTCTTCTGTGTGAGAAATCCTTTACGAATGAAACTATGAAACGAGGCCGACTTGAAGCACATTTGAAGGCGAAACATCATGCATTTGTTAATTCAAATATAAATATTTTTCGAAATCTTAAGGAAAAATTTGAAAAACGACCAACATTAACAAATCTATTTTCTGCACAAACTGAAATAGTTGATCGTAGTCTTGAGGCTAGTTACCAAATTTCATTACTCATCGCTAAATGTGGAAAAAACCATACTATAGGAGAGGATCTAATCAAGCCATCAATATCAGCATTTCTTAAAACAGTTTTACAACAAGATGATAAACTCGTGAAGGCTATGCCACTAAGCAACACTACTGTTTGCAGAAGAATAGATCAATTGAGTGAAAACGTTGAAATACAACTTGTTGAAAAGCTGAAAACAAGAAAATTTTCACTACAAATAGATGAATCAACTTTGAGAGACAGTGAAGCCGTGTTGATAGCTTACGTAAGATATATTGATGAAGGAGAATTTGCTGAAGAAATGTTATTCTGCAAATTATTAGAAAGCACCACCACCTCCAAAGATATATTTAGTAAGCTAAAAGAATATTTAGATTCTAAAAATATACCAATGAAAAATATAATATCTTGTGCTGCAGATGGTGCCCCCAATATGATGGGCAAGAAAAATGGTTGCTTGAAATTAATGAAAGATGAGAATCCAGAAATGACTTTGGTCCATTGTGTCATTCACAGGGAGAACTTGGTGGCTAAACATATTTCACCTGTTCTAAATGAAGTACTATACTGTGTTATTAAGTGTATTAATACAATTAAAACGAATGCCAAATGTGAGCGTCTCTTTAAGTTATTTTGTAAAGAACAAAATGCGGACCACGTTAGGTTGTTACTTCACACTGAAGTAAGATGGCTTTCAAAAGGAAATTCCTTAAAAAGATTTATGGAATTATTTGATGTCCTTAGTGATTTTTTAAGCAACCGACCTGATATGAAGTTTTTGATGACAGTCGACGGTAAAGCATTTGTAAGCTATTTAACTGATATATTTGAAAAGTTAAATATTTTGAATAGCCAACTACAAGGATCTAATAAAACACTTATTGATGCAAAAGCAAAGATATTTGGATTCACTACTTTTATTGAATTATCTAAAACAAATATTTGTAACCACAATTTTGAAAAATTTTACTGGCTCCAAAAATGTGCAGTGACTGATAATGCTAAAACTGTTATTTTAGACCACCTGCAAACATTATTAAATGATTTTAAAGAAAGATTTGCTGATTTAAAAGAAATAAATTTTCCAGCTTGGTTGACACAACCATTGCTGATAGATATTTCAAAGGAACCACTGTATCAAGAAGAACTTTCAGAAATGCAAAATGATGATTCAATGACAAATTTATTTAATTTAAAAGGAATGATGTTATGGATGTGCGAAGAAACTAACACAAAGTATCCTAATATTACTTTACATGCCAGAAATTTATTATTACCCTTTCCATCATCTTATTTGGTGGAATGTGGTTTTAGCGCCATAAGCGATTTACTTAGTAAAAAAAGAAATCGAATGGATATAACTAACAGAGGGGACCTAAGACTGAAATTGACTAAATTAAATCCAGACATTAAATTTCTTTGCAGCAAGCATTAATTAAAAATTGAAGAATGGATTATGTGTCAAGATGTGAGTGTTTTTACATTACATTTTCAATTTGTTTTGTAATAATTTCAGTTTTGTTTTTTTGTTTTGTTTTATTTTGTTTCAAAAATTATATTATATTTGCAATATAACTATGAATTATAATTATAAATAAAGATGAATAAACATTATATATGTTATATATAATTCATGTTTTAAAAATTAGCTGTTGTTTTATTTATGAAGAGTCCGGTGGGGCATATGACTTTTGAAAAGACTTCGGTGGGGCACGGCATTAGGACGGTTGGGAAACACTGGTATAGATGCACCATATTTTCGGAATAACGAATGAATGGGATATCCAGAGTCATAATAAAAGGAGAGCTTGTATGAAAAAGGTTATGACTCTGGATGAAATGAAAGAAGTATGTAAGGACCGAAAAAAGTGACAGCTGATCTGTAATGCAGGCGGCTAAGGCCAAGAATCAATTTTCATTTTTATAAATGTTTTGTAGATTTTCTTGTGTTTGTTTGTTTGTATAACTGGATGTAATTAATTGCTTGTATTCCTTGACTTATAGGTTGGTATGAGGCTGACCACCCATACTGTAAAAAATGGTTCACTTTGTCAATGTCACCCCTGTGTCAGGGAAGGCCGGCAAAAGTTGTAGGGCTCATGTTCATTTGAGGTTTGGATTTTATTTGTAAGAACACGTTCAGCATTTGTATGCGCGAAACACGTGTTTGTTCGTGGGCATGCATTTGAGAACTTTAAATGAATATATCCTTGCAACTTAGATTATAGATTATTATAGCTCATCTTTTAAGTTGTCATTAAAAAACAGGGAAAAACGTTTTCTGTAATAGCGGATCAATTGTGCATCTTGATTGTAGGTACTTGTTTTTTATTGTTTGTGTTTTTAAATGCACATGTTTACATATATTTTCAATTTGTTTTAATCTATGGCACTGTCGTATGCTAAACAGCGGAAAACTCTATTATAAATTGAAAGGCTATTGGTATATCTAGAATATATTATAAACTAAAGCACGTTTGAGTCTTATATTTAAAATAAACTGCTTCAAAGTTAAGTTTTAATAAAAACAAAATATATGCATATCTGTAATGTTGGCGGCTAGGGTTTATTACATTGGAATTTGATGCTGGAGTGATGTTTTCCGGGATCTGTTGCCGTGGTCTGTGGGAGCTGGAGCTTCCGGACGTTTCGCCCATTTCTACTTCTTTTCAGCGCCCATAGACCACGGCAACAGATCCCGGAAAACATCACTCCAGCATCATCAGCCGGCCGTGTAAGCCTAAAACTCATATTCAAATTGGAATCTGTTTTCTGTTTTAGTTTTGATGTCCATACATATTATTATTTATTCATTTAAAAATGTAATTTGTTGTGTACGTTCCTTGACTTATAGGTTGGTATGCGGCTGATCACCCATGCTGTAAAAATGATTCACTTTGTCAATGTCACCCCTGTTTTAGGGAAGGACGGCAAGAGTTGCAGGGTGTATGTCCATTTGAGATTTGGTTTGTATGCTGTAGGTTCACATGCGGCATGTGCAAGTGCGAACTTGTACGTGTCTGCTTGTGAAAATGCATGTAGTATGAATCTTCAATGTAACATATCTTTGCAACTCAGATTAGATTAGATTAGACATATCGCTCGGCTATGCGACGTCGCCTTTTATTAAATTCCCGAAAATCAGGGAATTTTTGCTAGCTTACAGCATTATGTCAGTCAAAGAGCACACAATTTTTTTTTTCATTTTCATAAAATTTCGCTAAGAAATACACACACATATTATTGAATATTAGGAAATGTTTCTGTTTATGAGATTTCTAAGAAAAGTTACTTTTAAAGATGAATTTCTTGAATATTAAAATGTACTCGGATAACGGTAATTTGATCTTTCTCAAACATCAACCCAAGTAAAATTGTATATACTCTTTGAATTATTTCGCAGATTCAACTAATTAAGTTGGTGTTTTATCTTATTACGCATTAAAACAACGTGTTTACAACATGCAATAAGTGTGTATTTTTAAAAGCTGATTAATCCGTGATTTGAGAGGGCCCTTGAGGTGTGACACACACGAAAATGGCGCTCTTTAATTATGTGTACCTTATAAATAAATTATCCTTGTATATATATATTATGTAGGTATGCCTTCGAAAAGATTTCACAAATAAAAAAAACTTATGAACTAGCGCCTCTGGTAGTCAGATTCAGGCCGAATGATGCGGTTTATTTTCGCACCCTGTTCAATGTTCCAACCTCATTAATTTACGTTAAATCGACCAACGTGAGCTCCCAAAAAATATACTTTACATGTTAATATTCAGTCGCATCTATAATCAAAGTTGCAAAGATATATCAGCATTAAAATTCATATTAAGTGCATGCCCACAAGCAGAGACTCACGGTGCTATTCTTAGACATTTTAGTCCTCCGTTGAGCCCACGCTGTCAAAACAAACTAATGATGCATTAGTATGAAGACCTGTCAATCCAAGATGGCGGCAAGTGAACAGCTGATTAGTCTTCATACAAATATTACCAAAATTCGGTAGGTAAGAATGACCGTGGTGATGAGACTTTCAGCCCAGGCATCATAAGTTTGTCAAAGCGTGAGCTCAACCGACGACTAAAATGTCTAAGAATAGATTTGGGTTCGCGTTTACACACGCTGCATGTGTACGTACAAAATAAACCAAATCCCACATGAATATAAACCTTGCAACTCCTGCCGCACTTCCCTGAAACGGGTAAGTATTTGCAAAAATGAACCAAGTTCTTATAGCATGGGAGTCAGCCTCATACCAACCCATTACTCAAGGAACAATAATGGAGCAAAAAAATCTATATCATCATAATTATCATCATCCACATCATCATTATTCAAGAAATAGAGATGCACGATTTAATTTGCCATCAGATATCAACTAATGAGCGGTTTTTTTTTCATTTTATTTCACTCCTCAAGTACACCTTTGCGATAATCACACGACATGTAGTCTATGGTCAATTATTTGATGGTTTGCATGAGATTGCAGACCACTATTCACTATTTTTAATTCGATACCATTATAGCAGATTGTCCCATTGTAGAAAAAAGTAATTATGCATTTACGTTCGCCATTTAAACGGAAAAATAGTCCCGTAGATATTTAACGCTAAGGATTGTAAAAATGTTTATTTTAATTTCAGTCTATTGAAACTTCCTTTGTGTAAAACAACCCGGATAGAAAACTATTTTTTAATGTTTTAAAATGACATTGAGTAAATTATAGAAATATTTTCCTTCATGTTTTGTTAAAGTATCTTAATTGTCATCTAGTACCTTAACATTGCATAAATTCTCCTTGATGTCCCTTGAGGTTCGCCTTGAATTCCCCTTGAGTCGGAACATTTTTGAATTCGGAATTAAAAAGAAACGTTATCAAGTATCAGATATTTTCATACTTTCGACAACACTAGAGGGGTATTAATAACAAATATCGCGGCTATGGTGATTTAATATGTTTCTATGGTGATATGTACAGAGATTGAAGACGCAGTAGACACACGTTTCTTACGTAGAAAATGACAAAAACATTTCATATGTCGTGAGTGAGACAAAATTATCAATAATTTATTTATTGATTTTAAAAATGTAATTTGTTGTGTATGTTTCTTGACTTATAGGTTGGTATGCGGCTGACCACCCATGCTGTAGAAAATGGTTCACTTTGCCAATGTCACCCCTGTTTCAGGGAAGGTCGGCAGGGGTTGTTTTCATTTGAGATTCGGGTTTTTATATTGTAGGTCAACATGCGGCATGTTTCAGCGCGAACTTATACGTGTCTGCTTGTGAAAATGCGTATAATGTGAATTTTTAATTTATTTTTATAAAAAAACACAGTTTCCATTCACTTTTTCTTTGTTATTTTATATGCTTTAACCTTTTCGCCTCAAAAGGCATCATCAGAAGCAATCTTGAATGTTACATATATTTGCAACTTAGATTAAATTAAATTAGATACACCTCTGCGGCACTACAACAAGTGTCATATACCCCTAGAGATAGAGTCTCTAGAATCTAGGAAGTCTCCCGCACAGTATTTCTTTAAAAAAAAAAAAGTGCGTCTTTTTCATTCAGTAGGTATATAAAGTCGCTATGCTAACGTTGAAAATACCCAGCCTAAATAGTGGAAAACCAAAATTAAGACCATGAACTTTCAAAAACATAGTTTTCTTCTAAAGCATCATAAAAAAGAGCTCAAAACCCGATTATTTATTTGTATTATCCTCTTTATTTTTTTTATACAAATATTTATGCAATTAGATGGGCAACTACATTTTTTTATCATGATGGTGGAAGGAAAAAATCATGGTTATCCCTCAAGGAAAAATACAATTGAAAGATGAATGCGGAAAATATATGCTGGTACTTCATTTATTATAAACGTACACTATGGAAAATTTCCTTTGTAAATAAATTATAATTATAAAATTAGGATGATTTATTTGGTGAAAACGGGATAAACAGAGTGAATGTCTATCTATAATCTATAATCTAAGTTGCAAGGATATATTCATTTAAAGCTCTCAGATGTATGCCCACAAACAAACACGTGTAGTTCGCGCTTACAAATGCTGATTGTGTACTTACAAATAAAATCCAAACTCAAATGAACATAAGCCCTGCAACTCCTGCCGACATTCCCTGAAACAGGGGTGACATTGGCAAAGTGAACCATTTTTTACAGTATGGGTGGTTATGTAAAAGAAATAAATCAGTAAAAAAAAAAGATGGATATGAATGTTTTGAAAAAGGCATGCGAGGAAAAATAATGCCCAATAAAGGCCTGTTGCACCAAACTCCAAGCAGACAAAAATCAAAATTATGTGTGATTTTTCCCATCAAAAAAAAATTGGTTACATATACTGAAATCAACTGATGTACATTGTACATCATATTTCCTGTTCAAATTCCATCATATTATCACCCACTTCCGAGAAATATTTAACCGAGGTTCTTACCAGAATTAAGCAATCAAATTTGATGTGTCAATCAAATATTGATTGGAGGTTGGTTCAACAGGTCCTAAGACGTGTAGGCATGTCCCCCCTAGCGGAATGGATGAGGATCTGAAGTTGCAGATTTTATTTTGCATTAACTTTCAAGTTATTTGTTACCTCTACCAACTTAAAATATTTTTTCATTGTTTGAAAAAATAACTAGACCAAAATTTTGTCCACCCACATTAAAAAAATAAATCTAAAACAACTGGGTCAAGCCGTGTTTTTAGGCTCTACTAATCTTCTGCAAAAAAATCAAATATTTCAATTATTTTTTCACGCATCATTGATATTGAACAGCTGGTTGTTTTTCTCTAAGCACCTATTTATTTGTACCATTGTGTACGCGACGAAATCAATCATGGTTTGTGTACTTTTTCATGTACCGGCGAGGTTTTCGCAGTCTTCACAAGAGATGAGAACCCACTTCCTAGAGAGCATGGAAATTTTTACTTCAAGTGATTTTTGTAAGGCTATCCAGGGGATGCCCCCAGGGCTCAGTCCTCGGGCCCCTCCTCTGGAACATCCTGTTTGATGATCTTCTCTCTCTCCCTCTCCCCCAGGGCTGCGAGGTGCGTGCTTACGCGGACGATGCGCTTCTCACTGTGGAGGCGGGATCACGTGCTGAGATGGAATCTCTATCTCAGTCAGCCCTCCGCGCCATAGCAGACTGGGGGGTTAATAATAAGCTCTCCTTTGCTCCCCACAAGACCGAAGCTATCCTCCTCAAGGGTAAGCTAGACGTCGGTAGACCCCCAAAAATAATGTTCCTAGACACACGCGTAAAATTCTCGCGGACCGTAGTATACCTGGGCGTTTCCCTGAACGCCAACTTCCCCTTCGTTGAGCACGCGAAAGCCATCACCCAGAAGGCGAATAGCGCATTCGGGAAGATGGCTCGACTATCGAACACGTCGTGGGGCCTGCGGGGTCGTGCACTCCGCATCCTCTATGACTCGGTCTTCCTCGGCACCGCCGCTTATGCGGCGTCATGCTGGGCGGACAAGTGTCGGCGTGGAAATGCACGACGCGCGGCGCTTTCCGGTCAGAGGAGTTCGTTGCTCCTCCTGACAAAAGCGTACCGATCCACCGCGACGGACTCGCTCCCGGCCCTAGCCGGGGTGCTCCCCCTCGACCTCGAGCTCCAGTACCGTGCCGCTATCGGTTCTCTCAGGCGAGGCCTCCCGGCCAAGCTTGAACATCAGGTGATCCCGCCGCCGCCGGATGGACGCCTGACGCAGCGTGTCAGGGACTCGGTTCGCGACGCTATATACGCACAGTGGCAAAGGTACTGGGACGTCACATCGTGTGACAAGGTCATCTACTCCTTTTTTCCGTCGATCAGGGAGCGCATGGCTGCGCGGTGGCTCGTCCCGGACCACTTCACCAGCCAGTTCCTCACTGGTCACGGGAAATTTGCGCACTACCTTTTAGAACGGGGCGTCATCTCTCAGGGTGGAGGGGAGTGTTTGTGCGGACCCATTGCCCAGGACGTGCGGCACGTCCTGTGGGATTGCCCTCTGCTGCACTCTCAACGAGAGCTCCTCATCGACGCAGTCCGGCCGGCCGGTTCCGGACCGGTCGGCTACGCGGACCTCGTTGCCAGTAGAGCCAACTACCTTGCATTCCGCCGCTTCTGCCAGTCCTGGCACGAGTTCGCAGCCGCGGGCTCAAGACTGGGCAGAGGTGACCATTAGCCCTCAGTCAGTCCTCGCGACACCCATACATATTGACGTATGTACACCCATAACTTACTGCGCTCAGCGCGGATGGCAACTCGTTCGATACACGTCAATGAAGGGCTCCCGTCAGGCACATTAGCTTCAGTAACCTCGACGTTCTGGGGAGGGTGGGACTTCTTAGAGTCATGCGTTAGCCCCTGATTTGAGGATCCTCTTTTTCCTTTCTTGAGTAGAGTAACTTTAGCTGATTAACTTCAACGGGAAGGCCTTCCGCCGCCAAAAAAACATTGCAAGTGAAGTATCACCAAGTGAAGCGACTCCGCATGAGTTGTATGAACTTGGTGGGTGGAGGTGGGTAAAGTGCCTGACCTAACGTTAAACGCAACTAAGCTACACATATAGTGTAACTACCTGCCGCGTTTTTCTCGAAGAGATCACATGGGTTTCCCAGCTTCCGAGGGGGCTGGTACACATTTTTTGTGAAGGCTGAGTAAACCTTGCCGGTATTTTATTTTAGGTTTGAAATGAGCACCCAAACGGTAAATCATTTTTGACACCCTCGGCGGGATTCGAACCCGAGCTCTGGGCATGGAATGCAAGCACTCTAACATGACTAAGGGACATTTTTTTGTACCGAGTCCATTGGTTCTACTCACCTAATGCGAGTCCTTCAAGAAGTTGCGCTGTATGTACAGCTTAGGTCCAGTATTTTCAGCGTTAGCTTATTTATTTATTTATTTATTTATTCACAATCATACACCAACAGGCACAACATAAAAATAGCACATTAGGCAAATTAACAAAAGAAGAAATCATGTTGCACCCCATTACCGGTGTAAGCGTAATACAATGTGATAAAAAAAGCACACAAAAATATATGTGACTTTAAACTAATAAAAAAAATCTACCTACACAATTGACATAAGTGCGTCCTTCTCATTCAGTATAAAGTCGCTATGCTAACGATGAAAATACCGGGCCTTAGTCGCGTATTGTATGTCTATTTTGTACGACGGATCATCATCATCATCATCATCGTTAGTTTAATGGCTACCAGCATTTCTATTAAATAAAATAAAAAAAATATTCAAGCGACTACATTTGTATCCATAATAATGATACGTATTACACTTGATCATACGGATTATTTTAGCACAACACAAATCCATTGTTACAAAGCGTTTTTCCTTTCCATTGCTGATTTGATAAATAAATTGTCACTTGCGATTCAATTATACACACACGAGGGGGACAGAGCTGTACGGCAAATCCATGGATCATCCGCCGCCTTCTGTGAATTATCCATACAAAAAAATTATGATCTGTGGATTATCCATCGATTAAATGTTTATTGAATAACGCTGTGTAAGTAGGAAATATAATGTATTTATATAATTGAAATTAATCTAATCTAAGTTGCAAAGATATGTTAAATTTGGGCATTCACATTGTATGCATTCTCACAAGCAGACACGTACAAAGTTCGCGCTTGCGCATGCCGCATGTGAACCTACAACATAAAAACCCAAATCTCTAATGGACATACACCCTGCGACTCTTGCTGTCCTTCCCTGAAACAGGGGTAACATTGGCAAAGTGAACCATTTTTACAGCATGGGTGGTCAGCCGCATACCAACCTATAAGTCAAGGAACATACAAAACAAATTGCATTTTAAAAATCAACAACTTATAAATATTACCTACTTATTCAGATTTAAGCAAAGGTTCATTTATTCCTTGACTTTAAAGGTTGGTATGAGGCTGACCACCTATACTGTAAAAAATGGTTCACTTTTCCAATGTCACCCCTGTTTCAGGGAAGGTCGGCAAAAGTTGTGGGGCTTATGTTCATTTGAGGTTTGGATTTTATTTGTAAGTACACATTCAGCATTTGTAAGCGCGAACTACACTTGTTGGTTTGTGGGCATACATCTGAGAGCTTTAAATGAATATATCCTTGCAACTTAGATTATAGATAAGATTATTATTCACCTGTAAGAATAAATAGGTTCTCACGCCAATGCTGCCGCGTTTACCGATATAGCGGTAGAAAGGTGAACTCTACTGTAGTCTATAGATTAGTTGGACCTCTAAGCCTTGGCAAGAAAAGTGCATTTCGGTCACATTTTCTAATTAATTTCGGTAGGACATTTTTGGGATTTTTCTGTGAGTTCTGAAAAATGGGAGTGTTTGCGTAAAATGTATTTGTATTGTTAAAATCTAAATAGTGTGCTAGCAAAATCCAACCCCAGATATAGATTACCAAGTTCGGTCGATAGCTCAAGTGGTAGAGTGCTTGCATTCCATGCCGAAAGCTCGGGATCGAATCCCACCGAGGGTGTCAGAAATGATTTCCCGTTTCGGTGTTTATTTCAAACCCCAAAATAAAATACCGGCAAGGTTTACTCAGCCTTCACAAGAAATGAGTACCAGCACTCTCGGGAGCTGGGAAACCTCCACTTCAACTGAAGTGGTTGGCATAAGGCCGGCCCCCTTACCTGTAAAAATAAATAGGTTCAACTCGCCACATGCGACCCCTTCGGGGATAACGCGGCAAGAAGTTACACTATATGTGTAGCTTAGTTGCGTGTTTGCGTTTTTTTTTTTTTTTTTAAGTTAATTCACGTATTAGCCTATCCTCAATTCAAGAGCAGTGGTTCCCAAATTTTTCATTTCGCTTGACACTCACGAAATTATAAATCAGTAGCGTACCACAGAAGTGTAACAGTTAAAAAAATGTTCAAAAAGATAAAATAATAAAAAGTGCAACAACTGTTTATGACCACAGTATGTTTATTTATTAATTTTATAGAAAATAAATTGCACAGAATCTGTACTCGACTTTCTTGCAAAAATTAACCCACTGTATGACGTATGTAAAGCTAGAATCATCTACCAGCTTATGCAGTTTCAATGAAAATATAATATATCGATAATAAATCAATTTTATTCCACCGCGGTGTGTAGGTACCTGCATGCTCGTACAATATGGATAAAGCCATTAAAATTATTAAGTGAATAAAAAATATTTGGATGATTTATTTGGTGAGCGCCGTTTTGTGTGAATCACAACTCAAGAGCCCTCTGCAAGGTTGGTCTTCTCTGGAAAAAGAGCCAATTACACAAGAAAGATCCTTGACTTATAGGTTGGTATGAAGCTGACCTCTGTACTGTACTGTACTGTATCCTGCCGCCGTTCCACTAGGGGTGACCGGTACCTCTGCAGATGCGCCTCCACTTTTTTCTGCCCTAACAAACCACTTTTATTTCCTCAATATTCATCACCTTTTTCATACACACTCTTCTCTTATTCTCACTCTGCAGAATCCATTCTTTCGCAATCTCACCTATTTGGTCTAACCATTCTTTCCTCAGCCTTCCCCTTCCGCGCTTTCCTCTGATATTTCCTTTGTACACTTTCTTCGTTAGTTGTTCATCATCCTTTCTTTCAAGATGTCTGAACCATCTCATCGTACTTTTTTGTACTTTCATTCTCATATTCTCTTTTATACCACACTCGTTCATCACTCAAGCATTACCTACTCTATCACTCACCCCCGTATTCACGATCAAAACTGGCACTTCCTTAAGGGCAAACCAGCGCTTAGATTGGGGAAATTCATTTCAAGAACAATACTTAAGGTAAAATTAGCGCTTAAGCGCTCCAAAAACTAGCACTCAGGTAAGTAAGGTCGACACGTATATTAACCAACGCTTAAGCGCTGTCAAAATATTCCGTCATATTTCATTGTTATCACATTTTTTGTTTGATTGTGAATTTACATGAAAAAATGAATTCTTACTATAAACATGATTTTTACAAGTGTATTAACATTGTTTTGACGAGTTCATTTACATTGCTTGACCATCAGAATTGGGTTTGTTCTCCGGTATGGTCTAGGACCATACTTCAATGACAGATGAACTGTCAAAATATTCCGCCGCATTTCATCAGCACATTTTTTGTTTGGTTGTGAATTATTAACATAAAATAATGAATTCTTTCGATACAGTTGACTTCAACGAGAATAATAACATTGTTTTGTTCAAAAATAGTGTCCCAAGAAAATATATCAGAGACTGTAAAGACCCATTTACGTATTACGAAGAGGAAGAATTTAGAAGACGTTTTTGATTGAAAAAATGCGTCGTTCTGTATACAGTTTTGCCGTTGCTCATTGAGGGTTGCAAAGCCAACGATTTCTTTGATCTGTTATTTTATCTTCTATTACAGGTTTTTCTTTAATCAGAGCCACCAGCAGCTCCTTTTCCGCTGGAGAAAACAACATCTTTTTGGCGCTGAAATCGATCAAAACACTTTACATTGGATATTACATAAATGTATTTTTAAAAACTAATAGAAATTGTAAACAAACAAATTCGTACTTACGGTTTACTTAAAGTAGTAATTGCGTTATACGTACTTATTTGTTGTCAAGTTTTATGCAAAGTTGATATGACATTGAAATTTGAAAGAGGCGGCAATGATAAGAGTGAAGTACGCCGAATATCGGTCGGAAGGTACTGACCAATTACAGAGCTGGGTTTTTTCGAGAGCCAATGACAAACCCGTACGTCTCCTGGGGGTTGGGCACTACGCTGATTACTGCTTGAGTGTTCTTTGTGAAACAAAACGCTCCAGAATGTCGACCCTTGAGTAAGTGTAGCGCTTGAGTAAGGCACTTAAATCAGTTTTGATCGTGAATACGGGGGTTAGTGTCTTTCCAGCCATTGCTCTCAGGTAAGCCATTTCAACCGTACTTACATACTTTACTCAGCTCACATTCATTAAGCCTCACTTCCACCAACCAATATGCCATTGTGGACCGCCGATCTCATATTCTTCGTAAGTTTCCTATTTCTTGCAATTCTTCCAATCGTTTCCATTACACTTCTTCCTCTACTAGCGCGCTTTTCCAATTATTTCGTCAATTTCGCATTCGACTCAAACTTGCTTCCCAGATAATCAAATTCTTTCACGACCTCCACTCTTTTTTCATTCAGTCTTATCTCAATTTTCTCGCATTTCTCAGTCCTCCCAAAGTGTAAAAAATAATTCACTTTGTCAATGTCACCCCTGTTTCAAGGAAGGTCGGCAAGAGTTGCAGGTTTTATGTTCATTTGAGATTTGGTTTTAATTTGTAAGTACAAATTTAGCATTCGTAAGCGCGAACTTACACGTACCTGTTTGTGAGCATGCATTTCATATTAGTTTTGAATGTTTATATTTCATTGCAACTTATATTCTAGATTATTATAGATGGTCATTAAACCCTTCTGTATGCAAACTAGGACTTTGTATGGTGGGTACACTTTTTAGTTATATTTTGAAAAATTAACGACTGATTATTATTGGTATATATAAAATTTTAAGAATCGCAGCCTTTTATCTATTTTTAACCCTTTGACTACCAAGAAAATTGCTAATACATTTTGTATGGAAAATTTTCACTTTGTATCGCGGCTATACTTTTGATTCACTTTTTGGAAAAAATAATGATGGCAATATATAGGTTATTATTATTGTTTTACATTTGTGCTACATTATTTTTTTATTAACCCTCTAACTGCCGAGAATTTTTCCATTATTTTTTTCTATTATATGGCAACTCCCTAAACCGAGATTATGATGAAGAAATGATTATAATTATTAGATAGCACTATTATAAAAATGGATTCACAAAAAATTTCAGAAAAATCGTCGGAGCCGTTTTTGAGAAAATCGCATTTTAAATTTTCAGCTCTTCGGAAGCCATCTTGAATTCTCAAAAAAGTAAAAAAAAAATGATTACGAATTAAAGTAATAAACTTGTTCTTTCTATCAAATCTAAAACAAATTTAAATATCTTGCGTTTTAATAGGTTTTTGTAATATTTTCGATTTAAAATTTCAGGTCGTGTAAACGGTGCTTTATATTTATTTTTTCAAAAATTTTTTTTTGTTAATTTGTGCAAATTTATGTTGTCCATAATATTGTACAACATTATATTTTTGTTGACCCCTTAACTTTCGAGAAAATCACAATCGTTTGTTTTTTTCATATGGCAGCCCATAGACACAGATTAGTAAGAGTGTTGTCATAACTAATTTATTAAGTTAAAAAATAATTAGTGGCAACTCTGAAAATTTAAGAAAAATTCTTGGAGTCGTTTATGAGAAAAGTGCAATTTTATGTTTTTTTTGTATGGCAGCCATCTTGAATTTTCAAGTTGGTGTAATGCCATGTTATTCATACTTAAAACATGTCCAAAAAAGTTGATGTAGCCAAAATTTGGTATCTCTAGGTCTTATACTTTGGAAAGTGACACACACACATACATACATACATACATACATACATACATACATACATACATACATACATACAGACGGACGTTTTTGAAAGATAGTGTTTTTTGGCATGTCCTGCACCAGGACAACTCATTTCCGTGAAAACCTCGAAATTTTTTTTTCACACCAAATCATAACTTTCTTTATAGCCTTCGGCTATAGCAAGAAAGTAAAAATACAATACAGTGGTGCGAAAAATGGTGCTGCATGTTCGAGGCAAGAGAGGAAATATTTGGCTCAGTTGTACTTAATTTTCAGCGCAAATTAGGGTCTATGTTAAGCTTATTACGGTATTAGTTTTTTTTTATTATCAACATGGCAGAAAATCCGCTCTCACAGAGATACGTGGTTATAAATGGAATCAGAAACAGTAATGCTTTTCTGGACAGCGCTGGATATTCATTTTTAACTTTTAGCCAAAATTCACACAACTCCAGTTTGCTGATTTCCGCTTGCAAACCTCTATCGCAAGATAGTTCTATCAGAGATTCCTTTTCACTTACACTTAAATTTTCACGAACATTATCCAGATCGAAAACGAATGGGTTCCTTATCCAATTGAACTCGTCAGATCGCGAAATTTGAAAACTTTTTATCTCATTATTTACTATGTATGTCCTATGGCCATTGCTTCTTGCGTATAGGTCGCGTCATGTAAAAAGAACGCTGAGGAGAAGAGGAGGGGGTGTGTTTGCGCATGGGTTACAGTCGCGCAAGTACCAAAAAGTCCGCTAAATCGCCTATTGCGCAGCTCGCCGCCAGCGTTCTTTTTACATGGCGCGACCTATACCTCAGCCGCACCGTCAGATCCGTACAAATTTTGGAGACCGTGCTTTCTGTGTTGCGGGTCCGGTGGAGTGGAACAGACTGCCACCCGGAGTGAAGAACTCCAAATCTATGGGCATATTTCGCGGAGCTCTCAAGACGCACCTTTTCAAAAAGTCTTATCCGTGATCGGAGAGGGCCCTTGAGGTGTGACACACACAAAAACGGCGCTCTCTTATCATGTGCAATTAAAAATAAATAATATATATACCTACCACCAGTGGTACGCGTACCATGGTTAGGGAATCACTGTTCTAGAGGTAACACATAGTCTATTCAGTTACATACCATTGTCACTGATTCCATTGTTTTACCTTCCACTTCCCACGGCATCGTCTATTCATGTACCCACGTTACGGAAATCATCGTGGAGATACAATTAACATAGAAAAAAATCATCACGTACTAGTTGAGTAGCACATCAGCACGCTCTATTTGCACGGTACATCATCAGAGGCAGGAAAAGATGTCGTTATGATTTGACGATACAATGGTCAAAGCGACTCTGTATCCCCGCAGAATCTTTCCTCGTATTTATATGTGCGGAACTCCCTCCTGTGATGCAGAAGACCAGCTGTTCTTCCATCTTTGGAAGGGCGACCTGGTAGACGCTGGCCATCCGGTATCTACTTTTCACAATATAGGTTATTATGTAGGTACTGTTCACTCTTCAGTCTCTGCTTACAGGTCTTCGCGATACAATGGTCAAAGCGAATCTGTCCCCCCGCAAAATCTTTCCTCGTATTTATATGTGCCGTAGAGACGATTCTTGTATGTGAAAGAACATGGTAGATACTTTCATAATGGATGCTACTAGGGCATTGTTCTACACTATACCAGAAACGTCACACACACACACCAATCAACATGCCTAGGCTCACGTACAACGAATCCAAAGTTCGTAACTACTTTTCAAAATCTTTTTTTCTTTCTTGCTTCTTCTTGTTATAGATCTAGGATCTGTTTATTATGGAACTCCCTCCTGTGATGCAGAAGACCAGCTGTTCTTCCATATTTTGGGAGGGAGACCTGGCAGACGCTGGCCGTCTGGTACCTATCTACTTTTCACAATATAGGCTACAATGTAGGTACTGTTCACTCTTCACTCTCTGCTTACAGGTCTTCTACGCGTTACAATGATCAAAGCGACTCTGTCCCACAGAATCTTTGCTCATATTTATATGGGCAGCAGAGACGATTCTTGCATGCTCGAGAACATGGTAGATACTTCCACTAGGATTTTTCGACACTATACCAGATTGTTCATCACATGGCATTACATCACAATGACAGTACAGTAAATCACATGACAAAACATCACAATGACAAAACAACACAAGTACAAAACAGAACATTGCATAAACGTCAAAACATCACACACAACACGAACATTTATTTTGTCTTGACTTCAAGATAATTGTGGGGCTTGCTATCTCACCTGTAAAAAATAATTCATATTATGCCCCCCTCCCCTGATGTAGACAAAGGCGGCACAAGTTATAAAATTTACCCAAAATATATGCACGTGGTCCATTTTCTCTTACTTTGCCGTTTTTTGTCATTTTCTGTTTTGTGTAATGTGATGTTTTGTCATTTGATTCTTTCTACTTGTAATATTGTGTCATTGTGATGTACTTTCCTGTTATGTTTCATCATTGTATTGTTTTGTCACGTGATGCTTTGTCACTGTGCTGTTCTACCATGGAACCATTGTAAGTCCCTACCAGCTGTTGATGTCAGTAATGTACTATAGAGCACCATCAAGAGTGAAAGCAAACCTGACCTTTTCAATTCTGAAACAGCAAAAAGCAGGTATGTCACTTTAACTGTAGAGTCTCGTAAATCTTATTGTTTCGTATCATACACCACATATTATGAAAGTGACTTCCTACCGCACAGCAACCAATCCTCTCTCCTCAACCTGCTAAAGAATTTGAAAACATTAAACAACTTGAAAAGTTATTTTGTGTATTAATTAGTACCATAACTATGAACTGGATGAAATGAAAGAAGTATGCAAGGATCGAAAGAAATGGCGGTTGATCTGTAATGCTGGCGGTTAAAGCTGAGGCTTTTAAATTTAAAAAATATGTGCTGTAGTTTTTTTAATTTTTTACTGTTTATTTGCTTAGAATTTATTTGTTTTATATATTTGATTGTATTAATTGCTTGTACTCCTTGACTGATAGGTTGGTATGCGGCTGACCACCCATACTGTAAAAAATGGTTCACTTTGCCAATGTCACCCCTGCTTCAGGGAAGATCGGCAAGAGTTGCAGGGCTTATGTTCATTTGAGATTGGGGTTTTTATATTGTAGGTCCACATGCAGCATGTGTAAGCGCGAAATTATGCATGTCTGCTTGTGGGAATGCATTTCATATGAATCTCAAATGATACATATCTTTGCAGCTTAGATTTAGATTTAGATTTAGATAACTATAGTTATGATTAGCAACATAATATTTTGAGTCAGTTTCAAAACATCATAGTGCTTGTTGTAATACTAATCATTATGATAATATAATATCGGTGTTATGGCCGAGGGAGTCAAGTGGCTGATCTGTCTTGTCTCATATACTGACCCCGCTTGGGTCATTTGACCATAACTTTGATCTTGGTAAGTTAAGTAAGTACGGTGGAAAATTAAGCATTTGAGAAGCATGACAGGTAAAAACTCCGAAGGATATAGTAGTTAGGAATGAATGGGTAAAGAAAGAATGTCTGTACCTTAGAGCATAAACAACGGAAGTCCACTTTTTTGCGTTTTTGAGTTAATGATGCAGAAATTACTATAATTAGCTGTTCTATAAATGGTAAAAATATTGGAGTCAAGTGTAGATATCAAGTGTAATAAATATGGGATGCACATAAAAGTGCGAGCATAAACCACGGAAGTTCCACATACGTTGTTCACATTACTTCACATTAAATAAATATCGATAAAAGAAGATAAACAGTTTTTACAGATCATAAATATCTCGTCTAGTTTAGAAGTTATGATGGTTTAAAAAAAGTGCACATTTTCACTAAAACTCATCTCCTGCACATTTTACTAAATGTGACTACCGTTGTTTATGCTCTAAGGTACAGATGTAATTTGAAAGAGGATGTGAAAATTAAGGTAGGAAAATTAAGCCCTTAATTCGGGCCTGTTGCGCTTCGAAGACCCAGACTGAGATAAAGGGATGAAGTGGGGCTCAGATTTTACAAGTGTATCGTCGCATTGGGCTGTAGCCCCATCGAAGAAGAAGAAGAAGATCAGGGTGAGGATGATGATGATGATGCTAATGATGGTGATGAAGCTACCGAGCGATTCACAGTCGTAAGATAAACATTGCACAACTGTTGAGGCATCACAAGTAGAATATTTGCTTTCACTTTTAGTCTAAAAAGTACGACGAATGACGGCCAGGCAATGAGCTAAAACGTGCATTAGCAGAATTGTTTGATGTATTTGTGAAGCGGAATGCAATCGACCAATTTGTTTGGTCCTGGCCAGAAACAGGTACTAAAATATACCGTACAGAACCTGAGCTTCCCGCTTAGATCGCGATCATGAGAGAGCTCTTTTTGATACTTCAAGTTCAGAGTTAGAAATTCTCACAAATCCTGGCTCTCTCATGACGATCCCTATGGACTCATTAACGACTCAACTGATTTAAATATGTTTAAAGACACATATAAAATATTCTCGGAATAATTCTCGTGAAGTTTGACGTCGATCGTTTCACAAACTTTTTTAAGTAAGATTTTTTCTTTTTTTCATTTAAAATGTATGGAACACAGATAATTCCTGCCACTGCGTTGCTTATCGCTCATCAGCAAATTTTTAGAAAATGTGTAGAATACTTTTGAAACAGATCGAGTGAAGTTTGATCTCGATAAGATTACAATATTTTTTTTGCCTCTCGTAATTCTGCTCCCCTTAGTCCATAAATTACGTCATCGATTTTTGCCGATTTTCGACCCCCCCCCCCCCCCTTACAATCATCCTATAGTCATTATCTAATGACCCCTCCCCCCTCTTGCTGTAATAATGGAAGAGCTTAATAATTAATAATGTTATATATCTTACATAATATTTTGTATATTTTGAAGAAATTGGTATTTACAAGAACGACGTCACTTTTGGTACTCGTACGCCATTTGCCATCATCCGCAGACCAGACTCCCCCTCCCTTAATTCGAATGACGTAATATATGGACGGCCCCTTAGCTGTATAAATAAATTTGATTCCACTTCATTGACTCTGAACAATTTTGAAATCAATTAACACGTTAGGTGTAAGCAAAAAAAAACACGGAACTTCAGTAATTATTGACGACAACAAAGGTCATTGAGAAGATGAATATTTGCAGGTACTTCAAATAAAAGAATAAACACCTTGTTATAATGATCTTCAAAAAGGAGTACATACTGGCTTTATACTTTTCATAAAACTGTTTGTGGAGAAGGAAGTGATCAACTTCTTAAAATTATGTTTTTTTTTTTAAATATTTGCAAGTATTTATTTAGCGGTCAATAGTTCATTTGGTAGAGTGATTGATTTCAATTATTTCCCGTTTCTTTTTTTATTCCACATCCAAAAATAAATTACCGGCAAGGTACACTCAGCTTACACAAGAAATGAAAAAGAGCTGGAAGACCCCACATCAATTGAAGTAGTTGGCGTAAAATCGGCCCCCTTACCTATAAAAATAAATACGTTCTACTCGCCACATGCGAAATCCTTTGGAGATAACGCGGCAAGAAGTTTAACTATATGTGTAGCTTATTTGCGTATACTTATGATCATACTAAATACTCGAAAGTACAAAGGTTATATTATTCCCTTCATATTTAAAAAATAATGTTACTTTGAAATTTCTTTTAGGATGTTCAAATATAATTTTTATGAATTCTTGCATTCATGCATTCCTTGACTTATAGGTTGGTATGAGGCTGAACACCCATACTGTAAAAAATGCTTCACTTTGCCGAAGTCGGAAGGAAGGTCGGCAAAAGGTGTGGGGCTTATGTTTATTTGAGGTTTGGATTTTATTTGTCAGTACGCATTCAGCATTATCGCTGCCTTAGTTCTTGTTTATCGTATACGCCATTGAGAAAATTTTACATGAGCAATGTTTGCATGTGTACAGGACCAATGTGTCTTATGAAAACAAGAAATTTATTTTAAAAATATTTAAAATAACGCTCACATTATCGAGTTTTACGGTTTTTCTTAGCTTAGATTGTGAAGAATTTGATTCTTAAGACAATTGCATGAAAAAGTCATATTTGACAAGATTGGCGTTTACGATAAACAAGAACTGGGGGAGCTATATGTAAGCCCAAACTACACGTGTTGGTTTGTGGGCATACATCTGAGAGCTTTAAATGAATATATCCTTGCAACTTAGATTATAGATTATAGATGCATATGATATTGCATTTATTTAAGTTCGTAGTCTGAAAAAATCTGTCTAAAAAATGTTATGTATGTAATCACAATGATTGTTGTTACAAAAACCATTAATTTAAGTTGTAATTATGAAGCGATCTTGTACATTTTTTAACTAAATATATTTATTGCATTATAGAAGCAAAATTTAGTGGTTTACTTTTATATAAAAGTAAATTTAAAATATATAGAACTGTATTCTGTACTTATTTGAGAGGCCGTGAATAAAACATTTTATTGGGACTTCTTCTAACTTTTAATAATAAGGCTCATCAAAAACTATAAACTACAGGATTTTCATATTTTTTTCGTGATTTCTCTCGTAGAAAATAGGAAAAAATGTGCATGAAGAGAAACCCATGTTAGCTTAATATGTCACTTGTTGAACCTTTACAGTATCGATATAATGAGTATCGATATTTTTATTTTATATTTTTTTATTTTTACTCGTATTCCTTGACTTATAGGTTGGTATGAGGCTGACCACCCATACTGTAAAAAATGGTTCACTTTGCCAATGTCACCCCTGTTTCAGGGAATGTCGGCAAGAGTTGCAGGGCTTATGTTCATTTGAGGTTTGGATTTTATTTGTAAGTACACAATCAGCATTTGTAAGCGCGAACTACACGTGTTTGTTTGTGGGCATACATCTGAGAGCTTTGAATGAATATATCCTTGCAACTTAGATTATAGATAGATTATAGATAGATTATAGATAACTGAATTGGCATATTGTGTTGTCAACCAGCCGGTCTGCTAAAAAAAAGGCATTCATCGCGTTGTTTTTTTGTGAATCACATTTCAAGAGCCCTCTGCGAGCTTGGTCGTCGCTGTAGAAAGCACCAATTCTCTAGCAAGACTCAGTTGTTTTAAGGTTAATGTCACCCTGTTTCAGGGAAATGCGCCATGAGTTGCAGGTTTTTTGTTCATTTGAGGCTTAGGTTACTTGTGGAAGCATTCCAAGGCTCTCGTATATCGCTAGTGGACTTTGGACCATCAGTTGAGCACCACTGCTCTATGTGGAGCATTATACGGTACAACATGACAAGCCAGATTTGTATCACTGCCAACTTCCTCTGAATCCGCAACTGGATCTTCCAGTTTATTTTTTTGCATCTCGCCATTTTCGATCGCCAAGAATCTTGCATCGACAATATGAGTGACGTTATCATCAGGTCAAATCAAAGATTGATTGGCTGTTTGATTTTGAACGAAAGCTAAAAATAATCTCTAACCTATAAGCATTGACCGGTCCGTAGCTCAGTGGTAACACTGCGGACTCTGAATGGGAAGGTTGTGGGTTCGAATCCCGGCGGAGCACCAAAAATATACCATTTATATTTTCAAATTTGCTCTTCGCTGGGTTGAAAAATTCATAAACTTTTACTAATGACCGGTCACCAAAGGTCCATCCAGCCTTACAGGAACTGGATCTTGCTTGAGTATTGGCGCTTTGTGGCGACGACCAAGCTCGTACACCTCTGTGGCACTACAACAAGTGTCATAGACCCCTAGAGTCTCTAGAATCTAGGGAGTCTCCCGCACAGGATTTACAAGAAAAAAAAAACATTGACATAAAATAAAATTGTTACGAATATGCAAGACATAAGTAGTTGTGGTTTGTTTAATTGAGTTAGTTTGATAATAAGTCTTTAAAATCTCTCGATATGAGAAGAAGCTTAAGTTAGTTATGATTTTTATGTGTTCGAGATTAGTTAAGTGTTGAATCAAATATTCTGGTGAAGTCCAGCAAGATCGTATGTAACAATTCTCCATGCTTCGAGAATCTATCTATATCTATAATAATCAAACTTGCAAAGATATATTACATTTAAGATTCATATTAAATGCATTCCCATAAGCAGACATGTATTAGTTCGCGCTTACACATATGCCGCATATGGACCTACAATATAAAAACAGATTATTAAGATCATTCCTTGTCTTATAGGTTGGTATGAGGCTGACCACCTATGTATACCTACTGTAAAAAATGGTTCACTTTGCCAATGTCACCCCTGTTTCAGGGTAGGTCGGCAAGAGTTGCAGGGCTTATGTTCATTTGAGATTGGATTTTATGTTATGGGTTCACATGCGGCATGTTTAAGCGCGAACTTGAACGTGTCTGCTTGGGGGAATACATTCAATATGAATCTTAAATGTAATGTATCTTTGCAACTTAGATTAA
Source organism: Agapetus fuscipes (assembly GCA_951799405.1). Lineage (NCBI taxonomy): Eukaryota > Metazoa > Arthropoda > Insecta > Trichoptera > Glossosomatidae > Agapetus > Agapetus fuscipes. Next base: position 12,821,942 of record OX637355.1, on the reverse strand, counting down.
AGATTATACGCCTATGGTCTATATGCTCTTTTTATAATCTATAATCGAAGCTGCAAAGATATGTTAACATTTAAGGCTCATATTAAATGCATGCCCACAGACAGGCACATGTAGGTTCGCGCCTACACATTCTGCATGCGTGCATACAAATAAACAAAACCTCACATGAACATGAACCTTGCAACTCCTGCCGCCTTTCCCTGAAACCGAGGTGGAATTGGCAAAAGTGAACCGATTTTTACAGCACGGGGGGTCAGCCCTAATACCAACCTATCAGTCAAGGAGTTGAAAATACCGGGTGTAAGATCAGGTTAGAACTAGCGGTAAGATTATATTATTCATAATCACTTTTACGAAAGCCTTGTACCTAGATGCTTTAGATCTTCTAACTAATATATACACTAAAGAAGAGTTCACCTTGCTACCGCTTTATCAGTAAACGCGGTAGCATTGGCGTGAGAACCTATTTATGCTTACAGGTTTACCTTTGCTTAAATCTGAATAAGTAATATTTATAAGTTACATGTATGTAAAGCATATAAATAAACAATTAAGATCCTATCGGGGCTATTCTTAGACATTTTAGTCGTCCGTTGAGCCCACGCTTTGACAAACTAATGATGCCTGGGCTGGAAGTTTCATCACCACGGTCATCCTTACCTACCGAATTTTGGTAATATTTGTATGAAGACTAACAGCTGTTCACTTGCGGCCATCTTGGATTGACAGGTCTTCATACTAATGCATCATTAGTTTGTCTAAGCGTGGGCTCAACGGACGACTAAAATGTCTAAGAATAGCAAAGTATGACTTGTGGGCTAGTGTGAGGCCAACTTGTATAGTAGAAATTGGAAAATGTCACCCCTGTTTCAGGGAATGTCGGCAAGAGTTGCAGGGCTTATGTTCATTTGAGGTTTGGATTTTATTTGTAAGTACACAATCAGCATTTGTAAGCGCGAACTACACGTGTTTGTTTGTGGGCATACATCTGAGAGCTTTGAATGAATATATCCTTGCAACTTAGATTATAGATTATAGATGTCTGCTTGTGGGCATGTATTCAAAATGAGTTTTCAATGTTAATATATTTGCAACTTGGATTATGGATATAATATTACAAAAACTATAAACAGGTGTTTTAATCGATCATAGTTTTTTTCCAAAAAATATGTTATAAATGTATATTTTCAAACGAATGTACAAATAAAACTCTACGGAATATGAAACGAAATTCAACGGAAATAGTGTTTAATTTGTATGAGGACTGTGGTACCCTTTTTACGCGCCTGCGCATTAATTAAAAATTCGAATATCTAATTTTGGTTTTATATGAAAAAGTATCCTAATCGATCATAATTATTTCGTAATAAACAACATTTTTGAAAGTTTTGATGAAAGAAGAACACATCCGAGGTTCCAAATCCTTAATTATATTACCCTTCGTCGTCGTCTTTCGTCGTCGAGTTTCGATTTTCAAAATCAATGCCATCACAGCAGATGAAACACATTCATGATCTATGGCAAATTAATTTTTGTATATATGCTGCAATGCTGCGAGCTTTCGCGTATGTGTTTAAAAATGTATGAAAACTTCTTTCAATAAATCTGTTTGTTCATATTGAAAATGTATGGAACTATATTCACATCTAGCGGCAAAACGTGAAAGTTTTTTTTATATTTTCTTTTATTTCGTGCAAATTAAAAAAAAAAAAAAAAAAAAAATGGATTTAAGTCTGTAATCTAAGTTGCAAAGATATAAAACATTTGAGATTCATATTACATGCATTCTTACAAGCAGATATGTATAAGTTCTAATCTAATCTAATCTAAGCTGCAAAGATATATATCATTTAAGATTTATATTAAATGCATTCCCACAAGCAGATATGTATAAGTTCCCGCTTACATATGCTGCATGTGTACTAACAACATAACAGCCCATTCCAAATGAACATAAGCCCTGCAACTCTTGCCAACCTTCCCTGAAACAAAGGTGAAATTTGCAAAGTAAACCATTTTTTAAAGTATGGGTGGTCAGCCTCATACAAACCTATAAGTCAAGAAAATTATTTTGTGTATTTCTTTACATAATCTAAGTTGCAAAGATACATACCATTTAAGATTCATGTTAAATGCATTCCCACACGCAGACAGGTAGAAGTTCCCGCTTACAAATGCCCAATGTGGACTTGCAAAATAAAAAAACTAATCTCAAATGAACATAAGCCGTGCAACTCTTGCCGACTTTTTCTCAAACAGAGATAAAATTTGCATGGGGAACCATTGCTTACAGTATGGGTGGTCAGGGCATACTAACCTTTTTGTCAAGGAAATAATTTTGTTTAGTTCTATAATCTAAGTTGCAAAGATACATACCATTTGAGATTCATATTAAATGCATTCCCACAAGCAGACAGGTATAAGTTCGCGCTTACAAATGCCCCATGTGGACTTACAAAATAAAAAACTAATCTCAAATGAACATAAGCCCTGCAACTCTTGCCGACTTTTCCTCAAACAGAGATAAAATTTTCATGGTAAACCATTCTTACAGTATGGGTGGTCAGCCACATACTAACCTATAAGTCAAGGAAATTATTTTGTTAAGTTCTATAATCTAAGTTGCAAAGATACATACCAATCGAGATTCATATTAAATGCATTCCCACAAGCAGACATTTATAAGTTCGCGCTTACACATAATGCATGTTGACTTACAACATAAAAACCCAATCTCAAATTAATATAAGCCCTGCAACTCTTGCCAATCTTCCCTGAAACACAGCTGAAATCTGCTAAGTGAACCATTTTTTAAACTATGCGTGGTCGATTTTCTTTTACAAAGGCTGCATGTTTTTATTTTACATCTTTTTTTTCGAATTTTAACGCGAGGAAACTATGCGCAATATACACATTCACCAAATGTTAAGGGGTTGGGCTGCGTAGCAGCCAGGGGCAACGCCCCTAGTATTGTTTATTGTGAATTTGATGTGCATGTGTTCAGTAGTTCTTGAGTTTTATTTTGTTTTCTATGGCGAGGCTATCCCTTTTTATAATATTGTAGATAGATAAAACAACAGTAGCAATTATTTATTAGGTACAAAGTAATTATTTTGCACATGCGGGCTAGAAAAATGTATAATTATATAACTACGAAGGGTATCTTGATTGCGGAAAATAAATTCCTTTAATTCCTTCCTTAATAAGAAACATTCTACACTTTTTTTTTTTTTTTAAACATACAAAAAGTAATGAGTGTTTTATTTAAGGCTAAAAAGAAAGCTAAATCACTCAGTAGGAGTGCCGTCGTATATTCAATACAATGTCGATTTTCGATTTTACGATTTACGCGATGAAAGTGAGGTTCAATGTAATTATTTATACTCAGAGTGCTGCTCCAAATAAATAAATAACCACTATTTATAACATTGCCACCTTAAAGGTAAAACTGAATAAGTGCTGATTCACTGATTTGAGAAATCGTGGATAAAACATTCCATTGCGAGTAACTTCTCATAGAAAGTGAAGTAATTATGAGGAAGTGCTTATGTAAAACTTATAAATTACAGGATTTTCATCGTTTTTTTGTGTTTTCTCTCGTAGAAAATAGCGGGAAAAGGTGCATTTATCTGAGGAAATAAGTTACAAATATTTTTTCCATTTATGATTCATATTAAATGCATTCCCACAAGCAGACACGTATAAGTTTGCGCTTAAACATGCCGCATGTATACAAAATAAAAATAAACAATCTCGAGTGAATATAAGCCCTACAACTCTTGCTGACCTTCCCTGAAACACGGGTGAAATTGACAAGTTGAACCATTTGTTTACAATACGGGTGTTCAGCCTCATACCAACCTATAAGTCAAGGAATGCAAACAATTAATTACAGTTAATTATACAAAGCAAACAATCACTATTAACCATTAAATTAAAATCGACTAAACATCTATAAAAAATGAGAATTAAAATTTTGTAAGCCTTATAGCCTTCACCGCCAGTATTACAGATCAAACGCCATTTTTTTCGTTCCTTACATACTTATTTCATTCCATCCAGAGTCATAACCTTTTTCATACAAGCTCTCCTTTAAGCCAGCTTAGGGGCTGTCCATATATTACGTCATTCGCATTAAGGGGGGGGGGGGGTGTCATTAGATAATGACTATAGGATGATTGTAAGGGGGGAGGGGGGGGTCGAAAATCGGCCAAAATCGATGACGTAATTTATGGACGGCCCCTTAGCTTAATATGTCACTTATTTAGTTTTGCCATTGAGGTGTCGATATGTAGATTACAAAATGCATTTAAACGATTTCATAACACAAACATTATAATTATTATTATTATTATTAAACTAACTGAGATAAGTTGCACATACTGGGCTTACCTTCACACAAACTATTCTCTATTAAATGAGCTGCAGTACGATTGGCAGAATGCGTGGAAGGAGGCCGTGACCCAGCTAGGGTTGTTATATCGACGGTTAAAAGGAAGTAGGGCATAAGCGACGTTTTGGTCAAAAATAAATAATTAATGCTATCCTACTTGAAATTTTCAGCTCTTTCTAATGCGCTAACTGCCGTAGCTCTACGATGATTTTTTTGTTGTTTATGCCCAAGCAAACAACTGCGTTTTCGAAGTATGTTTTTGGTGTAACCGACAAGATTTTGGCCTTTTTTGTCCTAAAGGCGCTTGTGACATAAAAAAAACGTAGAGCATTGTAAAACTACATTAATAGGAATGCCAATAAATGCCTTTATTTAAGAGCTGTTTTCATTTTAACGATATGATAAAAAAAAGTTATGCCATTTTTCTGCAATCTCAAACTTTAAACTGCTCTCCTCTGAACAATTAAGTTTTGGTCGCTTATGCCCTATTACCTTTTAACCGTCGATATGATGATGATGACGATGATGGCATACGGTGTGGGTTTATCGGAAAATCTATTCTCTATATTCCTTGACTTATAGGTTGGTATGAGGCTGACCACCCATACTGTACAAAATGGTTCACTTTGCCGATGTCACCCCTGTTTCAGGGAACGTCGGCAAGAGTTGCAGGGCTTATGTTCATTTAAGATTGGGTTTTTATATTGTAGGTCCACATGCGGCATGTGTGAGCGCGAAATTATGCATGTCTGCTTGTGGGAATGCATTTAATACGAATCCAAATTATACATATCTTTGCAACTTAGATTTAGATTAGATATTCGTACCCATACAACATTTTCTATTTTTTAATATGCGACGTATATCAACAAAGGCGGCAATCTAGATTCTTTCCTAAAGTCAGATAAATATATACAAACACAGGGAATCTTTTTGTCATCATTTTCATACAATTATCTAATTTTCAAGAAAACATGATAATAATAGCATGGTTTATTTGGTAAGCGCTGTTTTTGTGTGAATCACACCTCAAGAGCCCTCTGCGAGCTTGGTCGTCGCTGTAGAAAGCGCCATTTTTTAAGCAAGACTGCTGTAAGACTGGATATACCTTTAGTGACCGGTCTTTGGTAAAGATATATGAATTTTTTAACCAGCGAAGAGCGTATTTGAAAATATAAATAGTACCTATTTTTTTTTTTGTGCTCCGCCGGGATTCGAACTTACGACCTTCCATTTTCGAGTCAGAAGTGTTAACCACTAGACTACGGACCGTTCCAATATTCTACATTACCGCCTTTGGTTCTTTACGATTCAGATATATAAAAAAGTATTCCATGAAATCTATCATCTGTATCTGTTTTTTAAGTTGCCAAGTTTTCTTTGTTCATATGTCTTTGCAACTTGGATTATAGATTGTAGATTATGTCGGATATGTTTCTCAGCAATGCATTTTTTTTAAGAAATCCTGTGCGCGAGACTCCCCAGATTCTAGAGACTCTAGGGGTCTATAACACTTGTTGTAGTGCCGCAGAGGTGTACGAGCTTGGTCGTCGCTACAAAGTGACAACACTCAAGCAAGACCCAGTTACTGTAAAGCTGGATGGACCTTTGGTGGCCGGTCATTGGTAAAGGTTTATAATATGATCTAAAAATGGTTTGCTTTGCCAATATCACCCCTGTTTCAGGGAAGGACGGCAAGAGTTGCAGGGTGTATGTCCATTTGAGATTTGGTTTTTATGTTGTAGGTTCACATGAGGCACGTGCAAGCGCGAACTTGTACGTGTCTGGTTGTGGGAATGCATGTAATGTGAATCTCCAATGTAACATATCTTTGCAACTTTAGATTAGATTTGTAATAAAAAATAAAAACATTTCTACACTAGATAGGTACCTACATATCTATATTTTTATCACAAAGACTGAGGTAACAAAGTCATTTCATCAAATTGGAAATAAATATATAAGTACCTATTTATTTTTAAGTTTAAAGTCACGAATAGGTACATATTGATGCCTTAAAGGTGAATAGGTGGCATATTAAGCTAACATGGGTTTCTCAGATAAATGCACCTTATTTCTATTTTCTGCGAGAGAAAACACTAAAAAAGAATGAGAATCCTGTAGTTTAGAAGTTTGTCATGAGCACTTCTTTATAATTAGTTCACTAACTATGAGAAGTTACACCCAATAAAATGTTATACAAACGATTTATCAAATCAATCAATCAGCACTTATTCATTTTTACCTTTACAGATTATATTAATAAAAAATACATTTTTTGATAAATTTCAGGATGATTACGATTATTTGGTGATTCACACCTCAAGAGCCCTATGCTAACTTGGTACTCAGTTCAATTATCAAGCAGGGCCCAGTAAGGCTGTAAGGTTGGATGGACTTTTGACGACCGGTCCTTGGTAAAGGCAGCTGAATTTTTCAACCTAGCGAAGAGCATATTTTACAAAACTTCAATAATATTTCTAATGAATCTATATAATCTATAATCTAAGATGCAAACATATACTACATTTAAGATTCATATTAGATGCGTTCCCATAAGCAGACACGTATAAGTTCGCGCTTACACATGCCGCTTGTGGACTTACAACATAAAAACCCAAGCTCAAATGAACATAAGCCCTGCAACTTTTGCCCACCTTCCTGACACAGGGGTGACATTAGCCGAAGTGAACCATTTTTTACAGTATGGATGGTCAGCCTCATACCAACCTATAAGTCAAGGAAATCTCATTTCGAAAAAATCCTACCTCACACAAAAAAAAAAAAAAAAACATGATTTTTTTTTATTTAACCATATTCAAAGAAAACGTAAGTAAGAATAAACTAATAATAAAAATAAATAAAAAATCGCCCTAAAGCATTACCTTCTTTAATATTTTTTTAAAACACAAGAAAAAATAAATATTTTTCTCACACAATATATATTATTTAAACTTTCACTTTCACACCAACCAAATAATCATCTCTTCACGATTTTTTAAAAAAATATTTAAACAATTAAAAAAAATACTTAATTTCAGTTGTATTTATTATTATAGTAAAACTTAGTATTTATATTTGTTACGTTCTACCATCACGTATAGAAAAAGAAAGTGCGAGTCGCGAATCTTCCGTGCCAGAACCACCCACGGACAAGTGCTCAACGCGACTGCCTACCACGCAAATATTCTTGCAGTTTAAGTTACTAAGTACTTACTTTAAGTACCCCATTGACTTATGATATCTGTGGACTAGAAATTATTTTAACGGAAATAGGCACTACAATATACGTTCCTTCGATAGCTCGGTCCGGTCGATAGCTCAGTTGGTAGAGTGCTTGCATTCCATGCCGTGAGTTCGGGTTCGAATCCCACCGAAGGTGTCAGAAATGATTTCCCGTTTCGGTCTTTATTTCAAACCTCAAAATAAAATACCGGCAAGGTTTACTCAGCCTTCACAAAAAATGAGTACCAGCCAAAAATACATTAATAAAATACATTATTTTAAGACATTATGGCATATGTTATAATTTGTCAAAACATAAAATGGAGAAAGCAAGAAAACATAGAATTTTACACGTAAAAACATGTTTCGTATGACTACACAACTGCAACGTTTAACAGGACTGAGACAAATGTGGTAGATAATATGTATAAATGCAGTAAGTTAATTTCTGCTTCTCTACGTTATTTCTCAATGACTTCATGTACGACAACTACAAAACACTACGTCTTAACTCAATCATATCGTTTTACCAAAAGTGTATAGAACTTAAATACTCACTAGAGATGCTGTTTCTGTTTTCATATATTTTTTGATAAACACTATTTGAGCTTAAACATAGAGTTGCACACTTGTGGTAGCTACGGATATATCTATATCATGGTTCGACTGACAATTGCATTGGGCAATTTAGTTACATGTACAGAGACAGTTTACCGTCCCCTTAGTGCTTGTTTGGCTTATCCACCATTTGACTCGAAGATTACCTTTCAATGTAATTGTCTTGAGAATCACATTCTACACAATCTGAGCTAAGGAAAAAATGCAAAACATGATAATGTGAGAGCTGTTTTAAATATTTTTTAAATAAATTTCCAGATTTCATAAGACACATTGAGACAGCCAGGTCCGGATGAAGACCCCTGGGGGCCCTGGTGCGGGGAGCGTGTTCCCATTCCACCACTCAACTCGAATGTTCACTCACACATGCACACGGGTTTCACTGTTACTAGTAAATATATTTTTGCTTTTCGAGAACATTTTCGTGCTGTTTTTGGTGAACTTTCAATTTTTTCAAATTGCTGATCCAATTTTATAAAGTTTTTAATACAATCTGCAGCGAATTCATTACATTGGGCTATAATTCAATTCTACCTCGATATCGAAGGGAAATACCTTTAACTTATAAAGGTTTGTGCATTTACTTAGTGAAAATTCATCTTCATCTATTGAATTTCTTATAAAACGTAAGTATTTTTCTTTTTTTAATATTTGTTATTTTATCCTCGAGTACTTTCGACTGTCGTCATTTTCAAGAGTCATTTATATAGAAATTAAATAAAAAAACTTCAACTTTTCATTAAACGTAATCCAGCTGTCTTATTTATCAATTTTCAACACAACTGTGTATGTGCATTAAATTGCTTGTGTGCCAGTATATAGCTATTTGATAAGGTTTTCAGCTAGGTTCACTCATCTGCAATACTTCCGTGTGCATGTGTGAGTGAACATTCGAGTTGAGTGGTGGAATGGGAACACGCGTGCGGGGAACCATCAAGGAGCCCCCCAACCCTCATGACCCCCCCCCCCTCACTCACCCCATCACAAAAAAATAAAGGTGCTTATTGTGAACCAAAACGATTACTGACCATGTTTTAAGTTTATTTTTGTGAATCCTGTTCGAGAGACTCCCCTAGTTTAAAATAATCTGGTGGTCTTTGACTTTGTTGAAAGGATTGTTTGCGAAACCGGTCGTGGAACTTAAAATATACTCACCGTAATCAAAAACAAAGTGTTTTCTTTCTTTTTAAGTATTTTATTTCATTGACTTATATGTTGGTATGCGGCTGACCACCCATGCTGTAAAAAAATATTCACTTTGCCAATCTCACCCCTGTTTCGGGGAAGGTCGGCAAGAGTTGCAGGGCTTATGTTCATTTGAGATTTGGGTTTTACATAGGTTTTTTTTATATTTTAGCGCGAACTTGTCTGATTGAGAGAATGCATATAATGTGAATCCCCAATGTAACATATTTGCTTGAGTGAATGCATATAATGTGAATCCCCAATGTAACATATCTTTGGAACTTAAATTAGATTAGATGAGATTATGAAGAGGAATACAATTCAACAACTAATTTTGTCTTGGCCAGAACAATATTAAGTATATTGTGAATTCATAATTTAAAAAAAAATAATACATAATAAGCCCACACTAAATAAAATAAAAATACCAAAAAGTGTACAAAGTTTAATATGGACATTTCATTAATAAATACAAATTCATAAGACTTGCAAAGGTATAGGACATAATAAATATAATTAAATGCATGTGAAAATTAATTTCATCTATCGTTGTAAACTCATCAAAAATTATTGTAAAATCTTGAAGAAGTACTCCACTTCTAGAAGTCCATCTTCAGGCAAGTCACTGCAGTGGACAGCATTCTGGATCCTGGACTTGCCAAATTTAGCTCTGATGGTGTCAGGACGCAGCTGACGACAAAGATCCTGAAAAACAAATACAAAAATCATTAAACATTTGATTGGAACCATTGCAGTGAAAAGAAGAGAAGAGCATGCATAAAAAGAGTGATTTACAAACATTTCGAACTGTATTTTCTATTGACGTTTTGGTCTCAAGAGCAGATTCAAGGCTGATTATGAAGACCACGTGGCGGTCTTTGTGTTGCCTTCAGTTACCAACAGTGAGGAAATGCAAAGCCCGCCGAGTTGCTTTGATAACAAGCCTCGAAAATTCTTTCTACTTGTAAAAGCAAAACATAGAGAGATAAAAAAACTGTGAATAGAACACGATCTAACCCAAAAGAATTTGTCATCAGAGTCAGAGAATCTGGTCGATAGCTCAGTTGCTAGAGTGCTTGCATTCCATGCCGAGAGCTCGGCTTCGAATCCCATCAAGGGTGTCACTTGTCAGAAATGATTTCCCGTAACGGTGTTTATTTCAAGCCCAAAAAAAAAACCGGCGAGGTTTACTCAGCCTTCAAAAGAAATGAATACCAGCCCGCTCCGAAGTTGAGAAACCCCCACTTCAACTAAAGTGGTTGGCACAAAGCCAGACCCCCCGACGTGTAAAAAATAAAAAGGTTCCATTCGCCACATGCGATCCCTCTGGGAAGTAGGCGGCAAAAAGTTACACTATATGTGTAGCTTAGTTGTGTGAGTAGAGTAGAGCTTACCGGATCAGTTGGTCCTACTAGTTTGCGGAAGTCAACTAGGGTATTGACATTTGCAGGTCCGACTATTTCCATAGCAACACAAGGTCCAGACGTCAGTTCTGCCACCATCCCCTAAACAAACAAAAAAAGTTATAGTGTCTATAATCCCTGATACCTATCGCTCTATGAAAAACTGAACGTATTCTCAAAATCTCCTCATGCTGGTCCTGTAAGTATGTGTCAGAGGGAACCAAAGCACACGGACGTTCATACAAAGGTATGAACATTACAAGTACATTACAGTACATACATTTACAAGTGGTGGAACAAAGCAAGAACCTCAAGGTTAGAGATGTGCCATACTCTACATACATTGACCGGCCCGTAGGCTAGTGGTAACGCTTGAGACTCGTAAATGGAAGGTGGCGAGTTTGAATCCCAGCGGAATACAAAAAATATACCATTTATATATTCAAATATGCTCTTCGCAGGGTTGAAAAATACATATCCCTCTACCAAAGGTCCATCCAGCCTTACTGCAACTGAGATTGAAGCTTTGAGAGAATTGGCACTTTCTGTAGCAACGACCAAGCTAGCAGAGGACTCTTGAGGTGTGATTCACACAAAAACAGCGCTAACCAAATAAATTATACTAGTATTATTTTATTTTATTACATCGGAAAGAAATTTTGTAAAAAATAAATACCATATAATCTGGGACAACGCCCTTGTAGACTTCAAAGAATTCCGCCGCATCCGAGTTGTCGAGGTAGCACATTTTGAGGGCAGTGATGGTGAACCTTTGCCGGGTGATTTCCTTGATGATGTTGCCCATGTTGCCCTCCCGGATGGCGTGCGGCTTGATGATGCAGCAGGTGCAATTGGAAAACACTGCCGTGAGCGGGGGGCCCAGGAACTTAAGCTTGCCCGTGGGAAAAAAGTATGACAGATCCTAAAAAAAAAATTTAATTTTGTAATAAATGTCAAATTAACACAATCAATGAAAGATTTTTTGAAGTAAAAACTCTTTAGTGTCACAATATTAATATTAGTGAATAAAAATACAATATAACTATGGACTCGCACAAAAATAATAGACAACAAAATCATGTCATGTCTCATGCCGGGATGCTAGGGAAACGGCAAAGTTATTTTTTGTTATTGGTAGCTAAGGACCCAAGTTACATAAGCCTGTGATTTTTGCAGGTCGAGAAAATTTCTGACTTAAAATTTTGTGCTAGGCCGCTCACCACTATAAATAATTCATCCCACAGACATTTTTTTCTAACATTAAAGTTTGTTAATTTTATAAAGCTGTATTTTGCATATTGTATTATTTTTTTAAATAACAGGCTTTGCCAGATTGTAGAGCTAGAAGAAAATTTTGATGCCATTTTTTTCAATTCAAGGGTTTTATCAGAACGGAGCATTAAAAAAAATGTTACTCTCAAGGCATCATCAGCTGTCGTTGATCCATAAAGGGTGTCTATAGTTCCGTCCTTTGTGAGTATATCCCGAAGAGTTCCATCTTTCACGCAGCCTGCATCAGGATGCCCCATGTCCTGGCACCACCGGCTGACGGCGTTGTCCGTCACCAGCTCCATGCCCAAGACTGGACCACTGGTCACGTCTTCCAAAATGCTTCTACAAGAAACACACAAAACATTCCAACTGAGATGAATATACGAACATGTTTACAAATCACATGAACGATTTATTCTGAAGCTTACAAATGAGGTTTGCATATTAATTGGCATAGACAAAATTGCGGTGTCACACAAAGAACGGCAAACAAAAATACTGTTATTAGTAGCTAAGGACTGCAGCCCTCTAACGGTTTGAATTTTTTTACGAGCTTGGTCGTCGCTACAAAGCGCCAATACTCAAGCAAGACCCAGTTGTGTAAGGCTGGATGGACCTTTGGTGATCGGTCATTGGTAAAGGTTTATGAATTTTTCAACCCAGCGAAGAGCAAACTTGAAAATATAAATGGTATATTTTTTGTGCTCCGCCGGAATTTGAACCCATAACCTTCACATTCAGAGTCCGCAGTGTTACACTGAGCTACGGACCGGTCAGATTGACTTCTTCTTCAATAATGGACCGGAACCAGACTTGTAGAGAAACTGCTTTATAGTCCTCAAGACAGAGTAAGTAGTGGAGTTGCTTTCTGGTATCTGTAGCCGTGGTCTGTGGGAGCTGGAGCTTCCAGGCATTTCACCCATGCCTACGATGGGCTTCTTCAGCGTGAAAGTGAAATGATGAAGATGATCTTGATGAAATTGTGATAAAAGTGCAACACAACACACACGTAGAGTGTCATCATTTCTCATATTTAAATCCCAAGTACGCCCACACTTGAACGTGAATGTTTCTCGCTTTGTTGGCTGTCTCCCTCACTTTCAATGCGTGCCTCCCTTTTCCTCACAATATCGAAATCATTCAGTAGATACTCGTAGATACAACAGAATACTTCAAAGGCTAATTGTAGACATGGGCAAAAACTGGATGCTCCAGCTCCCACAGATCCTGGAAAAAAACTCTCCAGCATCATCAGCCGGCCATGTAATCCTAAAATTCCTATTCAGAGTAAGTAGTATTTCCAGGTTTTTTTTTTTAAATAATTTGTGAAGAGGAATGCAATTCACCCACCTATTCTGCCTGGCCAGAAACAGGTATTAACGCTAACGCTACTAACGCTACTAAGCTACACATATAGTGTAACTTCTTGCCGCGTTATCCCCGAAGGGGTCGCATGTGGCGAGTTGAACCTATTTATTTTTACATGTAAGGGGGCCGGCCTTACGCCAACCACTTCAGTTGAAGTGGGGGTTTTCCCAGCTCCCGAGAGGGCTGGTACTCATTTCTTGTGAAGGCTGAGTAAACCTTGCCGGTAATTTTATTATGGGGTTTGAAATAAACACCGAAATAGGAAATCATTTCTGACACCCTCCTCGGTGGGATTCGAACCCGAGCTCACGGGGTAGAATGCGAGCACTCTACCAACTGAGCTATCGACCGGACAAATCGACCGACATCGTATTAATATCATCAATTAATAATTCATTAGTATATGTTTTAATGAATTATTAACTAACAATTACCCAATGACATCTGTTGAACCAGGATCAAAGTAATGGTCAAATGACCCAAGCGGGGATCGAACCGAGGTTATTCTATTCCAAATACGCTAGAAAGATCAGCCACTTGACTCCCTCGGCCATAACACCGATAGCGTTCTTACATTATTTAAATTATTACAAATTCTATTACTGTTTTGGACTTACTCCAAATCCTGGTCATCTCGTAGTCGCTGGCAAGCCTGCACGGCACTTTCTCTAGTGAGAACTGTCAACCTCATCTGCACAATCTTATACTGCTTGTCTTCCACACACTGAATGATGTCTCCTAGTTTATCATTAGATTTTGGTTTGATCATGGCAAACGTCCTACAAATGGCAATAAACATTTATTAAATTCAACATGGTTATCATCTTTGTCACAACAATGGGTAGATTGTTCATCAACACAGTCAACTCCCATCTACCCAAGCCGTTCACTTCTCACATTTTATCACATTTTATCCAGCCACCTTGCTTCAGTTCTTCCCACTACTCTATTTCCTTTAGGTCTGTCATCACGGTTCTGATATTCTATTCGCTGCATGTATCCCAGACAATATACTCTGTTATCTTTTATTGCCTAGGCCACATCAAAATCTTAAAAGAGCCAATAAAACTCTGAAATATATCATCCTTTCTCTACTGTTTCTCTAAAGAAGTTCTATTGTTATAACACAACGCAAGTAATTCCGTTTACGGTAAACTGCTTTAAAAAACGCAGATTTATCACAAAGGCGCTTCCTTGTCACATAATCATATCTGTTCACAATCAGCTAGAACTAATTATATCACAGAAAGCCATGACTTATTTCATTCGCCTCCCGCAATGCAAGAAATTTGAATGAACAGTTGAGGGAGAGCGCTGTTGCAGGGGCGTGCATCCCATACAGGCACATGCGCCTAATAGGTAGGCAATATATGGTAAAAAAACGCATTTAAGCTTCATATTTAGATTTAAAATTCAAAATTTAAGTTGGATTGGAGCCATGGATAGCACTTCAATCAATTTCAGATGAGTTATTTTTTAGGAATGGGGGAAAATATTTATTCTGAAATGTATTTGCCTATACCCTATGCATGCGTCTGCGCTGTTGCGATGTAAGGCTCTACAAACTGAAAAAATCATTGTCTTTTATTTTGTTCTTTCTGAATTCAATATGAAAGCATACCTCTCCACACATTTAGACAGCCTCCTTCTCGTTTCTTCGCATCCATAATCGACAATTTTAATCAGTCGTCCAAATACCCGGACAGAGTTTCCCAAAAATAGGTCTCCGATGCTCACGCCTGTCACCACACTCCTCCGCAAGAAGGTCTTTTTCTGTCTCATGTCAAACAGATCCAGACTATTGTCACACGGGAAAAAGTGAAGCACAAACTTCCTTGTTAGTGTTGCCTCGCTATCGTACCATTCTCCAATGAAGGTAAGCTTCTCAGGGTAATTGCTATCCTGAAATAATAGGGTAAGAGGGTAACTGCAGAAGTAGGGAAAACGGTTGAAAATAATATGGTTGTGTAGAGTACATTTCAAGGATCACATATTATTTTTTAAGTATTAAAAATAAAGATATCATTGATAATTTTCAGAAATAAAATGCGGAGAATTTGAGTCCCGCTAAAACGCAGCTCGGCTTGCTTAGAGACGTTTGACGTCAAAATGGTGTAAAACGTCGCTAGCAAACTGTCTACCTGGGCCCGTCGATACCTACACTCCGAAGATCTGAAGATCCGTCGACGTCATATCCGCCCAAATAAAAAAATGACCTTTTTTATAGGAAATTGAAAATACACGAATTTTTAAGAGCTATAATTTTAAAACTACTTAAGCCAGATATTTTTTTTTAAAAACACATGCATTTTTTAAAATGTAGTCTTATCAAAAAAAAAAATATCCGGAATAGTTTTTAAATTAAAACTCTTTAAAATTAGCACATTTTGATTTCCGGTAATCTAATCTAAGTTGCAGAGATATGGTTGTAACATTAAGGATTCATATTATATGCATTCTCACAAGCAGACACGTATAAGTTCTGCTACACGTGTATAAGTTCTTAAGGTTACTTTGGGAAAAGGTGAAAAAATATTTGCAATTAATATTTCATACCATTTTATTTTTTGAAACTGTTCGATTTGTTCACGATTTGTTTACCAATACAAATATCTGTCAACGGTTGTCATGTCGGTGACGTCATTGGTGTGGTCAGCAAAGAAAAAAAATACACATCTCAATATACCTATCATTTTCTTCCTCCTAAAAATAAATACCATTAAATTTGCTGTTAATAAAATGTAATGAAATATTGGAAACAGAAAAACATTTTGTTTGAGAAAACAGATTAAAATTTATTCACACGAAAATATGAGTGTTAAATCCATTTTGTGAACAGTTCTGTGGAAACCTACATTTTTAAGCATTTATTTACATTGCATCATTGGTGTGCTACAAAGTAGCAGGGCTGATAATAAAATTTTGAATGAAGTTTTCCATGCACCATGCTTGTTATAAAATACGTATGTATACATGGAGTTATATTAAATGGAATAATATTAATAATATTGTTCAGTATGTACATTGGTAAGTTTTTAAAATATTTGTAAAACTTTTTTTTCGAATGTTTAAAAAACTGATCTGGTACCTTTTTCGTTATTTCTCGTTCATACATACCTACCTTTTATTTTTCTAACAAAAGAAAATAATTTCAGAGTTTAAAGAAATACATTTACTTATTTCAATATGGCATTATTTATGTGAGACAATATTTTAGTTCGTTGCTTTCTTTTAATTCGATACCTACATACCTGCAAGGTATTATGAGCCCTCATTGTATTTGCCAACCCTCCCTGTGTCAGGGAAGGTTGTGAGGTTTATGTTCATTCGAGGTTTGGATTTTATTTGTAAGTACACATTGCATATTTTGTGAGCGCGAACTACTTACACGTGTTTGTTTGTGGGCATGCATTTGATATCTTTGTAACTTAGATTATAGATTAGATATTATAGCCATATCCGTTGTGGGCAGGAAACCCCCACCTCAAATAAAGTTGTTGGCGTAAGGCTATCCCTCCTACCCGTGAAAATAAATAGGTTCTACATTCCAAATGCAATACCATCAGACAACGTATCAAGAAGTTGCACACAATGTTTAGCTCAATCGACCCATTTTTGACTCTTGTAAAATTGCGTACATTCGTAAAAACAAAGTTTTCATAAATTTTCTTAAAAAAGAAAAACTTTTGGACAGCCCTGTTAAGGCATTGCATACCGTAGAAGCAAAAGCCTTCAAAGACTTGTTTTTTATGATGTCACAATACTCTATCTCTTTCTACCACACGTAAAGCCACAAGCGAGACAGTGACAGCCTATTTGATTTTGTTCAATCTCAAGTCAATGCAATATTTTTAATTTTTTAGAAGTAGGCTTCAAATTTCGACATAACAATATCATCCTAGAGGTGTCCTCAATTCTTGATATTATTTAACACATTTTGTGATAAAGTGATTGAAATTAAGTTGACAATTTTAAAGTAATATCCATTGAGGTAAAGTAAAATCAGTCTTTATGTGTAGTGAACGTTTCCAGCAAGAATCTGAAGGTTTTTGTAAAGTAAAGTAAATAACCTTCAAACAACATAATTACGAGTTCTTACTAACTTTAGGAAGTCGATGAAACCTTCTAATATATCAAACGGGTAAGTTATCTAAATTATATTTGTTTTTCCTAGTTATTCAGTTTAAAGTAGGCAGTGTCAGTTCCTAAAAAGATTTAATTGTTTTGTAAACATTTTTCTAGTTAGATGCTAAGTAGTTGGATTTCAAAGTTACCTTGTTTTGTTGCTCAAAAACATTTCTACCAAGAAGCAACTCCTTTTTTCTCACTAAATCTGAGTTTTTTTATAATGGCCAAAGTTCAAGGAGGTGCTAAAGACAAGTCTATTCAACATCACAACATATCATAATCTGTAACTGTATTCATCCGCTATTCCGATAGGGGTGGCCAGTACCTCAGTATGTGTCTCCACATCACTCACTTCACTCTGCAGATTCCAGTCGTTTGAAATCTTACTTTTTTAATCAATCTCTTTTTCAACTGTCTCAAAATTATTTACTCAAATTACTTACCGTCTATAATCTAAGTTGCCAAGATATATTCTCGGTGGATACAAATCTTGCCAACATGCCAACAACCAAACACATGCAAGTTTGCTGTTTTGCTTTTCGTATACTTAAATACTTACAAAATAAAAGCAACCCTCAAACGAACAAAATTCTGCAACTCGTTCCATGAAACAGGAAAAAAGTTATAAAATCTATTTTTAAACGGATAGTCAACCTCAGTGCATGTTTGTTTTTTGTGTAAAAATATCCATGTGAGGTCACGATTTTGTAAACATTTTGAAATGTGCAGACCTCATTAGAATACAAACCTTCATTAACAATTTCTGTGTTATCCAAAGACTATCAGGGCTATTCACAGCACATTTGGTTCATAGATCATAGTTTTTCTTGTATGTAAAATTCACAATAGGTGGCGGCTGAGCCATGGATTGAATAATACCGATTGAATCCAAGGATCATTCACCAACTATCGTTAAACCTCATACCAACGTTGAAATCAAGGAACCATGATCATTTTTGCAACTAATCTAATCTAATCTAAGTTGCAAAGATATGTTACATTGGAGATTCACATTACATGCATTTTCACAAGCAAACACGGACAAGTTCGCGCTTGCACATGCCGCATATGAACCTACAACATAAAATCCAAATCTCAAATGGACGTACACCCTACAACTCTTGCCGTCCTTCCCTGAAACAGGGGTGACATTGGCAAAGTGAACCATTTTTACAGCATGGGTGGTCAGCTGCATGCCAACCTATAAGTCAAGGAAACAATAATAATAATAAAATCTCTTCTTTTCAGATGCTTTGTTTCTCCGTAGAACAACTGTCTACCCACACCGTAACCAGTCTTCAGATGGGATAAGCACCAGCAGAACCAAAGCCTTGCATCCAAAATGAGCAGAATACCTTGGACTGGCTGACACCTCAGGTATCCGGTGATGATGTCTGTCACTTCCTTGGGAGTCATGCTGATCTGGCTCGCTCTCTGCATTCTGCTGAGCCCGCTGACTGTATTCTTTGTCATCTGCTTACCGCAGCTGCCTTTGCTGCTCGTGCGAAGAATGTCTTACATACCTTTTGATTATATTTGATACCTGCCAAAGGGCTACTGTCACATTGGTGGATATATGAGTCGTCTGTTTCCAATGTCCGCTATCTTCACATGCAACCGATTTTGAGAAATGATGGCAGAATTTGGAAATAACCATTGATAATCGTGTTGAGTTTTAATCAAGATATAGTGGACACAGGAACAAAAGAAATACGCAAGCTTTAAGGGTACTTATCCGTTGACAAAAATAAAATATTGTTCACTCCAAGTGGAGATAGTGAATCTTTGAAACGGACGACTCATATCAACTTAAAACTTTCTTACAATTCATAGTTTAACAATACGAAAATTCAACATTTTTCACACTCGGTGGTTTTATAATGGAGTCGGAATGAATTCCTGAATTTTAAATGTCTCTTGGTTTGGTGACATCACAGGGTTAGGTGAGTGGGGTCCTTAGCAACCAAAATCTGTATGAAATGCTTGCACCTGCAGTATTTTCTGCAGTAAGAAAGAGCAATTTAGTTTACTGAAATTTTGTAGAGACATAATATTGCAGAACATGATCTAGATTTATTCTTTGCTGTTTTGAATACCGAACAGTGTCAAGACCAGAATCATTATTATCTATGGAAAATCTAGATAATCTATCAACTGAAGTTAAAATTGAGTGTCTACTGAAAATGTCCACGGGCCAGATTGTATGACTTTTTGGAAAGGTGTCTGCGGACCGGATTGAACAAGCTCGAAGATCGTATGTTAGAAACTCCTCATCTAGATTCTAAACTATTGTAGGTTTATAATAAACAATTTATCATCATGGTTGTCAGTTTATCAAGCGACATATTAGAAAGAGAGTATTAGAAGTTGATAAAAGTTGGATTGCTTGAAAATTGTTGAATCTCCACCTCTGTGACGGTAGCCTAATGTATATAAGATTACATTTAAGTTTGTACAGCAATTATTGCATTTTTATCTTTGACCAATAATTTATAAAGACTTACTGATATTATGTGATAAATGAACAAGTCTCCTTAACTGTATACAAATACTCAGAAGCCCAACATAACATTACATACCCATGTGTTCTTATACTTTAAAAAAATCAATCAAAGTCAGTGAATGTTCAGTACCCTGTGTATAAAACATGGTATAAATCTCACCTGGATTGCGTAAATAAAAAATAAAAAAACATGGAATACAAGACGACACTGCTGGAGAGTGATTTAGTTTTCATGCGTTTTTAAATTTACGCGATCGAGGTTTGTTTACGCAACGTTCTATACTAGGGGCACAGTTCATCAAACAAATACAGTGTTTACGATATTTAATAGTACTTCATTTTGATTTATACTAACCCAGTTAAGTAATTGATGTTAATATAATTGCAATTTTAACTTTCCCACAATATTGATATTTTGGATGTGACATAAAGACCTTATTTGACCTTCTTCTCCCTGAAACTGTCGACACATTGCCTTAGTGGGCTACGGACCCTTCTTTATAAGTCTACAAAAAAAAAATCTTATTTGATTGTCAAAATTAATCAAGTCCGCACAAATAACATAGACTTGAAAGTTGTGAAGTCACAAGGACCGGGTTACTAGAGAAAAGACTAACTAAGGGTGCGCATTTTCTACATTAGCATAGCGACTTTGTACTAAATGAAAAGGACGCACTTATGTCAATTGTGTGGGTAGTTTTTTTTATCACTTTAAAGTCACATAAGCTAATGTTGAAAATACCAGACCTAATTGAAGCTTTAGGCTTCCATAGCCAACAGTTGATACTGGAGGGTTGTATTCTTGGTAACAGATCCCTGAAAATAACCCTCTAAGCTAACTAACATGTTGTTACTGGTTGCTTAGGACCCAAGTTACAGAGACCTGTGACATTTGCAAACTTTAAATTTTGGATCATTCGTTTTGACTGCATTTAAATCCTCAACATAATCAAGTAGGTACTACTAACACTTTCTTTCTTTGCTTTTATTTTCAAAAGTTTAAAACAAGAGAGCCAAATAAATATCTGCAACTTGTCAATGCCATAAGAGCTCGTTCCCACTCGTCACGTGTCGGATCCGTACTATATTAATCGGAGGTTCCAGTGGCAGAACATTTCGGACAAAATCGGTTTCCGATAAGTGTGAATAGCTTCATACATAATGTTCTGCCACTGGAACATATAAGGATCCGACGCCCGACAAGTTGGAACGAGCTCGAACAGTTTAAAATTATGATTTAATAAATAAGGTTAATTTTCAAGCCAAATATTTTATTTTACGACATTAAAAACATACTAACTTAACCTTTTTTACATTAATTATACATTTTCTGTTAATCTTCATGTTTCGCAGGTATGAATATTCTAATCTAATCTAAGTTGCAAAGATATGTAACATTGGGGATTCACATTACATGCATTCTCACAAGCAGGCACGTACAAGTTCGCGCTTGAGCATGCCGCATGTGAACCTACAACATAAAAACCAAATCTCAAATGGACATACACCCTGCAACTCCTGCCGACCTTCCCTGAAACAGGGGTGACATAATATTCTCCAGAAAAAAACTAAAAGTACTACAGTTTTTACAATGGAGTCAACACAGATGAAAAAGTTGTGCTACAGACCTGACTTAATTGATGTTTTATTATCAGTTAAGGACCCTAGTTACATAGACGTGCAACGTTTGTCTGCTGTGAAACAGAACATCCGTTATAAATGATGTTCACAATTCATTTATTTCTGATTTTTTCCCCAATAAATGTCAAAAAAATCTTGTCTTTCAAAAATCATGGCCCTTTTACAGTTCTTTCTTAGAATAAGAGTTTTAGGCTTACACGGCCGGCTGATGATGCTGGAGTGATGTTTTTGACATTTCTACGATGGGCTTCATAGAAATGCCCATCGTAGAAATGGGCGACATAGAAAAGCCCATCGTAGAAATGGGCGAAACGTCCGGAAGCTCCAGCTCCCACAGACCACGGCAACAGATCCCGGAAAACATCACTCCAGCAGTTCTTTCTTTCACTAAAAATTCAACACTGAATTTTAAAACATTCAAAATATAGAATCCCTTATTAATTAATATTGAATTATATCTTTACTTATGTGCCAAAATGTATTTTATACTGTTTTCTTATGTATGTGCAAAATTTATTAAGATTTTTGTGTGTTAAGTACTTCTACTACTTTATATCGTCGCTGTTCTGACTCAACCTCGTATCTACAAAAACAGTTTTTTACAGGAAACAAAAAAAACTATTTTTTTCCACCGTTTCAACTTTATTTAAAGTTTTTAATTTTTTTTAAATTACTGTAGTTTATTTAAAACTCAATAATTAAGTTAATAATTACCAAATACAGTGGAACATTTAAGTTTTTATAATTTTAGTGAGATACGAGTTTGCAGAATGTATTATTTGCTTTGAGTGATTACTTACGAGGTTGCTGCATTGAAATTATATAAGTCTTAGATATTTTTAAAAACATTTATTAGTGACCAAGCTATAAAAGATTTCACATAAGAACTTGAAAAATAAAAAAGTAAAAAAAAAATGGTTTTAATATAACAATAAATTTGTTCAATAAAAGAAATCTTGGGTTAAAATTGATCACCCTTAATCATTTGAATGAACCAAATTATCATAAAATGTATGATAATCTCTGTGTATAACATATTTGAGGGATTGTAGATCTCTGAATTTTTTCAGTTTAATTGGTAGTGGCCCCGATAACAAGGGCTTTACTAATACTTGTTCAGGAACATGGCTTTGACGAGGTGAGAGACATTGCCAATCTTCTTTAAATGACAATTTTAATTGAAGACCGTCAGCAAGACTGTATTTTATAGCTCGTATGTCCACAACACAAGGCTCTCCTACTCTAGCTCCAGGTCTTAGAGATTTGTAATAGGTTATATTGGAATAATCTTTAAAGAATTTATGGTCAACATACTTGACCTGATACGGCTTATTGATCCTAGATTCCTTTATAATTTGGACATGCAAAATTGGATGGTGCATGTAATTCTTTGTTTTTTTTTTGCGGGTTTCAATGGTAGCGTGTAAAGAATCGCACTCCATTTGTGTGTGTCCTCTCACGAGGTATTTTTGTAAGGAAGTGACATCATTCCTTAAGGAATAATGTAAAAGAGTATTAGACAGTATAATATTACGATTCTGCGCTGCACAACCATCACTAAAAAATACTATCGGTATATTTTTGTTAGTAATATGGTTCTCAACGTGATCTAGTATACACGAAGAGAATACGTTGGCATCCATTCCTCCTTCTCCTTCATGCCAAACATAGCAGGTGACGTTTGATGTTACAACATCATAAATTGTAAACTGGTGACAAGCCAGTTTCTGTTTAAAATATAAAGATCCTGCAGGTAAGGATGGTACAAGCTGGACAGCTTGAACATCGACGGTAAACATGTTCTGAAGTCCTGCAATCGCCATTTCCTTGTCCCTTCGTTTTTCATCTCTGGCCAAGTTCTTTTCTGCAATGTGTTGTGCAAAAGCTTCAGAAGCAACAAATCCTAATGTATGTGAAAAGCATGTGTCGCACTGGTCCTTACGTGGCTGAAATATTCCAAGTTGCATGGCATCGACTTGTTTCCGGAATAAATTGTATCCGCCTTTCTCCTCAGAAGGTTTATCACTATCAGAAAAATACTTTTCAAATGCTCGGTATACATCTTTAACTGATGTATACGTCATCTCTAAATATTGCTTCGAAGAGCTCTCTCTGCAATAGTGAGAAGGCAGTTTTGGCAGCTCACTTAAAAAGTATTTGATATGCTCTACCTTCGAAGCCTTCTTTATATTTATGCGGTCAACATTTTTAACTTCCGAAATTATACCATGACTGTTTCCTTTTTTTACCCAGTTAAGAACAGTCCACTCTCCTAACGACAAAGTAGACAAAAATATTTGTTTGCAGACAGGCACTCATGCATTTTAATTTTTTAAATAGTATTTGAGGGTGCTTTCCCGTCGTGATAGTACCTTGTTAGTTTTTCGTTGAACTGGAACTTTTTCTACCAGTGCGTTTACATATGCTTTTCTTTGTGGCCACGTCATGAACTCCTAGAAGGAATTAAAAATACTCTGCCTTTCACTGTTACTGATAACATCACACTGCCTTAAATGTTTACTACGAGTGCATTTCAAACTATCGCACCTGGGTTTTAAACAACGAGCTTGACGGACTATTTCATTACAAGGTTTTCCTCTGGCTGCCTTTTTCCTTTCAATGCTCTCATACTCCTGTCCAATTTCTCTGGCTTTTAATAATTTATTTCGCTTCCAGGCAGCAGGTTTTCCTAAACCTTTTCGTGCTCGTCTCTTCTCAACCTCAACGTCTTTGCGAGTTTCAATCAATAAACCTGACGCTTCGTCCAGGTAATAAGTTACTGTGCTTTCACCAATGTCGGCAGTTTCACAGAAATCTTTATCCAAAATTATTTGTCTATTCATCATCAACTCCCGTTCATCAGCTTGTCTTGACGAAGATGCTTGATTCATTAGGGAAAGGCACTCAATGGAATCTGGATTATGTGGGATACTCGAATTGTTCAATGCTAGTTGCAATAAACGACTACTTCTTGAATTGTTTCGTTTCATTTTCTGGAGGAAAAAAAAAGTTCATGGTTAAATTGATTACATGTAGTATAAGTTAAGCGTATATTTTTAAAATATTTCAATTAAAATAATCAAGTTCTCTCAAATTTGCAATTGAATTTTGATAATATGTGAGGTTAAGTACTGGCTATAATATAGTGAGTTTTTTTTACAGAATGCTCTTTAAATATTATGATTAAAACTAAAACAACTTACTCTATACAATGTATATTCACTATTTAAATAACTTTCACTATGTTTAACGTCAAATAACTATTATAAACAAACAAAATCAACAGTGGATGTTTACAAGACTCGACCTGTCAGTGTAGATACGAGAATGCTGCGCTAACCTCAGAGTGCTTCAGACACTATTCACACGACAAAACAGATCTCAAACTCGTATCTTGTGATACGAGTTTGCTGCATTCGACAAACCAGATACGAGTTTGAGTTTTATCAACATAACTAATAAATAATATTTTTAAGGAAGATATGTGTTTGTGCATTAAATGCGCAAGAAAAATGCGCAGATGTTCATAATTTAATCTTAAAAATGCAAAAACTGTAGATACGAGGTTGAGTCAGAGCAGCGACGATATAAGTTTTCTCTGATTTTACTGAAACACATTGAATATATTTGATTATTTTATTTTTTAATATTTACAAATATACTTGTACATATTTTATTTTTTTTACAATTAAAAAAATGTAGTTATATTTTGACAAGCATGTATAAATTGAAATAATGTAAATAAAACTTTTTTTACAAAAACCTATCACTGATATTTCATTGTTATTTATAAAATTGACTATTCCTTGTAGATTTGTGTCTACAAAAAGAGTAAATAATAAACGCAACTAAGCTACACATATAGTGTAACTTCTTGCCTGCGTTATCCCCGAAGGGGTCGCATGTGGCGCTTCGGGACCTATTTATTTTTACAGGTAAGGGGGCCGGCCTCACACCAACCACTTTCAGTTGAAGAATAATAAAATAAAAACTGGAATTACAACTGTCTGACATGTTTACAAAATAAAATTAATTAAAAATGGATATTTCAGTTCTTTAGAAGCAGAGGCTGCAATTTAAGATGTTTTTAATAAATAAGAGAAATGTTTTGGAAGTCATTATTTTCTCATCACTTCCATGTGTTTATATCATGGCAAAAACACCTAGATTGCTGTCTTTGATTCTTACCACTCATTGGACAAACTATTACTGGAAGTGATTGGTGTATACATCCATTAAACCGACATCACATCACTGAAGAAGCTCATCGAAGACATAGATGAAACCTCAAGCACGGTAACAGATTCCGGAAAACAGCCCTCAAGTGTTAACCGCCGGCCGTGTAAGCCGGAAGGTACAATTCAACCATTAGGGGAGAACTTACTTTTTCATCAACGTTTCGCTGTTATTATTACCAACTTTTCCAGGAGACACCCTTGTTGTATGGTGAGCAAGGAATCAAGGATGAACTAGTTAATATATAATACTTCAAAAAATAAATGTGTAATGCCCTCATTGGATAATTCATTGACTTTAAACAAAAGTACCTACTGCATGCAAAAATCGTACTTTAGCTTAATTTTTATACAACGCTGAATCTCCAGATTCTCGCAGATTTTAGATTTCTACATTATAGGATTAAACTTAAGTTACTTGAGAATAACTCAATTTGAGATGGCAGTTTCCTTAACAGTATAACAACATCAATATTTACAATAACACTAATTGAATTACAGCTAATTAATACTTATTTTGACACTGATTAGCAGGTACACATAATATTGAACTAGCGAGACTTGAGCTCGTTAGTGAAAGAAGAGACCGAGCTATCCACAACCTCACTAGATTAGTTCACAAAATAAAATGAAGACCAAAACCTCGGCTTGCAGATTGAGATCAGGATGAGATGGGAGTTACAAGACTTATGACCTGTCGCAGTTTGATGATGATGAGTTGGTGATTTCTTTAAGGCCTGTTGCACTAACCTCCAATCAATATTTGATTTACACATCAAATTTGATTGCTCCATTCTGGTGAGGGCCTCGGTTAAATATTTCTCGGGAGTGGGTAATAATATGATGGAATTTGAAAAGGAAAGATGACGCACATCGGCTGGTTTGCGTACATATATGCAACCAAATTTTTTATTTAATTGGAGAAATTACACTTAATTTTGATTTTGTCTGATTGGAGTTTGGTGCAACAGGCTTCGTGATGTAATCACTCCAAGGGCGAAAGGTTTAGTTAAGGATCCTTTCGTCATGGCAATGTCTCCAATTTCTTGCACCTCAACCCACTTTCCGAAATCAACATCCGATTTATTAAGGAATCCTGTGCGGTAAATTCTCCAGATTTCATGTAATTTGAAGGTCTATGACACTTGGCAGAGGTGTTGGTGTTGATGAAGTGGCAGTTGATGTCCTGATAATTTGTAGCAGAGCTTAAGCCCATAGTGTTGTTTTGCCTTTGTTTTGAAACACTGAGATTGTGGGTTCGAATCCTGGCAGAGCACAAAAAAAATAACATTTATATTTTCAAATATGCTCATCGATAAGTTGAAAAATTCATATACCTTTACCAAAGACCGGTCACCAAAGGTCCTTACAGCTACTGGGTCTTGCTTGAGAATTGGCGCTTTCTGTAGCAAAGACCAAATTTGAAGAGGGCTCTTGAGGTGTCATTCACACAAAAAAAGTGCTCACCAAATAATTCATCCTAATATTATTATTAAGTGGCAGTTGATTTTGGTTAGAAATAAACCAAGATTAAATCTAGATGGAAACACAGTTTTCAACTTGGAGATATTATGTATTTTGACCCACAGATCTTCGTAACACAATATGATATGATCCCCATAACGTTGCTCTTATCAGTCTTTCTAGGACACCGTTTATGTAAGATCTATTTAGTCCCACGATCTTCTTGCTCCCACTTCTGCTGCATACAGTCTTGTGACATATCCGTTCTTGAATAGATTTCTTGTTTATTCGTAAGTTGGATTTACTTCGGTTTCATAGACGTGACTCGAAGAAGCCGTAGTTAGTATAATCTGCTTGTCCCCATCATACTCTGAAACCAAAATTATCACAATCAGTAGTTAAGAAAACACTGTTCTACTGCACGATAACTTTAACCCTAAGTTAACATTAAAGGTCCCTTGCAGTGACAGTAGTCACAAAACGGCGCTCTACAAATCATCATAAACAAGATGTCCTCGGGTAATCACAATGAATAATTGATAAACACATTCGCGGACACACGAAATGTGAAGTAGGCTAGAAAAAACACACTTATTTCATCATCTCAAATTGTATTTTTATTATAATTTATTTATTTATTAATATTTTTTTTTGTTTGACATCCAGAGACGAAACGGCTATTGCCGTGTTCTTTGGATTTCTGTAGGGACGCACGGATGCTACATGTATGCAAGTTCTATCAGATATAGCCGTTTTGTCCCTAGTAATAACGTTTTATCACAACGGCTATTACCATTTCGTCCAGACCTAGACAAGCTCATAGAGCGGCTATAGCCGTTTCGTCCGCGAACGTGTTAATAACTAGCTGTACCCTGCCACCCCTTGTGGTGGCTCCTCTGGTTTCTGTTGGTTGTTGATGGTTTTTTGATGGTTGCCTGGAAACTGATTGTACCTAGACCTCGTTTGTATAGGATGTAGAGCAGTGATTCCTAAAGTGGTCAATATCCCCTGAGGACCCCTGGGGGTCTATGGGATACTCCATGGGGGTCTACGAAAAATTATACAAACCCGTGGCCACCCATCTATCAACAGCATTTTTACGGACAAGATGAACTTTTGAAAAATGCATGCCTATCCCCCCCCCCCTCCCGTCGACGGTAACCCCCAAAATTTTGCAAGTGGTCTATGAGAAATAAAAGTTTGAGAACCTCTGATTTAGAGGATGCCCTAGGGTGCACATAAATCAGCCTGATATTATTACATATTATTAAAAAAATCACTTTCAGCTAATGTCAGACAATGCAAAATAAAATAAATATTGAATTAAGCATTCATTTTTCAAGAAGGCTCTTGAAAAATCTAGAATAATCTGTGATGACAAGAAAAAGGTAATGAGAAACAAATATGGCGTACCAAATTTGATCTTGTGTGTGGCATCATAGTCTGCCAGCTCTTTGGGGTGCTTTCTCTTCTTGTGCGCCCGGCAGTTGGGGTTGTTGGTGAAGGTCCTCGGACACCACAAGCACTTGTAGGGAGTGGCCCCAGTGTGGAGGTTCAGGTGACCCTGCAAATCATCAAAATATTACATTTACAACTCCCCTTCTTTCAGGTTACTTTCCGTGAAATAGGCAAAAAATAATCAGGAATCAAAACCTCAATGTACATACCCCTGACTGTTGAAGAGTATTTTTAAAAATTACAAAACGTCAAACAAACAACCGAACGCTTAGCCTGCCCTTGAGGAACTAACTTGTCTAGACTTGTAATGATGTGACTTTGGAACTCAGGCAGACAGACGCCAGGCGGTTTTAGTTTTCAAATATATTATTTTTTCTCAAGCGCGTACGCGATACGGGATGTAGCAGAATGGTACACTCAAAATTTGCGTATTGCGTATATTTATACTGCTGTCTTCAAAATTTCAATAATACCTAAAAATGAGTATAAAAACTACTTACTTTGTAAGCGTTTCGGCGCTTGAAGCCCTTCTTACATATCTTGCATTCGAACTTAAACTTGTCCTCGTGCATGCACATGTGGTTCTTCAGGCCCTGCCGGGATCTCAGCAGAGCCGGGCACACCGTGCACTTGAACAGCAGGTTCTGGTGCGTCACTCTGTGGCGGCGGAGGAGGCGCTCTGTCCTAAACCTGAAAGAACAAGCAACCATGTTGAAAGCACCGGTTCCCATAGATCACCGAAGTTAAGCAACATTGGGCGTGGTCAGTGCTTGGATGGGTAACCGCTCAGGTACACCGCGTGTCGTTGGCATCTTGGACCGGTCCGTAGTCCGTAGTGGCAACACTTCGGACTCGTAAATGGAAGGTTGTGGATTCTAATCCTGGCGGAGCACAAAAATATACCATTTATATTTCGAATGTGCTCTTCGCTGGGTTGAACAATTCATAAACCTTTACCAATGACCGGTCACCAAAGGTCCATCCAGCCTTACAGCAATTGGGTCTTGCTTGAGTATTGGCGCTTTGTAGCGACGACCAAGCTCGTACACCTCTGCGGCACTACAACAAGTGTCATAGACCCCTAGAGTCTTTAGAATCTAGGGAATCTAGGGATGATTTATTTGGGGAGCGCTGTTTTTGTGTGAATCACACCTCAAGAGCCCTCTATTGGTTTGGTCGTCGCTGTAGAAAGCACCAATTCTCAAGCAAGACCCAGTTGCTGTACGGCTGGATGGACCTTTAGTAACCGGTCTTTGGTAAAGGTTTTATGAATTGTTCAACGCAGCGAAGAGCATATTTGAAAATATTTTGCGCTCCGCCAGCATTCAAACCCACAACCACTGGACTACAAATGTTGTTAGCTTCTTTTTATTTTTGTGCCACTTCTATCAAAGATCGCCGATTGTCATGGTCTATTTTGACCTTGGATTCTGGAGCTCGAAACAGGGGCTTGGTGCTTTTGTTGAGCCACAATGTCCTGTGACATCCTTGAGATCTTCTCCCCTTAATCTTACCTGTGTGATAAGATGAAGAAGATGTATCTCATTTCTCAAAATGTGACTGAAGTACATCAGCTTTCTCTGCTTAATGGTTGGCAGAAGTTCTTTTGATGACCTATTGTCAAACGGGATTTTTTAAGGAATCCTGTGCCAGAGATTTCCTAGATTTCAGAGAATCTAGAGGTCTATGACACTTGTAGTGCTGCAGAGGTGTTGGTGATGTGGCGGTTGACGTCCTGATCCTTTGTAGCAGGGCTGTTAGCTGTGTAGTGTTGTGTTGCCTTTCTTTTGAGACATTGATAGGAAGTGGGGATTGATATTGGTTTTGAATATTACAGGATTAAATTAGGGTGGGAACACAGATGCGAGACTCAGCAATCTAGACCAATACAAATACAATTATATAAGTACCTAACATCTAGAGACTTCACAGGCTTTATCAACAGACAAACAAACACACAATTACATATTCATAACAATATCTTAGGTATGATCTGAGAATCAGATATGAGGATTTGGTATGATCGTCAAGAGTGTATCAGTCTAACAAAGCTCACCTCCTCATACAGTTGGTGGCCATGCATTGATACGTTGGCTCCGAAGTGTGGATCAGCACGTGGTTGACGAGACTGGCTTTCAGAGAGAAGGTGTGACCACACGTGTCGCAGATGAAAGGCCGGAGCTTCTCGTGGACAACTTTTACATGGTTATCCCTGCTCGAAGGTGTGGTGAATCTGCAAATACACAGATAAAGCTGGTATAACATTGCTCCCTCCAATGGTCCTACAGCTCAAATCCAGCCTTGGCCTTCCAAATATTGCACCCGAACTCCTCCTGTCCCCTGCGGCCATCTTCCAATTAGCTTGCATGAACATAACATGATTTTTATCACTTGAAAATTCCATGTTTAAAATGGTCTAGCCAACATAGAGTATTCCGTTTTAAAAAAAAAATGTTTTTATCCTTAGTATGTAAGTGAAATTATTTTGATATTTTTGTGTGCTTTTTTTATCACATTGTATTACGCTTACACCGGTAATGGGGTGCAACATGATTTCTTCTTTTGTTAATTTGTCTAATGTGCTATTTTTATGTTGTGCCTGTTGGTGTATGATTGTGAATAAATAAATAAAAAAATAAATAAATAAATAGACAAAGACAGTCCAGACCTGATTTACGCGACCAAAACCAGAGTAAAGACAATAAAATTAATTGTAACCTTTGAAAGAGAGCATTTACTGTCCCGTGAGAGACAACAATGGTTGACGTAATAGGCACAACAAAAAGCTACATGACATTAACAGAGAGCCCAATGTGATCAGTTCCATCAAAGTAGTGAGCTGGGCAGATATTTAGAATAAAAATGACGTCAACCCAATTAAGTGCCTAACACCTTCAAGGTCGAAGAAGACCAGAATGTGATGGATGAACAGTGTCGACAAAAATGCAGCCAAGGCAGACATACGTAGCTGGAGAACAAAGGCGATGGACAGGCGGGAATGGAGGAGTATTCTGGATTCAACCGAGGCCCGCCCAGAGATGTCGAGCTCATGATAATGATGATGAGACAACAGACAGTTGGTAAGTGCTTGAATGTATTCTTGATGTTCTTTCAAATCTAATCTAATCTAATCTAATCTAAGTTGCAAAGATATGTTACATTGGAGATTCACATTACATGCATTCTCACAACCAGACACGTACAAGTTCGCGCTTGCACATGCCTCATGTGAACCTACAACATAAAAACCAAATCTCAAATGGACATACACCCTGCAACTCTTGCCGTCCTTCCCTGAGACAGGGGTGACATTGGCAAAGTGAACCATTTTTACAGCATGGGTGGTCAGCCGCATACCAACCTATAAGTCAAGGAACACACACACACGACAAATTACATTTTATACATCACTAAATAATAATATCCAAATACAAAATATCCATTTACAAATAAAAACAAATTCCAATTTAATAAACCCTAGCCGCCAACATTACAGATCAACCGCCATTTCTTTCTGTCCTTACATACTTCTTTCATTTCCTCCAGAGTCATAATTTTCTTCATACAGGCTCTTCTTTTATTATGACTCTGGATATTCCATTCATTCGCAATTTCGGATATTTGGTCCATCCATACCTTTCTCGGTCTTCCTCTACCACGACATCCATCTATTCTACCAACATATACTTTCTTCGTCAGTCTTTCCTCATTCATTCTCTCCATATGCCCAAACCATCTTAACAAACTTCTTTTAATCTTCACTTTCACACTTTCTCTTGCACCACATTCTTCTCTTACAAAATCATTCCTCACTCTGTCACTCCGTTTTTTCCCAATCATACTTCTTAGAAAGTCCATTTCCTAGAAAGTCATCCTAGAAAGAATTTAACATATCACAGATGTTTTTTTTTTTTTTTTGCACATTGTTTTTTGTGGGTTTCGGGTATTTATTTTTATTGTACCTGAACGCAACGGAGTACGGCATGTCGTATTTGAGCGACGGACGTATCGCATACATTTTTATGGGAAAAGCAGTTTAACCCTTTAAATGCAGGTGACACGCATAGGTGTCATGCGTAAACTTGCATACAGTACGACTGTCAATCATAGACGTCAACCTTCTTTGAACTTATACCTGACATTTGTGTTAAAGAATTAAAAAATCTGCAAGTGAAATGTGCTAAACCTTTGTGATTGTTGTTCTTGAATAACTAATACATGTGACTATGCACATAGTTTGTTCACATGTGCTGTCAATCAATTAAGGTAGGAAATAATAAATGTTTTAGAAATGTGCTAGAAAAAGTATTCTGTACTGAGGGTATTCATATAGCCAGAATATTCAGAAGCGAAAAGGTTAAGAAAGTTTTCTGTTTTAATAGAAATAATCTATTTTCCCTTACCTGACTTTGCAGTGTTCACAGGGATATTTGAAGCGCACGCTGGCAGGAATGTCGTGCAATTTCCGGTGAGACTGCAGTGACATCTCCGTGGCACATTTCTTACTGCACACCTCGCACACAAAGCTGTAGTCTTCCTTCTTGACATGCACAGATGCGTGGATAGAAAGGTGGTGTGTGTTTGCAAAGCATTTATCACAGTGGTCACATCTGTAATTATAACAGAATATTTACACTTACTTCACGTGTCCAGAACCACCTATGCGAGGTATCTCCAGTGACTAGCGGCAGCCACTGCATTGTCGTTTCCTTGAAGCAGGTCCGTTAGTGTGCATTTTTCACCAATTAAGGGGCACACTGACATATGCGCCGAGTCCTGGATATCCCCGCAGTCACACGGGGTGTCTTGTCCACGGTTTGTCCTGCACCTTGTCACCCCAGTCCTGAGACTGTTGAGGGCTCTCCAGGTATTGTATGGTAGATGGTTGCCTGGTGGTTGTCTTGGCAGTATTTACATTAAATCAAATGATTTATAGAGCGCCGTTTTTATAACTCCTGTCACTGCAAGGGCGCTTTCAGCATTGAGAAAGTTGTGGGAAAAGGTAAGTCTTTATTTTCCTGTATAAGGATTTAGCACTTTTTCTGAGGGCAGCCAATTCCAGGTGGACGGTTCTGCAACAACGATCCTGAACTATGTGGTCAATTTTCTACATGTTAAGGGGGCAATAATTGTGAGTGTGCCTTCCAGAGATTGCAGAGAGAGCTCCCTGTCACTCAGATTTCTTGGAATGACCAGTTTCTGCAGATACTCTAACGCAACTCCTATCAGTGCCTTGTGCTATGTGAGACCCAGTTTGAATTTTATTCGTTGTGGAATGCTCAGCCAGTGAAACTTCTGCACAAGCTAATTAATTAACAATTTGAATAAAATTTACACCTTGTGGTGGCTTGTCTGGTTACTGTTATTGTATCATGCTGCAGCCGCCATTCTGTTGGGGATGGCCAGTATATCCATTGAAGTGTCTCCACTGTGTTCTCCACTGTCTTACCAAACTTATTTCAGTCTAAGAATTCCCCTGCCATAAGGTGAAAATAGTTTAAGCATATTTCTGCTCTCATTTTCTTTATTACTCCAGTCATTTTTATACAGAAGACTAAGTCGGCATGTAAACAATAACCCATGTAAGTTTCATTGTATTCTGTTCAACAGTTTAGGAGTCCATACAGGACAAACATACATACATCAGTTTGATTTTAAATATTAGAGAGTACATGTGAAACATTGTTTGTGCCTACTTGATTCCTTTGTTGATGTCGTGTTTCCGGTCATGGTAGTAGATGACAGAACTACTGCGGAGCTGCTTCCCGCAGATGCACAGCACCTGAGGCTTGAACCCTGGGTGCTCCGTCAGCATGTGTCTCCTCAACGGTCTCCAGCCCTTCATATCCACCAAGCACACCTGGCATACAAAGCTGAAATGAAACATGGTAATTGTTTGAGTTATAAGAACTAATAATCCAATGAACCAACGGATTTGCTCTGTCCTGTATGAATACCAGAGCCCAAAGACTGTACCTCGAGAATAAAATATTGGGTAAACTCCCTTCGATCACGTAAATCGAAGACAAACAAATTGATGAAAACTCATACATTGTTCTAAATTGCTCACTAAGAGTGCCGTCGTATTTCGATTTACACGATTGAGGGTACTGGTGCCCATCAATAGGCAAAAATTAGTTTATTTTGGCAACACAATGACAAATATTCACTCATATATTCCTATTCATGCAAAGAAGAATTGAGGGACGACGGGTTCCAGGTCGAACGAGAACAATCTTTGGTGAAGAACCTGAAACAATGGTTTTGACGGAAGCACAAGATCTGTCTTTGAGAAGAGAATGATGAACACCGAGGAGATGGAAGAAGTGTGCAGAATAAAGGTACAAATAATCCTTGAACTTACTTCACACATGCAACAGGTTTCTTTTCCTCTTTGGCCTCCTCCTTTGTTTCTTCTTTTGTTTCTTCCTTAACTGGCGGCTCATCACACAACTTCAGCTTCTTTTTTGTGTATTTTCGTGTAGGCCCAACTTTTTTCTTTTTCACTATGTCCTTTTTCAATTTCTTTTTTAAAGACTTTTTTTTCTTTGAAGTACTTGGACCTAAAAAGACAATACATATACGCCAATATATAATATGAAAGTGCATGCTAAGAAGATATAATTTGAAGCTCGTTGAATTTGCTATAACAGTCTTCTTTGTCGAGTCAGACGCTACACTATTTTTGCCCAGTGTGGGCAATCTCCACCGCTCCATCATTACCCTCCATCATTACCCTCCATCAGGTTTGCCAGTGAGAAGCTTGTTGGGCAGGCCGGACAGATCCAAAGATGCTCCATGGACTGTTGGACTTCGCATTCGCAGAGCGTGGTGCTAAATATCATGTCAATTAACATTGCAGGCCATAACAGTGATATTGGTTTGTGCTTCTTCGTTGTAGAAAAAACACGACTCCTGATGATGTTAACGACTTAGCATTCAAAATTGACTGAATTCTGCTGTGGCTTTTTTGTAAATATAAAGCGTTGAACAATAATCAATTTGGGACATCACAAACACACTCAACAATTAAATAAAGTTTAAAACTTTCACTTTCATGGCCGGTATTAATAATAAATAAATCACTTTTCCGCGAAGACAATGAAAACCGCTATGGCGATTTGAAAACTCGTCCTGAAGATGCTTTCCGCTCGTGAAAGCGAAACGTCGGCAGATGTGGGAGCTGCAAGTAGAACATGGTCAAACACGAAAGAACACAAAAGTGATTTATTTATTATACACTCACCAATGTTTTAACCACATCTTGCGATGGACACTTCATGATAATTTTACAATTTGCTTGGTTCAATTTAAAAAACTTTATTTTACACAATTCTTTATAGGATTTGCTCACATTAGGTTCACACTTTAAGCTTTTGTACTTCTCGTATAACAGCTCCAGTACTAATCGAGTACTAATGCCCTTCAAAGCACTGTAATCCGTATTTATAGATGACTTAAGAGTATTCTAGCATACACCAGACAATGCCAGAATTGTCTCGAGCAGAAGCTTCGAGCAAACACAAGTAAGTACAACCATCCAAATACTTGCGTCTAGACACACATATACAAGTGAGTAAAAACACACAGACACACAATTATAAGTCAACATACACAGACATAAGCTCATACATTCGTAACAATAATTTAATTAAATTTCAAAATTTGTTTACTTACTCGGGCACATATTCGCCAGAAAGTCATCATTATCAAAATCACTGAAATCTTCTGTTTTAATTGTCACATCCAACGTCTCAAGCTTGACGGAGACATTTCTCAGGTTGTACTGACTGGGCAGACTCTCCACCTTGTCTATGCCCTCCTTGTCTTCTTCCTTCTTTGCGCCCTGAACATTTACGGCAGAGAGGATCATTTGAGTGTTGTGACATTTGGCGGCAAACTCGTCAAAGGACAAAAGCACAGAGCGGCAAAATTCACAAACCAGTGTTGGTAAGGCGTCAAAATCAGCGTCAATCTGAAACAAAATGTTTGAAAATATTTTAAATTAGAACTTGCTATTTCAGAAACATCCCACTTTTCAATGCAGTAGTTGATGTGAGGCTGGTCCCTTAACTGACAAAATAAAAAGGTTGAGACTCTATTATGTAAATTGCCAAGATATATTGTCATTTAACGCCTATATTTAATACACACCCACAGGCGGGCACATATAAGTTAGCGGTAACAAATGCTGCATGTGCACTTACAAAAAGAAAAACCAACCTCAAATGGCCATAAACCTTGCAACTCCTGCTGCCCTTACCTGAAACGGGGTGGCATTGGCAAAAGTGAACCAAGTTTTTACAGCATGGGGGTCTGCTTCATATCAACCTATTAGTGATTTTATTCTTTAATCTTGAATAACAAATAGGTTGAGGCTCCCAAGGGAAAAAAAAAACATATGAAGTAGCACATTATGTGTAGCTTAGATTAAATAGGAACTCTAGTATCAGATATTAGAGATTTTTTAAGCCATTTCTTTTACAAGCTGCAGGAGAGCACTGAAGACGCACCTTTTCACATCTAACCCTGACTCCCTTGGCTCAAAAACACAAGTACAAAAACGAATAAATCAGAAGGTCGCACTGTAAATAACAAAGACAAATATTAGACGTCACCCAGCCAGGTTGCTAGGAAGAAAGCTCAGTAATATTACTTATTGGTATCTAAAGACCCTGATCACATAGACCTTTAACATTTGCTGCGGAGAAAATAATCGAATTGGGAACTCCTTTCTGTTTCATTGTTAAAAAATATATATTTAAAAATAAAACGATTTGAGAACATCTGTACCCGAATAGCCAAATACTTGAGAACCAGCTCCTTGATATTTTTTCCTTCATTGGCTGAATCTTGGTGAATTGGTTCCTTGTTTTCACCGCAGAGGCGACAGACACTGTTCCACTCCATTTTAGCTGATTTTCTCAAATATTTTTCACATGTAAGTTCACACGGATAATTGAGGCGATATAATGTGTATTTTAGCTTGAAAATTGATATGTATGCATGAAATACAAGTGTTTTAAAATTATTATTAATGTGCAACAAAATAACAATCTCCAATGAAAATATTTGACAGTTCAATACGAAACCCTCTTCTTCTTTTATAAACAAAATTTCGTGATGTATCTGTGGTGATGACGATTTATCAAGAAGAATCAAAGCGCCAATGTCACACATAAAACAAAAGTGTACAGTTTCTCCAAGCGCTCTTTCTCATGATCCGGTCCAATCCCGGGGAAAGTCTGCAGGATTATCAGTTTTCATTCTATACACAAAAATATATAATGTTAAGATGTTTTTTTATAATATTTAAAAGTACCTACTTATGGTTAATTTTGATATACGACCCTTCTCAAGTTTTGTCTAATACGACCCTGCTTCAAGTTATATGCGAGCCGTGAAACCATAACACGCAAAACACAACATTCCCGCTTGGCAAATTGACGTGCAAAAAAGTTAGGTTATTATTTACAGTGAAAACGTTTATGAAACAAAACATAAGATCCTGAATAAATATGTCGGAGCCAAGCAGTAAAGAGCAAGCCGCCATGAAAACCCCCATGGTCTACGTTTGCGGAGGTAATTTATACTTCTATTTCAGTCATTATCCAATTCTTAGAGATTTTGGTGTGCTTGGTTGATACGTTTTTTTCTTTGTGAACTGTGATGTTTCAGAATGCCACAGAGAGAATGAGATCAAGCCCAGAGATCCCATCAGGTGCAGAGAGTGTGGCTACAGAATCATGTACAAGAAGAGAACTAAACGACGTATCCTTTTCAAATCATCAACAGCATTAAATCACTTTAATACTTGAGAGGAACGCAACTAAGCTACATATATAGTGTAACTTCTTGCCTACCGTTAGCTCCAAATAGGTCGCATATTAGGATTCGGGACCTATTTATTTTGATAGGTTTTTATAGGCTGGCCTTGCGTCAACCACTTGATTTCAAGTGGGGGTTTCCCAGCTCCTGAGAGGATTATTTATTTATTCTAATTTAGTATTATTAGGGCTGGTTCTCATTAATGTAAAGGCTGAGTATACCTTACTGGTATCATTCTTTTGGGGTTTGAAATAAACACTGAAACGAGAAATCATTTCTGACACCCTCTGTGGGGATCGAACCCTTGCTCTCGACATGGAATGTAAGCATTCTACCAACTGAGCTATTGACTGGACTTTTTACGAGCTTGGTCGTCGCTATAGAAAGCGCCAATTCTCAAGCAAGACCCAGTTGCTGTAGGGCTGGATGGACCTATGGTGACCGGTCTTTGGTAAATGTAGATTACTTTTTTTAATCCAGCGAAGATCATATTTGCAAAATTAAATATTTTTGTATGCTCTGCCGGTATTCAAACCCACTACCTTCCAATTAGGAGTCCGAAACATTAACTACTAGATTATGGACCAGCCGTCAATAGTCAAGTTGTTATGCAGCATTATGATTTTCTTGCTTGCATACATCTTTGTATAAATTAGAAAACTTATGAACAGTACCCTTAGTACGAGTTGCAAAACTTGAGTAATGTAAAGTTTACGGCAATTATTAAAGAGTGATTTCCCCCAAAATCTGACTTCTTGGTTTGTTTGAACTTGATTTTCTTCATCACTGTAACTCTTTTGCTAAGACCATAAAGTGTAAGAAACAAAAAACGGCAGATTTTGGGAGAAATCACACTTCCGTAAACTTTACTTTTCTCAAGTTTTGCAACTAGTACTAAGGGTACTGATAAAGATTGTAATACCATCTGTAATACATGGCTTCAATTAAATTTAGGTGACAGCTAAAGGAGGGTCCTGTTATTGCCTACAAAGTGAGAACAATGGGTTGTATGTTGTTTTTTTCAACAAAATACTTCTAAAATTGTAGCAATTCAGCTAAATTCACATTGAACTACCAAAAGTGTCATTTTACAAGATGATGATGATGACGTTAGTTCCGATTTTCACCACATTCAGTTTTAGTTGTGTCGATTTGTATTTCTTATTGTTATAATTACTTGAATCTACATCTATGTATTGATTTCCCTTAACCCAGCTCACAGTCGTCGTCTTTGATGCCAGATAGGAGGACGGACAGACACAGCAAGGAAAACAACAAATCTATTTTTTATCAAATTAGTCTTTTATTTGTAATTTAATAAAAATATTACAATTAACCAATAAATAAGTACTTATAAGTAATTCATGACTTTTTAATGTCTTATAAAACAAAACATTTATATTAATTTATAAGTTATCTAGGTGATATGGAAGACTTGCACATTTCTGGGTTGTAAACTCTACTCCTCAAATAAAGTCATTGGGACTGATATGCCGTTATTCGCGAGATCAGCGTGGTTTGCTCTCAAAAAATATGCTTATAAAAAATACATTAAAATGCTCAATTTTAATGTCGAAATAAAGGACTTTACACTATGTTGAATATGTCAGCTTGATATTGTAACAGTTCCAGACTAACTATACGTAAGGAAGAAGTGGGAGCTGATTTGGCAAAGGACAAAATACTGAATATGTCGGAAGCGTTCTCCGCCTGGGTCGCGTCGTAAGGAAGCTAACCAGGCGGGCATTCTACGCATAACCTACAATACGTTACATCATATCATATTTACATGCATCAGGACAATATAATGATAATATGTAATAGAAGCATCTACATTACTTTTGTACATTAATGTAAGTATAATAATATAAAAATCATCACTTCCGTAAAGATAGATTACTATGGCATGGCAATACAGTTGTTGGCACAGAGCTCGCTATGCATGTGATGACAGGATTGCACATTCTGTATAAACTACGTGGGTACTTAATTATAGATTTGGCACTAAGTATCTGTGGCACTATGATTTACATGAACTTCATCCGTACTGTCACTGTCGTGTATAGTTCTGGGTTCACAGGAAGGGGAAGGAGTGATATGATCGTTGGGGCTGGTGGGATCCGTGTCCTGCTCCTCTTCATCTGAGGAGTCTGCACCGGGAGGCAGCAGAGGAGGCGCCATCGTCGTCGGATCCCACTTTTCCAACTTCGTGGGGTCTTTCTCGTGTAGTTTCTGAGCCAAGATTTGCAAACTTGCCAAAGAATTATCGCAGTCTGTTGTATCAATATCAGTCAAGCTTACTCCTGCTCGTTCTATCTCGGCAAATGTCCCAAAAGGTAATTTCCCTAAACATTCTAATCTCATGACGTGCATTTTACTTCGGAGATGCTTCGCCAGATGGCCGTGTATCCTAAATGCAATTCCACAGTCCGAGCACTTGAAAGGCCGTGGATTAGTGGTTGTCGCGGCACCGAACGTTGAAGTCATGGACACTTTATTGTGATGAGATCCAGAGCGCTCGTGCTTCTGGAGGTGACCTCGAGTCCGGAAGCTGACAGCGCACGCACTGCAACGAAACGGCCGCTCCATGTAATGGATGTTGATGTGTAAACGCAGTTGTGAAGGTTTTGAAAATGTCTTATTACAAACCACACACACAGATCTTCCATCTTCAGTAAGATGTCCTTTAGCAAACGTTACTGCGGACGAGTATTCCCCAGACGGAGCTGTCAGCTTGAAGCCCAGGCCTCCTGCTCCGACAACCACCTTGCGGGCCACTCCTATGCTATCAGGATTCAGCTTTGCTACTTCGCTGTCCTTTTCATTGCTGATATTTCCATCATTACTATTCAAATGACTGCTGGCTTCTTTAGATAGCTTCTCACTTAATTTATCAGAAGCATTCCCTAAATGGCTATTGTCTGTCTCTATATTTGACTTGGCACTCACAACTTTCAAGTATTCAGAAGCAACAAACTTTGCATTATCAGTGTTGACCGAGGACTCAGATGTCGCAGCGGTTGTGGTTATTTTTTCAGAACTGACTGTAAGCGGAGGAGTAGACAACCGCATTGAGCTAGCCGCTATTTCCGCTAACGTTTCTATGGCCGAGCTTTCTGTGGAAGTCTGCAATTGAGAAGTTTGCATTTGAGGAATGGGAACATCT
Source organism: Agapetus fuscipes (assembly GCA_951799405.1). Classification (NCBI taxonomy): domain Eukaryota; kingdom Metazoa; phylum Arthropoda; class Insecta; order Trichoptera; family Glossosomatidae; genus Agapetus; species Agapetus fuscipes. The sequence goes on along the minus strand of OX637355.1, from coordinate 12,780,055 downwards.
AGTTTTATCGCAGCCCGCACAATAACTGCAGGTGATTCTGATATTACACACGAGGTTTTTACTTTGGAGCTTTGAGTCATAATTGTATTATCAATTGTTGTTATACTTTTTAAGTTTAAACTGTCACTGAGCACAGCATTGATATCCAGCTGCCGCGGCCTTCCATTTGTGTACTGACTTTGCTTGATCCGAGAATCCTGAAGGGCCTTCTCCGTGAGGTACGCCTGCAGCATAGGTTCATCGTCCCTCCAATCTGCTCGTCGTTGAGGCAGCTGAGACGTGCTACGAGCCAGAGATACCAGCAGACTCGGTTCTCCGACGGGAGTTAAAATATCTGACGCAGAACTGAAATCTCCTTTGCTAAGATCCATAGGTTTGCTTTGGTCTAATGGGAAGAAGTTTGGGCGTACTTCGGGGTCTTCTTTGCTTGTGAATGAAGTCTTCTTTATGACGCTTGAAGTGGTGTCTGTGTGTGCTGGGTTTTGTTGGGGTATGGCTGTTGAGCTGCAGGGTGTTGGTGTTTCTGATGTGGACGAGTAGGGGTAGGTGGTGGGCCTGGCAGAGGTGAGCAGGCCAGGGGCAGGGCGCCCGCCCCACAGGGACAAGAGACAGTGAGCAGCCTCGTGCTCCAATCGAGACTTCCAGGAATCTGTATCTGTAACAACATTACACAATGTTAACACATCTTCAAAATGAAGCAAGTTTGCAAGGAGAACACCCCTAGCATCAAACTTTATGTCAAAATTCAACGGTAAGTAACTGAAACACCTATTGAGAGTATTTTAGTTTCTATATATATATTTTTATATTTTGTATTGTTTGTGTATTAATTAACACTAATCTAATCTAATCTAAGTTGCAAGGATATGTTACATTGGAGATTCACATTACATGCATTCTCACAACCAGACACGTACAAGTTCGCGCTTGCACATGCCTCATGTGAACCTACAACATAAAAACCAAATCTCAAATGGACATACACCCTGCAACTCTTGCCGTCCTTCCCTGAGACAGGGGTGACATTGGCAAAGTGAACCATTTTTACAGCATGGGTGGTCAGCCGCATACCAACCTATAAGTCAAGGAACATACACACACGACAAATTACATTTTATACATCATTAAATAATAATATCCAAATTCAAAATATCCATTTACAAACAAAAACAAATTCCAATTTAATAAACCCTAGCCGCCAACATTACAGATCAACAGCCATTTCTTTCTGTCCTTACATACTTCTTTAATTTCCTCCAGAGTCATAACCTTCTTCATACAAGCTCTTCTTTTATTATGACTCTGGATATTCCATTCATTCGCAATTTCGGATATTTGGTCCATCCATACCTTTCTCGGTCTTCCTCTACCACGACATCCATCTATTCTACCAACATATACTTTCTTCGTCAGTCTTTCCTCATTCATTCTCTCCATATGCCCAAACCATCTTAACAAACTTCTTTTAATCTTCACTTTCACACTTTCTCTTGCACCACATTCTTCTCTTACAAAATCATTCCTCACCCTGTCACTCCGTTTTTTCCCAATCATACTTCTTAGAAAGTCCATTTCAACAGTATGGACTTTACTAATTTCACTTTCATTCACCGTCCAGGCCTCGCTTCCATACATCAAGGTGGGTAAAAGTATGCCACTGCGTACCGCCAATCGAGCATTTTTTGATATGTTTTGATTTTTGGCGATACAAGCTGTGGCACCCAGTACACACCTGCCCTTCATTACTCTGAAACACTGAAAATTCATAATATTCAATAATTTATTTAGTTTAAGGATTTAAATCAAACTCTGTTTTCATATATTTTTATCATCATTGGCACAAAAACCTGTGGTGCGTCTTAGACTCCTTGATCAACCACAGCCACCGTTGCTTTTCCAACTGTCTCATAGCCCAACCCAGTCAATGCAAGACAAGAGGAATGGAACTTAAGAGCAACCTTACTAACTGCTTTAAGACCTTGTAAGAAACTTCCTAAATTATCATCATGGTATGGAAATCAAGAGTACGTCTTGGCCACCTTAATCAACCACAGCCACCGTGCACCTGTTCAACGCCTTCCAGTTCCAAGCTCTTACTGCACTACAGTATGCCACCACTCTGACAAGCCAGCCGTCTTGATCTGTGTCTATCCACTTTTCTGCACCCCTCAAGATCCATCGCCACAACTTAACACCCTTTAACCCTTCAACTTCGGGTGACATGCACAGGCATCAAGTGTAAACTTGCATACAGTGCAGCCGTCAATCATAGACGTCATCCAACTTTGAACTTATCCCTGACATCTGCGTTAAAGAATTCAAAAGTCTGCAAGTGGAAATATGTGCTAAACCTTTCTGATTTTTGTTCTTGAATAACTAAAACATGTGACTGCTCACATGTTTGAAGTGTCGTCAATCAATTAACGTAGGAAATCAATAAATCTTCCATACTGGAGGTATTCATCTAATCTAATCTAAGTTGCAAAGATTTGTTACATTAGAGATTCACATTACATGCATTCTCACAACCAGACACGTACAAGTTCGCCCTTGCACATGCCTCATGTGAACCTACAACATAAAAACCAAATCTCAAATGGACATACACCCTGCAACTCTTGCCGTCCTTCCCTGTAACAGGGGTGACATTGGCAAAGTGAACAATTTTTACAGAATGGGTGGTCATCTGCATACCAACCTATAAGTCAAGGAACGATACAGATTCATACAGCCAGAATATTCAGAAGCAAAAAGGTTAAAGGCTCTAATGCTCCATTCCGCTGAGCTTTGCCAACTTTTGCAATAATTACAATGCAATGTTGCTCACCACTAGATTCTGTTTCCGCCTCATTGCCATCATCTTCAGATTCAGTATCTTCCTCAGACTCTCCCATATCCTGGCTGGGCTCCTCGTTGTCCACTTCTTCAGATGGACTGATCCCCAGTTCACAGCACTTCTTGTAGTGGGCCTTGCTCTTCATGTGCTTCGTGAGGTTGCCCTTCGTCTTGAAACTGGAATGAAAGAAATAAAAACTGGTTACATCTGAAACACGATAATACAAGGAGTATTCTGCCAGTTAAAGTGCTCCACCGATCGATATAAGCATTAACCAACTGTCAGTTTGTTATATTCAGTAGTCTCCTGACAAATAAGCATAACTAAAAGCTCTCTAAAACAATGGTTGGAAGCCTCATCACAACGGAAATTCTTACCTACCAGTGGCGAAGCGTGCCATACAAGCCGGTTCCCATCGGCTTCCCTTTTAAATGATGTAACAAAGTAGTTAAAAAATATAGGCACAAAGTAAAAAAATACATTTAAAACCAAAGAAACAATACATATTTTTCCCCCATTGAAACCATGCAGTCCGGTCGTCCGGTCGATAGCTCAGGTGGTTGAGTGCTTGCATTCCACGCCGAAAGCTCGGGTTCGAATCCCACCGAGGGTGTCAGAAATGATTTCCCGTTTTGGTGTTTATTTCAAACCCCAAAATAAAATACCGGCAAGGTTTACTCAGCCTTCACAAGAAATGAGTACCAGCCCCCTCGGGAGCTGGGAAACCCCCCACTTCACTGAAGTGGTTGGCGTAAGGCCGGCCCCCTTACCTGTAAAAATAAATAGGTTCAACTCGCCACATGCGACCCCTTCGGGAATAACGCGGCAAGAAGTTACACTATATGTGTAGCTTAGTTGCGTTTTTTTTAGTTGCGAGTTGCGTGCGAAACCATGCAGTCTACTTTATTATCATTTCTGCCTCATTTTAAACGGGAAACCGGCTTGTATGGCACCCTTCGCCACTGTTACCTACCGAATATTGGTAATATTTGTATGAAGACCTGTCAATCCAAGATGGCCACAAGTGAAAAGCTGATTAGTCTTCATGCAAATATTACCAATATTCGGTAGGTAGAATTACCGTGGTGATGAGACTCCAGCCCTGTTCTGTTCAGTTGAAGCCTATTTACGGTGTCACCCCGTGTAGAGCAAAGAGTGTGTCATCTGCCATCTATTTAGTTGACTCTACACAATTCAAACAAATAAGATGGGGAAACCCCTCTGAGGGCCTTAAAACCAGGACTAGAGGGGTAATTTATCTTACAGAGTACATACTGAAAAAATAAAATAATAACTCTCAAATGAACATGAACCCTGCAACTTAGTAACAGTAAGAAGTTGCACTGTGTGTGGATTAGATAATTACCTGAAAGCGCAGTGTTTGCAGGTGAAAGGTCTGACATCGGTGTGAGTCCGGATGTGCTTCTTGAGCATGGAGGGCTTCTTGCACCGGATTCCGCACTCGGCGCACACGTACCTCCCTCGTCCTCTGCCTCGCACATACGTGTACTCCTCGTTGCTCTCAAATCCTCCCGTCACACCTTTGCCACACTTGCTTACACCCAAATCGGTGCCGGATGTTTTGGCGTCTTCGTTTCCGTCACTATCAGAGTCCTGGAACCGTAAACGTAAGTTTCATTAATATGTTTTAGATGGTAAATGTGAACATAAAAAAATTGTGAAACAATTTTTCACAAAATGGCACTTTTGAGAGATCTATCTATAATAATTAGGGACTGGAAAATTTCGCGATCGCGATAAAACGAATTTATTCGGGAATTATGATGTTTTTACGCGAATAACGCGAAATTTGAGGTTTTTCGCAAATATCGCGAATTTTCGTACTTTTGGTAGAAATTGTGCGAAAAAGTTGTCATGTGTCACTTTTGCAACGCAACGATTTTGTGGGAAAGAAAAAATTCCTGCGAAAACCCTTTAAAATGTGCAATGCACAGGAAAATTGGTCGGTGTTATAGCCGAGGGGGCCAAGTGGTAACACTTCGGACTCTTAACTGGAGGTATGTGGGTTCGAATCCCGGCGGAGCACAAAAAATATCCCTTTTATATTTTCAAATTTGCTCTTCGTTGGGTTGAAAAATTCATCAACCTTTACCAAAGACCGGTCGTCAAAAGGTCCATCCAGCCTTACAACAACTGGGTCTTGCTTGAGAATTGGCGCTTTCTACAGCGTAGAGACCAATCTCGCAGAGAGCTCTTGAGATGTGATAAACACAAAAACAGCGCTCACCAAATAAATCAGCCTAATTTTCCTTTTTTACTTTCTTGCTATAGCCGAAGGCTATAAAGAAAGTTATGATTTGGTGTAAAAAAAAAATTTCGAGGTTTTCACGGAAATGAGTTGTCCTGGTGCAGGACATGCCAAAAAACACTATCTTTCAAAAACGTCCGTCTGTATGTATGTATGTATGTATGTATGTATGTATGTATGTATGTGTGTGTGTCACTTTCCAAAGTATAAGACCTAGAGATACCAAATTTTGGCTACATCAACTTTTTTGGACATGTATTAAGTATGAATAACATGGCATTACACCAACTTGAAAATTCAAGATGGCTGCCATACAAAAAAAACATAAAATTGCACTTTTCTCAAAAACGGCTCCAAGAATTTTTTTTAAATTTTCAGAGTTGCCATTTATTAGTTTTTAACTTAATAAATTAGTTATGGCAATACTCTTACTAATCTGTGTCTATGGGCTGCCATATGAAAAAAACAAACGATTGTGATTTTCTCGACAGTTAAGGGGTCAACAAAAATATAATGTTCTACAATATTACGGACAACATAAATTTCTACAAATTTACAAAAAAAATTTTTTGAAAAAATAAATATAAAGCACCGTTTACACGACCTGAAATTTTAAATCGAAAATATTACAAAAACCTATTAAAATGCAAGATATTTGAATTTGTTTTAGATTTGATAGAAAGAACAAGCTTATCACTTTAATTCGTAATCATTTTTTTTTTACTTTTTTGAAAATTCAAGATGGCTTCCGAAGAGCTGAAAATTTAAAATGCGATTTTCTCAAAAACGGCTCCGACGATTTTTCTGAAATTTTTTGTGAATCCATTTATATAATAGTGCTATCTAATAATTATAATCATTTCTTCATCATAATCTCGATTTAGGGAGTTGCCATATAAAAGAAAAAAATAATGGAAAAATTCTCGGCAGTTAGAGGGTTAATAAAAAAATAATGTAGTACAAATGTAAAATAATAATAATAACCTATATATTGCCATCATTATTTTTTCCAAAAAGTGAATCAAAAGTATAGCCGCCATACAGAGTGAAAATTTTCCATACAAAATGTATTAGCAATTTTCTTGGTAGTCAAAGGGTTAAAAATAGATAAATGGCTGCGATTCTTAAAATTTTATAAATACCAATAATAATCAGTCGTTACTTTTTCAAAATATAACTAAAAAGTTTACCCACCATACAAAGTACTAGTTTGCATACAAAAGGGTTCAATGACCATCTATAATAATCTAGAATATAAGTTGCAATGAAATATAAACATTCAAAACTAATATGAAATGCATGCCCACAAACAGGTATGTGTAAGTTCGCGCTAACGAATGCTGAATTTGTACTTACAAATTAAACATAAAACTTGCAACTCTTGCCGACCTTCCTTGAAACAGGGGTGACATTGACAAAGTGAATTATTTTTTACACTTTGGGAGGACTGAGAAATGCGAGAAAATTGAGATAAAGACTGAATGAAAAAAGAGTGGAGGTCTATAATAATCTATAATCTATAATCTAAGTTGCAAGGATATATTCATTTAAAGCTCTCAGATGTATGCCCACAAACCAACAAGTGTAGTTCGCGCTTACAAATGCTGAAAGTGTACTTACAAATAAAATCCAAACCTCAAATGAACATAAGCCCCACAACTTTTGCCGACCTTCCCTGAAACAGGGGTGACATTGGCAAAGTGAACCATTTTTTACAGTATGGGTGGTCAGCCTCATACCAACCTATAAGTCAAGGAATGGAGGTCGTGAAAGAATTTGATTATCTGGGAAGCAAATTTGAGTCGAATGCGAAATTGACGAAATAATTGGAAAAGCGCGCTAGTAGAGGAAGAAGTGTAATGGAAACGATTGGAAGAATTGCAAGAAATAGGAAACTTACGAAGAATATGAGATCGGCGGTCCACAATGGCATATTGGTTGGTGGAAGTGAGGCTTAATGAATGTGAGCTGAGTAAAGTATGTAAGTACGGTTGAAATGGCTTACCTGAGAGCAATGGCTGGAAAGACACTGAGTGATAGAGTACGTAATGCTTGAGTGATGAACGAGTGTGGTATAAAAGAGAATATGAGAATGAAAGTACAAAAAAGTACGATGAGATGGTTCAGACATCTTGAAAGAAAGGATGATGAACAACTAACGAAGAAAGTGTACAAAGGAAATGTCAGAGGAAAGCGCAGAAGGGGAAGGCTGAGGAAAGAATGGTTAGACCAAATAGGTGAGATTGCGAAATAATGGATTCTGCAGAGTGAGAATAAGAGAAGAGTATGTATGAAAAAGGTGATGACAGCAAAAAGTGGAGGCGCATCTGCGGAGGTACCGGCCACCCCTAATGAAACGGTGGCAGGATACAGTACAGTACAGTACTGAGGTCAGCTTCATACCAACCTATGAGTCGAGGATCTTTCTTGTGTAATTGGTACTTTTTCAAATAAATCAACAAAATATTTATATTCATTTAAGTATTTATATGCCTATATCCATATTGTACGAGTATGCAGGTACACACCGCGGTGGAATAAAATTGATTTATAATTGATATATTACATTTTTATTGAAACGGCATAAGCTGGTAGATGATTCTAGCTTTACATACGTCATACAGTGGGTAAATTTTTGCAAGAAAGTCGAGTACAGATTCTGTGCAATTTATTTTTTACTGTCCTGGATCATCCAAGCAGACTTGAATCGTGACATCAATGAAGGAAAATACTTCAAGGAGTGAAGCTGTTGCTTGATTAGCCAAGAGCACAACTTGGGGCTTTCATAAAAGCCAACATCCCTTGAAAAATTAGATAACCCTCATCTAGAGAGTAAATGCACAAAAATTAAATATTTTAAAAGGATATTGCAGGGTATTCGGAGTGTCATTGAAATATTAAAAATTTTCAATCAATGGTTTTTTGTAAGTTAGGTAGTACTTGTATGGATTCAGATGTTGTTTATTCATTGTTTTTGAAGGTACATATTGTTGTTTATATAATAAATTGTAAATATTACTAATATATTTTGTTTTGCAATTATATAAACCTAAATTTTGATCAAATCAACCCTAAAAATTACACCGATTCTCCCTGTTTATCATGAAAAATAACGCGAATTTCCCTGTTTTCGATCGAAAATAACGCGAATTTCCCAAAAAAATAACGCGAATTTCTCAAAAAATAACACCACTATTTTCCAGTCCCTAATAATAATTAATCTATGTTGTAAAGGTGTATTAACATTTAGGATTCACAAGCAAACATGTACAAGTTTGCATTTTGTAGTTCCACCACATTCCAAAAAGGACTGAAGACATTGCTGTTTTCAAAAAGCCATGGCGTTCTTGAGATGGTCATGGATTATTAAATGGTGACACAGGAAACAAATCATCCATCAATCAATCAATCCACATGCTGCATGCGTCGTTACAAAATAAAACTTAACTCTCAATGAACACAAACCCTGCAACTTGTCACCCTTCTCTAAAACTTGAGAGACATTGGCAAAACGAACAAATTTTTACAGTATGGGTGGTCAACCCCACAACGTACATAAGTCAAAGTTGCAAAGTCACACCTAGAATGCACATATTTATTAGCACAGATTTGTACAATGAACGTATATCTTGTCTTGCACAAACAGAAAGAAATCCATATGGTTGCCTACCCATGCTTGAAATGCTGCGCACATCCCTGGTGAGTACCCTCATGTATATCTAGACAAGTCAAGCATTATTTTTTATTGGCAGTAGAGAAAGAATGAAGTAAACACCTGTTTGGCTGCCGTAGCACTCCACTGCGAGGAATGCGTCATCAGATGGTCGTGCTTTATTTTGGCCACGGTCGTGTTTTGTGGCCGGTGCCGTGAGTCGTAGAGAGCCATGGCATTGCCTGGCGATAGACCCAGAGGATGAGGTGCAGACTCCGAACAAACCTGGAAAACACAAGGATTATGAGTTACATCCACCGTAACCTCTTCTGTGCTGTGTACAGCATTCAGCAGGAAGTCTAGGAGAAGATTAGAAGAGGCTTATGTCTAGGAGTAGATAGAAATGGGCGGAGAAAGAGAAGTAAGAAAAATGTCCTATTTCTAAACAAGATCATAACAAATTTGTTATCAAATTTAAGTGTCTTTGAATAAAAAGAATGATTAATTCAACTTCTAACAACGTTGCCTGCAAAGGGATCTCAAAAGGCATGTGTAACCTATTTAATGTCACATGTAAGGGGGCTGGCATTACGCCAACCACTTCAGTAGTTGAGGTTTCCCAGCTCTCGAGTGGCTGGTTCTCATTTCTTGTGAAGGCATAATAATAATATGTACGTTTATTTTGGATTTGAATAAACAGCGAAACGGGAAATCATTTCTGACACCCTTCGTGGGAATCAAACACTAGCCTTCTGACATGGAACACAGGCATTCTACCAACAACGACAGGACAATAATAAAAGAATGATATTTTTTACTTACTTGCCAGTTGCTGTACATTGAGAGAGCATGTTGTTTGGGCACATAGGTGGGCTGCGGTCTGTTGAGAGTGCAGTAGTAAACCCTGGCTGAACATTTGAGCCCCAAATATGTGTAAGCATGGCCGTTCAGATACAGCTGGCCATACGCCTTAGCCGGCCGAGGAGTCTCTGGAGAGATCAACGGCAACGTGTTAGCATTTGGAGTGATTCCGTGATGCCTCTTCGGCACAAAAGTTCCAGGTTTCAGCGGCAACGAAGTCGGCCTCAAAAACTTCACTTTTTGAACGTCATTCTTGCTGGATTCCGCCAACGAATTCACAGATTTCTTAAAGTAAGATGTTTCCGAACGTTCAGATTTTTTCTCGTCGCTTTTGATGCAGTTTTCACTCGTGCTCGGCATTTCACACGTTGAAACTTCGAGTGACTTGTTCAATATTTCAGATTTTGAAATCAAGTTTTCAAAATTGAACTGACGGTATTCCGATCGGCTTAAAATCTTCTTTTCAATTATTGGAACAGACGCATTCTCCTTTTCTGAATTGTTGTATTCACACATTTTATCTGGTTTCGTAAGCGACAATCTCGGTAGATCTTCCCGGACCAGTTTTTGAGGAGAAAAGTCTACAATGTTTTTGTTTTTATTTTGAAATATTAAATCTAACTTGTTTCCAGGCATGTTTAATCTTTTAGAACCACTCGATAGATGGGAATCTTCATATTGTATCTTGATGATTGGAACATTTTCTTTAGGAGAAGAATTATTAACCAATATTGTTTTAGGATTGAGATCAGAATTGATTTTAACGCTGGCATCAAACTTATCTTTTGTGTAATTGAATATCGGATGATTTTGAGTTCTTAACTTGGATCTGGGTGGAAGAGTCTTCGACTTAAGATCTTCAGAAGTTGATGCATCAAGTGTTATTCTATCATTTGTCATTTTTCTATCGTCTTTTGTAGTGATATTATCCGGAGTCTTCTTGTACACCTGCATGGTATTTAACATATTAAACATAGTAGGCATGTGATTGTTGAGCGAGTTTGGCCCGGGCATTCCTGGGACATAAGGAATCAGTTTCCCTGCATGGAATATGGTAGCTGGAGCATTTGGTGACGCAGCAGGACTGATGGGTGGAAGAGTTAACAGATTGTAGGCAGACAACGACTCACTTGGCGGGAATTGAAATTTGGTCATGTTTGGTCCTGTAATCCCAGAAACTGTCAAGTTAGGAGTTGTTATATTTGGAGCCATGGAAACTAGCAGACGAGGTGTTTGAGGATGTGGAGACGGAAGTGGTTCTTTTGGTGTCGGTGGATTGTGAACGATGGTGCCACCAGAATGCAAGCCGGATCTGACAACAATGTTGCTTGTCTCTGGCCCTTGGAGTTTGGGAGACGCTGCACTTTGAGACAACACCGTGGAAGACTGTTGTGAAGTGATGGTGTCAATCCTCATGGTCATTGTTCCTCCCGCGTTGTCCATGATCTTCACTTCTCCCCCGAACATCTGCAGGGATGTTGAGTTCTGCCGCATGGGAGACAGGGACAGCTCCTCCAGAGATCGTAGCGTCGTTGGCGTTTCCACACGACGTATTTTCGTAGGAGGACTGTACACTTCCGATGTGTGAAGTCTGTCTTCATTGAGCTTGGGAAACCTACAGAAGTAATCTGAAGATTGAGATTCTGTGTGTCGCTTTAAAGATGGGATCGGGCTGCATGGAACGCTGTTCATCATCACTGCAGACTTGGGAGTATCCATGGAGTTGTTTGTGTCAATCAGTCGAGTGTTTCCCAAGAGAGGTCCAGGGGAAGGAAGCGGGGCAACTGTTTCATGGAAGTCATTCTTGTGGATGACAATGTTCTCTGGCTTGTTTCCCCTCTCCAGGGGGGACTTGAGAGTGGTGCTGGCTAGCTTCACTAAGCTGTTGGGATTATAAGTTTCAGGTAGAGTGACGTGGACTGAGTTGCTTCTGACATAGCCGTGCTCCGGTTTTGAGAATTTGGGATCACGTAAACCATTCAGCATGGAGTTGGAAGACACAATATTTCCCTTGCAATAATAAAGTGTGTGGATTTCAAGGTTTTCTGCACTTCTATAGCGGATGTTACACAGTGGGCAAATGTACAGAGTCTCTGATGCATCATAATCTTCACTTGTGACTGGTAACAAGCCACTTTCTTGGGCTCGTGCTTTCAGCAACAGATCCTTGATGATGGATCCCTCAGGGTTCAGGGGGTGCAGCTGGCCTTTGAGAGACTCGGGCTGAGCGAAGCTCTCCGAGCAGCATCTCTTCCTGTGATTGGCTTCTTCGGACTCACTATTTTTGGTAAGATTCAACGGCTGATTCTCACAGTTGAGGGAGTCTTGGATTGATATCATCTCATTTAAGTGTTTCTGATTAATATTATCCTTACTATATCTTCTATGTAACGGAGAATCTAATGTATCTACGATAGCTTCATTGTCTGATATAATTTTTGAGATATGTCGGTTTAAGAATTCTGGATTAGGTGATAGAACACTTCTAGGACTTTCTTCTTCTTCTTGGTAATAAGCAGCCTTATGAAATTTAGGTTTATATATAATGGGCTTAGGTCTACAGTCGGTGAAGCCTGTCATCATATTGGATGGCGACACGCAGTCCGTGCCCTCTAAGTCTGGTGGTGAGCTGTCATTCATTCCTATAGAATCTCCTTGAACACTTCCTTTGTCCGAGCTCCAAGTGGATTCCGGCCTAGAGTTGCTGGTTCCCGGCAAGTCTGCTTCAGAACCAAGGGACCAGTCCTCCTCCGTGTTGGGGATCTCTTCTGTTCCCTGCAGCCTCAGAGCGTGAGATCTGGATCGACAGTGCTTGTACAGATTTGATTTAGTCTTGAAAGCAAACCCGCATGGAATGCAAGGATATGGCCGTTCATTAGTGTGTGCTCGGATATGTTTCTGCAGGACAGAGGGCTTGGCGCAGTTCAGCTTACAATAGGGACAAACATGCCGACCCCCTCCGCTGCCTGACGCATCTTTTGAATTACTCTCACAAGCTTCTCTGTATTCCCCGCTCTCAAACTTTTTGCTTGCGAAGCCGTTGACGTTTGTAGTCTCAGTATTTCCGCTGTAACTGGAGCATTCTTTGACTACAGACGCTCTTTCATCGTAATCCTTGCGTATGAGTCCAGTGCCGTCTATTTCAGTAGAACTATGCCACGTTAGCATTGAGCTGGCATCGTTTGCAGGACTAGTGTGGTTTGGAGTCAGGTCTAACGAGGCTCCCTGCTGTGTGCTCATGGTGGCAGGTAGAGTGCTGCCTTCAGCAGGGTCTCGTGGAGAACTCTGGCCCCCGCAGGGAAGAACAGACAGCTTCTGGAACACGTCCACTTTGTGGCCATTTTCCGGCATTGGCTGCACCACGGTCGCCAGCTTCTTGAACTTCTTGTGGAGGTATCTGCTTTGATTGGAAATGCTGTGAAACTCCTCTCTTGACTTGTCCGGCAATGCTGGCACAGAATTCTCACTGTGATCATCTGAAACAAAATAAAACAATTATAAATAAACAAATATAATGTAAAACATTTCAATTGAATTAGCAAAAGCATAAATCAAATCTGGGACCTAACATTTCAACACTATAATTTTTAGATATTTTATTTGAACCTTATTTGATTGTCCAAATTAAGATTGACTGTTGGCCCTGTAATTGACCCAGAATGACCCAGAAGCAAAAGTTTAATTAAAGTCTATGTCAGAAGTCCATAAATATACGAAGATAACTTGTTTTAAAACCATTGGAACAGTCCTATCTTATGAATCTGCTCTCCTGAAATAACATTTTTTTTAACATGAGAATGCTTCTCCCATATGAAGACACATAATTATGTTGTACAAAAAAAACATGGCTGGAAATATTAGCGTTGCTGTGGCCGAGTGGGTACGCCGCGCGACCTAGAGAAGGGGCGGGGGGAGGCGCGGCCGCTTACGGACGCGGGGGACCCCTTTCGTTTCCTAGAACGAGTCATGCTTTCCGAGAATCGGCGCGGCCCCCTTCCCCGCGTACCTCGCAATCCCCCCTTCCCCGCTCCCCGACCAAGTGATAATTCGAATCGCATGAGCGCACGGTGGCGCACACTGCGGACTAGCGAGTCCAAATAGCAGAAAAAAAAATATTGTGCTGTATTGTTTAATTTCAATATAATTTTGAATGGTATGTGTATCAAAGTGGTTAATTCATTATTATTTCAAAGATATTTAAAGAAAAAACAAGTCATATTATCTACATAGATTTTCCGCAGTAGCTTTGCGAAAAATCAACTTTGTTACAATTCACCTTTGGTGTTATTCACAAAGAACAAATACGTGGCTCATCCATCACCTGAAAAAAATTTTTTTTCAAGTCTGCTCGTCCCTGGGTTGAGAAATTCATTATCCTTTAAAAAAACAGACCAGTCACCAAAGGTTAATCCAGCATTACAGCAACTGGGTCTTGCTTGATAATTGGCGCTTTTTACAGCGACGACTAAGCTCGCAGAGGGCTCTTGAGGTGTGATTCACACAAAAACAGCGCTCACCATAAAAATCATCCATGTATTATTATTATGAATTGATAATTAACATTGAATATTTTCCATAATAACAAAGACGGCGCTCTTATGTCACGTATTAAATTTAAATAAGTTATCCTCATCTGTACACATATTATAAAATAAATTTAATTAATCTAACATAAAAATACACTTTTAAATGAATTATAGATTACACAAACGATATTGCAGGAAATATTTCCATTATGACGTTTTTCATACACAACATACCTGTACTTTCTTGCATATCAACAGGTAGCTCTAAGCGTTATTCAGAATCACTCATTTACTACGCAATCACTTAGTTTAGACTTTTTAAAGTTTGTGTATTCACACAGTGAAAATTCATTTTTATAAATAATTATAAAAAATTATAAAAAACACAGAGTTTTATTTTCACAAATTGAGTTTTTATTTCCACCTCAAGTACTTTCGACTTATTCACGTCATTATCAAGAGGATACTAAATTACAAAAATTGACAAGACAAATACCATAGAGAAATAAAATAAAAATAATGATTTAGGTACGACAAATAGGTACAATAAGGAAATGACACATAATATAATTACAATATTATATAATGATATAACAAATTGACAAAACAACAAACCATAGAGAAATCTAAATAAAAATAATAATTTATGTAAATAGGTACAATAATGAGATGACACATATTATAATTACAATATTTAAAAATTGACAAAACAAAAACCGTAGAGAAATCAAATTAATAAGTCACGATAAAGAAGCACAATTAGTTAATAACAAAGGTGAGGCAGCAGGAATTTGGACATTGACCAAATTGTAAGAATTAGAATTTTTATGTTTGTGGATTTCTAAAGTTTCTAGGGCAATTAGTTGTCTGCCCTTGCATCCGGAATGGAGAACCCTGACACCGTCATTATTGAACGAGTGGTCATTTTCGATACAGTGGTCCGCCATCTCCGAATAACCAGACAAACCCCTAAAAGCCCTCTTATGTTCTTTCAACCTTACATTTATAGATCTGGAAGTTTGTCCAACATATACGGAATTATACGGAATTCACTTAGTTTAGTTGCTCTCTAAATTTCACTCATGTAGAAAGAAAATCACTCACATGGTAACATGAATTATTTTTCAATTACAATAAAGATTTACAAGGACAAATAAGTGACGTTTAGTATACAACCGTCTCTGAATAACAACGATAATAATTTGTATTTACTTCCATATTATGATTATATGGACGTGAGTCATGTATATTAAGAAATGTGTTGACTACCTACTAAGTAACAAATATTATTGCATGTACCTGTATATTACATAATGTACCTGAGAGGAGGGACCCAAAGATAACCGAACTTTTTTTTTCTGTTTCTTCTTTTAGACTTATTGAAAGGTCTTTTCATTAGAGTCGATACACTTGTCCATTGCAACGAGAATAGCATTTCGTTCCCCAGTGTTTGTTTGGCTTATTTTCTATTTGATTCAAAGATGAACATTAAATTAAATTGTCTGAAGAATTACACTCTACAGTCTATACAATTTGAGCTAAGAAAAAAAACGTACAACACGATATTGTGAGTTTGTTTTTGTGTTTTCAAAATTAATTTCCAGTTTTCATAAGACACATTGATCCAGTACACATACAAACATTGCTCATGTGAAATTACCTGCTGGACATAAGAAAAACAAGCATTAAAGGGACGAGTTATCAATCGAACAACGTTTCTTTATCGTATACAAGTCTCTAGCCTGTTAATGGTTGAACCATAAAAAACCGTACATGGAAATTAAAACGCTTACTAGAGGTACTGCTTTAGGTGCCATATATTTTTGATTAAGCGCTATGGTTGAGAATTTAAAAGTTAAGTTTTTATTTGTTGATTGTAGAGGCATTAACTTTGTAATCGTTCATCATTAATGATAAAGGAAAAACAGTTTTGTTTTCGATTACGTGAGTATATTTTTATAAACCACAACCGGTTTCGCAAACATCCGTTCGCATCATCAGGTGGATAAATTAATACTAAATGGTGTGGAAACGGAATCAATCTTAGAGGGTGTCATTGTGTGAGGGTATGAGGGAGGGAGGGGGGGGGGGGTGCAGGATGGCCATCTAATCATCACCAAAGCGGACAAAGGAAACAGCGTCATTATTCTCGACGAAAACAACTATAAAAGTAAAGTGCATCAATACATAAAAGACAATTGTTTCACAATCCTAAAATCTGATCCTACTTCTCGTTTCCATGATAAAATAAAAAAGACCATAAAAAACTGCCCCATTTTTTGCAATAAATACTCTTCTCAATCTAACCCTCAGGCTCCAAAATTATATGGTCTACCTAAAATTCATAAAAATAATGTTCCTGTTCGCCCGGTTGTCTCCTATTACTCAGCACCCTCATACAAAATTTGTAGACTTTTAAACAATTTAATCTTAAAGTTCGACGTGTTCCACCCAAGTTATAGCATTAAAAATAGTTCCGAGTTAGTACAGAAATTGGAAAACTTTATAGTACCTTATAATTGTAAACTAATCTCTTTTGACATTGTTAATTTATTTACTAATGTGCCAGTCGATGAAAGTAGAACTATTTTTTCTGAATTACTAGATAAGTCTACTCTAGATGATAATGTGAAAGGAGAAATGATTAGAATGTTCAACATCTGTATGGAACAATGTTACTTCGAATTTGACAACAAATATTATTCGCAAACAACTGGTTTACCAATGGGATCACCTTTGAGCCCCATCATTGCCGAAATTTTTCTTAATCACCTAGAAGAACAGATGTTTAGTTCTGATCATTTCTACCTTAAAAACAATATTGTAAAATGGTTTAGATACGTTGATGACGTTTTTTGTATTTTTAAAGGTACCACAAGACAAATCAACTCACTTTTAGACGAATTGAATAAACTACACCCCAATATTAAATTTACCTTAGAACATAACCCCGATAATACTCTTAACTTTCTCGATTTTTCTCTAAAATTAAATAACAACAACATTCAATATTCCATCTATAGGAAACCCACCCACACAGACACCACCATCCACGCTTCTTCTATGCACCCAATCTCTCACAAAATGTCAGGCTTCCTTGCCATGATTAATAGACTCCATACAACACCACTGACGAATGATGATTACAGGACCGAACTCAACACTATTAAACAAATCGCCCATAATAACGGATACAATACTAACATGATTGACAAACTTTCACACAAAAAAACTAAGACTCTTCTGTACAGACAGTACATCTACCACTCTTACAACACCAACGACAACCAGAACAGGCCATGGAAAAAAGTCATTTTCGCAGGTGACATTTCCACCAAAATCTCGAAACTTTTTCCTGATACAATAAGAACCGCCTTCTATACCACTAATAAACTGGGAAATATACTTTTGAATGCAAAAACCAGGACTGATATATTACAAAAAAGTGGAGTGTACGAGATTAAATGTGGGGACTGTAATAAAATTTACATAGGACAGACCTCTAGAAACCTAAAAATACGACTAGACGAACATAGACGATGCCTTTCTAATAATAATTTCTCCGAATTTGCTAACCATATCATAGAGACTGGACATTCTTTTCCCAACCACACCACTAAACTTCTGCACCCTAGTTCCTACGGACCAACCCTCTCTGCACTTGAAATAATCGAAATTAACAAATTAAAAAATTCACCTAATACACTTATAAATAATATGTTAGTACCCAATCCATCCCCCCTGTTGACCATATTCCCAAGGAAGCTAAATGATCCAGATGACACAAGCCACATGGCCATCCTGCACCCCCCCCCCCTCCCTCCCTCATACCCTCACACAATGACACCCTCTAAGATTGATTCCGTTTCCACACCATTTAGTATTAATTTATCCACCTGATGATGCGAACGGATGTTTGCGAAACCGGTTGTGGTTTATAAAAATATACTCACGTAATCGAAAACAAAACTGTTTTTCCTTTATCATTTTATTTGTTGTATCAACATAACATCACATTCAAAGCTCTCCATGATGCAGCTCCTTTCTACATCCAAGAGCTGATTGTGTTAAAAGTCCTGGGCTCAAGGGAGCAAACACTAAAATCAGCAGAGAACGGAGCGGAAACCCTGCTAATTGAACCTAGAAGAAAAATTGCCACTGTTTTCGGAGACCGTGCTTTTGCAGTGGCCGGCCCTGCTACCTGGAATCAACTGCCACCAGAAATCCGGAGGTCTAAGACGATTGAGGACCTAAAGAGGAGGATGAAGACATTTTTTTTCCCCCAGTAAAATACTATTAGCGCCCTTGGAGTGACATTGAGTTACGAAACGGCGCTGATAAAGAAATCATCATCATCATCAATTCCGTATGTTTTCTCTGCACACCCTTCTTTTAATATTTCAAATAAAAAAGTTTATTGCTTGTTTGACAAATTAAACGACGCGATGGCCAAAAAAGGCAATGATCATTCAATCATGACATAAATGATGCTAACATGGGTTTCTCAGATAAATGCATTTTTTCCTATTTCCTACACGAGAAAACACCACAAAAGCGTGAAATCCTGTAGTTAAGAAGTTGTTCATGAGCACTTTAATTATTTTAATTATTTTATTTAATAAAATAGATTTGTGAAGAGGAATGCAATTCACCAACCTATTCTGCCTGGCCAAAAACAGGTATTAATATCATCATTTAATAATTCATTATTGTTTATTATTAATGAATTATTAAATAATAATTACCCAATAACATCTGTTGAACCAGGGTCAAAGTTAAAGTCAAGTGACCCAAGCGGGGATCGAACCAACGTTGTTCCATTCGAAACACGCTAGAAAGATCAGCCCTCTTGGCCCCCGCGGCTATAGCCCCGACAATTTATTTTTTTAATTATAAGAAATTACCCCCAATAAACTGTTTTATCCATGATTTCTCAAATCAGTGAAACATTATTCACTTTTACCTTTCAGGTGGCGATCTTCGGGCCCTCCCTCGTATGTATGCATATAACAATATTATTAAACTGAATACGCAGATAAACAAAAATGATTATTCCGGTCAACACTCCAAAGTGAGAAGAGATAAGGAAATCAGGTGATCGTAGATGAGACTTCACTTTTACACTTACTCGATAAAATGGAGAAAACAATAATATGCTTAGGGGCTGTCCATATATTACGTCATTCGCATTAAGGGGGGGGGGGGGGGAGTCTGGTCTGCGGATGATGGCAAATGATGTACGAGTACCAAGAGTGACGTAAACGCAAACGCAACGCAACTAAGCTACACATATAGTGTAACTTCTTGCCGCGTTCCCCGAAGGGGTCGCATGTGGCGAGTTGAACCTATTTATTTTTACAGGTAAGGGGGCCGGCCTTACGCCAACCACTTCAGTTGAAGTGGGAATTTCCCAGCTCCTGAGGGGGCTGGTACTCATTTCTTGTAAAGGCTGAGTAAACCTCGCCGGTATTTATATTATGGGGTTTGAAATACACACCGAAATTGGAAATCATTTCTGACACCCTCCTCGGTGGGATTCGAACCCGAGCTCACGGGGTAGAATGCAAGCACTCTACCAACTGAGCTATCGACCGGACGACGTCGACTATCGACCGGACGTCGTTCTTGTAAATACCAATTTCTACAAAATATATTAAATATTATGTAAGTAATATAACATTCTTAATTATTAAGCTCATCCATTATTACAGCAAGAGGGGGGGGGGGTCATTAGATAATGACTATAGGATGATTGTAAGGGGGAGGGGGGGGTCGAAAATCGGCCAAAATCTATGAAGTAATTTATGGACGGCCCCTTAAAAGTAAAACGTCGATGTAGTTCGGTCACAAAGCTGTCATACACATACAATCGAATCAAAAGTCCAATGTACAGATCTAATCTAATCCAAGTTGCAGAGAAATGTAACATCGGGGATTCAACATAAGAACCCAAATCTCGAATTCTCGGAGCCCATCGTAGAAATGAGCGAAACGTCCGGAAGCTCCATCTTCCACAGACCACGGCAACAGATCCCGGAAAACATCACTCCAGCATCAGACACGTATAAGTTCGCGCGCGCTAACACATGCCGCATGTTGACCTACAATATAAAAACCCAATCTCAAATAAACATAAGACCTGCAACTCTTGCCGATCTTCCCTGAAACAGGGATGACATTCGCAAAGTGAACCATATTCTACAGCAGTGTTTTTCAACCTGTGGGTCGCGACCCCCTGGGGGGTCGCGGAGCCTCTGTAGGGGGGTCGCGAGAGGTCGAGAAAACTTCAGTTTTTTATACAACATATAATTTGTGAGATTTAAAGAAAAAGTCGATAAGAATTAAAATTATTATATTAAATTAAATATATTAAAAAAGGGTTGGGGGGTCGCGAAATATTTTTTTTATACAAGGGGGGTCGTGTCATGAAAAAGGTTGAAAAACACTGTTCTACAGCATGGGTGGTCAGCCGCATACCAACCTACAAGTCAAGGAACATACACAACAATTACATTTTTTAAAATGAACAAATAATAATAGGTATGTATAAATTTTAAAAACAAATACAAAATTCTAATTTAATTTATAAAACCCTAGCTCTAGCCGCCAACATTACAGATCAACCGCCATTTCTTTCTGTCATTAAATACTTCTTTCATTTCATCCAGAGTCATAACCTTTTTCATACAAGCTCTCCTTTTATTATGACTCTGGATATCCCATTCATTCGCAATGGTGGCTACAGATGGCTTAAAATAGATGTGACGGAAATCGGGACTAGCTTCGCCATATTGTATAACGTCACTTTTGATATTTCAACGGGAAGTTAGCTGAATTGCTACAACTTTTATTAAAGATAAGAAAAGTAACAAACATTGATCATAGCAGTTTGAAGGCCCTAAAGTAGTAAATAGCGCCCACATTTAGCTGTCATCCAAATTCATCAATATCCGGTTCCACAACAAATTGGTCACAGACAGCTCGTCCACAGACAGCTCCGCTATAGACAAATCGGTCACACTAAAGTTCGTCTACATGCAGCATGTGTAATCGCAAACTTATACGTGTCTTGTGCATGCATTTCATATGAATTTTAAATGTTTATAAATCTTTGCAACTTAGATTATAGATAGATTATAGATCATCGTCATCGTCACCTGATCAAGATGGTCGTCTATGATTTATATTATGTTACCGCGAGATCGAGAGAAAGATGGCGTCCGATACCAGAAGCGGTTCAGGCACGATAACATCTATGGTATTTAGTTCCATTACTCGTTTCTACCTGTTCCGAGAATTGTCCCAGCTGGAGAAGCACTACCGAGAATCGAGCTCGTGACCAAAGAATACCCGTTCCGACAAGAGAACGGCTCTGAATGTGAAGAAGCAGGGACGTGCATAACATTTTAACAGTGGGTAGGCAATAATAAATTATGGAATTTTACCAGCTTTCGGAGCTTTATGCCTTCATTGAGATTTCGCCGCTGCAAAGAAGAATGAACCGATGTTGAAATAAGAATGTAATATTTTTGAGAGTAGGTACGATCTCATTTGAAAAAAAGCGTGAGAATCTAAGTTGCCAATATATATTGAAATTTTAGACTCACGTTTAATGCACACGCACAAGCAGAAACTAATTGTTCGCCCTTACACATTCTGCATGCATATTTACAAAATAAACCAAATTCTGAAATTCAAAAAAAACATAAGCGACAAAAACTTAATTGTTCAGGAGAGCAGTTTAATGTTCGAGATTGCAAAAAAATGGCATAACTTTTTTATTTGTCATATCGTTAAAATCAAAACAGCTCTATAATTTAAAAAAAATACATTAATTGGCATTCTTTTTAATGTGGTTTTACGATTTTTTTATTGTGTCACAAGCGCCTTAAGGACAAAAATGCCAAAATCTTGTCGGTTACACCAAAACCATGCTTCGAAAATGTAGTTGTTTGCTTGGACATAAACAACAAAAAATCATCGTAGAGCTATGGGAGTTAGCGCATTAGAAAGAGCGGATTTTTTTTAGTATGATAGCATTCATAACTCATTTTTGACCAAAACGTCGCTTATGCCCTACTTCCTTTTAACCGTCGATATGTACTTAATAATTGTATTCTGTAAGTAGTATCAATTTTATTTGTTTCAAAATGAATGTTGGACACAAAAGAAACAGTATGTAAGTGTGCATGTATTTACTTATAAATGAATTAGCAGGTAAATAAAATTATAGGTAGTCAATCACATGGGAGTGCTATTCACAAAAAAAGCAATGGCTGATCCAAGGATCATTGTTTCTTTTTTTGTATGGAGAATTCAATCTAGGCGGCGGATGAGCTAAGGATTCTATGTGTGAGAATAATGCAGATACAGAGTTCATTCAGTTGATTAAACAAAGAAGTACATTCCACTTTCACAGAATAAAGTGTTGATATAAATGAATGGTTAATTATAAAAAGGCACTAAGTAAAATTGTGGTAAAACTGAGAAAAAGAACAAAATCTATACATCGCCACCTAAAAGGTAAAACTGAATCAGTGATTTGAGAAATCGTAGTTGGGACATATTTGGACATGATTTGGACATATTGAAAGGATGAGTGAAGACCGACTGACAAAAAGAGTGTATAAAGGGAATGTAATAGGTAAGCGTGGAAGGGGAAGACCTAGGAAACAATGGATTGATCAGATAAATGAGATTGCGAATGAATGGAATTTACAGAATGGAAACAAGAGAAGAGTATGCATGAAAAGAGTGATGAAATTAGATGAGATGAAAGAAGTATGCAAGGACAGAGTCAAGTGGAGACACTTGTGTGGAGGTACTGGCCACCCCTAGAGGAAAGGCGGCAGGATACAAGACAAGACAAGTGGATAACATTTTTATTGTTAGTAACTTCTCAGGGTAGTTGCAGTGGTAGGGAAAACGGTTGAAAATAAGATGGTTGTGTAGAGTACATTTCAAGGATCACAACCATATATTTTTTGTGTAGTAAAAATAAAAATATCATTGATAATTTTGAAAAATAAAATGCGGAGAATTTTAGTCGCGCCAAAACGCAGCGCGTTCGACTTCGCGAATCTTGACGTCAAAATGACGTCAAGATTCGCCACTGGGCCCGCCGATACCTGCACTCCGAAAATGCATCGGCGTCATATCTACCTAAATAAACAAAATGACCTTTTTTCCGGAAATCAAGAATACGCTAATTTTAAAGAGCTATAGTTTAAAAAATAAGCAAAATATTTTTTTTTTGAAAACGCAGATGTATTTTAAAAAATGTATTCTACCATTTTATACAATGAAAAAAATATGTGATACTTAACGCATGAAAAACTTCTAAACTACATGATTTTCACAAGTTTGTTTAGTGTTTCATCTTGTAGAAAATAGAAAAAAAGTGCAGTTAGCTGAGAAATCCATGTTAGCTTTAATATGTCTCTTGTTCAGTAAATAAGTTGTCCATATGCGAAAGTAAAAAATATTAGTCAGATTTTTGTAAAAAAAAATAACGCAGTAACCATTTCATACAGCTCACATGACGTGCTCATCTCCGTCGTACATATTGGTGCATACTATCGTTTACCGTGCGTGGTATTTAGTGACCATTTTATGTTATTCAACTCTCATGTTTAGAGTGTTATTCACAAAACATTCAGTTCATAAATGATCCACAGATCATTGTTTTTTTTGTGTGGAAAATTTAGTTTAGGCTGCGGATGAGCCATGGATTTGCTGTGTGTGAAAGTTGTTTTGTCAAACCAGTTTTCGACACGTGAAAAGATATTTTAGGGACTTCAGGACTGGAAGTCTCATCACCGCGGTAATTCTTTTCTACCGAAAATCGGTAATATTTGTATGAAGACCTGTCAATCCAAGATGGCCGCAAGTAAACAGCTGATTACTCTTCATACAAATTTTACCGATATTCGGTAGATAAGAACTACCGTGGTGATGAGACTTCCAACCCAGGTCGTGTTTAAGTTATTTGCATTGACATGTAAAACAAACTGCATACTTCGATAAAATAGTTTTTTTTATGCTACTTAGTGCCTTATTTGAATCAACCATTCAACTACCAAATAGTCACCAAGTTTGTATGACGACCAAGTTAGTCACCATGTTGATGTATCCTACCAAGAACTATGTAGCGCGTGTGAGGATCTATTTATAACAACATTTCTCGGGATCGTTTAAGGATAAAGCAGAAAATATATTATAAATCCATAACAGGATAAAGAAATATTGTGGTAAATAATAATATTTCTTTAAATCACAACTAAAATGTTAATATCATACGGTGCTATTCTCAGACATTTTAGTCGTCCGTTGAGCCCATGCTTTGACAAACTAATGATGCATTTATGTATATGCATGAAGACCTGTCAATTCAAGATGTCCGCAAGTGAACAGCAGATTAGTCTTCATATAAATATTACCAAAATTAGGTAGGTAAGAATAACCGTGGTGATGAGACTTCCAGCCCAGGCATCATTAGTTTGTCAAAGCGTGGGCTCAACGGACGACCAAAATGTCTAAGAAGAGCACTGTTAGTGTAATAATAAGTATCATTTATACTTGTAACGAGATGGATTTGTTTGTTAGGTAAAATGGAACATGAGATTTGAATTTGAATGAAAAGGAAAACAAAAGAATATAAAAAAGAAGGAGGAGAAGCTTGCCTGGCGTGAGAGCCAGAAGCCTGTGTAATTAAGAATAAAGAATATTATTGTGCTGTGGTTAATTGTGTATACATTGTGAAAGAAATAAAAGTAAACATATTAAAGTGTGTATGTTATATTATTAATTGTGTCAATCAGCAGGAGAGAAGAAAAACCCTCACATTTTGGCGCCCAACGTAAAAGAAAAAATCTGTACATGAAATTCCTATAAGAAAATTTTTCACAAACAAAAACAAATGACAGTCGATTTCAACAAATGACATTGAAAACAATACAATATATGAAATAATTAAAATTGGACAGATTTATGGTTGTGAAAGCATCAACACGTTTAAAAGCTAGTGAAGACATCGACTTATACAATTTATAACAAGAAATTGCAAGATTTCAAACGGCTGTTTTGAAAATATTGAAGGCAAGAGAATTCAAATTACCTACCTACGTTCGGAAGAAATGAACATTTAAAAATCGAACGTCGCGGGAGAATGAAGAATGGATATGAACCAGTTTGTTTCAAATCAGTTTAGATAAATATATATAGATGGTGTTATATTTAATTTGTATGAAATTTT
Source organism: Agapetus fuscipes (assembly GCA_951799405.1). NCBI lineage: Eukaryota > Metazoa > Arthropoda > Insecta > Trichoptera > Glossosomatidae > Agapetus > Agapetus fuscipes. The sequence continues at coordinate 12,754,657 of OX637355.1, read as the reverse complement.
TTTTTGAGATGAAATGATTTATTCTCTAATTGCATAAATTGAAAATATACAGCAAATGATGAAATCTAAAAAAAATAAATAATAAAAAGGATTTAGAAAGTAACACAATGGAGTCCATAAATTTTGATCCTCTCAAGTTAAAAATATCTTTTAATGGTGAAAGTGAACCAAATGAATTTATAATAAGGTTAGAAGAATTAGCCAAAGTCTACAAATTAAAATTAGATTATTTGGTAGAGTGTATGCCTATATTTTTAACAGATTTTCCGTTAACTTGGTACAGAGCAATTAACTGTGAATTTGATTGGAAAATTTTTAAAACCAAATTCTTACAACAATTTGAAAAATATGACTTTCAAAGGAATCTTAAGTTAGAAATTTTAAATATGGTACAAGGTCATGATAATGCATCTGTTTATATTTTAAAGGTCAAATCCAAAAATAATTTATTAAATAAAAGAATGCATGATAAAGAACTTATGGACATAATAATTCATGGATTGTCAGAAAAATATGCAACTTTACTGACAACATCTGAAATTAAAAATACAGAGGAATTATCTACAATATGTAGCAAGTTTGAATCATTTATAAAATTTAATGAATGTAAGAATTTAAATGTAATGAATGACATAAAAGAGAAAAATGTAATGCAAAAATGCAATTTTTGTAATAAATTAGGACATGATGAAATAGATTGTTGGACTAAAAATAGAAAATTAGATTACATACAGAATAAATGTAGAAGTTTCACAAATAATATAGTATGCCACTTTTGTAATAAAAGAGGACATGTGGAAAGAAATTGTTTTATAAAAAATGGAAATTATAAAAAACACACAGTAATCTGTTACTCATGTAAGCGTACAGGATGTACAAAAAGATTGTTTTGTTAAAAATAAAAAAAGTGATTGTACAGACAAAACAAAAATGAACAAAGAAAATGGGATACTTTTTTAGATTCAGTACAAAGCATAATAAATAATACAGTCAATTTAGCAACAGGATACACACCTAATGTATTAGCAAGAGGTAGGGAGATTGTACTAAATGGTGAAATTCATGGTGAAATAGTAAATGATGAAATAGAATCAAAGGAAGAATTAGATAAATATAGAGATATGCATAAAGATAAAATGAAGGAATTAAACACATTATACAAAATTGTAACAGAAAATTTATGGGATGCATATAATAAAAATGCAAATTATTATAATAAAGGTAGATCAAATCGTGTCTATGATCAAGGGGATATTGTATGGCGTAAAAATTTCATACAATCAAATGCAGGGAAATACTTCTGTACAAAGTTGGCTCCAAAATTTGTCAAAGCCAAAATAGAAAAGAAAATTAGCAAGATAGTCTATGTATTAAAAGATATAGACACAAATGTTATAAATAAATATCACATCAAGGACATAATCAAATTAGATTAACAAAAAAAAAAAAAAAAAAACATATTTTCATGTGTATGAAAAATTGAGGTGATGCATGATACGGTGAAAGTTGATATAAAAGTGATCAGTGAAAGAATGAATTATGAAACATTGCATGAATGAAGGTATGAAACATAAATTAAACAAAGTATTACATATGAAGGTAAAGTTTTTTAAAAAAATTGATGGACTGATAAATTTATTAATGAAAAATAAATTTGAAATAAATTTAAATATTGGGAAAGATGTGATACATGTTTAAAAAAAAAAAAGTTATTTTAATGAATTGATTAATAAACTGGTGAATGTTTATTATGTATTGTTATTTGATTATTTTGAATTGTTGAATTAAGTATTTAAAAAAAAAAAGTTATTTTAATGAATTGATTAATAAACTGGTGAATGTTTATTATGTATTGTTATTTGATTATTTTGAATTGTTGAATTAGGTATTAAAAAAAAAAAAAAAAACAAATATTTGTTTATAATATTGAATATGAAATTTGTGTTAAAAAAAAAATTATATTAATTTTAGTATGAAAATAATTGGTATTGTTAAAAAAGGTATTAATGACTGAATAATGTATCAGAAACAGGTTTTTTTTTTATTTTCATATTTTTGAAATTTATCCTTAAAATAAAACAAAATATGTGGCGCCGGCTGAGCATTATGATACATTATTTACTCATTGTTAAAAGAAAAAAAAAATTGGGAATGTTTTTTTTTTTATGAGAGGAAGGAGGTGTATTGTAACGAGATGGATTTGTTTGTTAGGTAAAATGGAACATGAGATTTGAATTTGAATGAAAAGGAAAACAAAAGAATATAAAAAAGAAGGAGGAGAAGCTTGCCTGGCGTGAGAGCCAGAAGCCTGTGTAATTAAGAATAAAGAATATTATTGTGCTGTGGTTAATTGTGTATACATTGTGAAAGAAATAAAAGTAAACATATTAAAGTGTGTATGTTATATTATTAATTGTGTCAATCAGCAGGAGAGAAGAAAAACCCTCACATACTTTATAGTTACTTACTGACAGCTTACTGTAGAAAGGAGTCCCATGATAGTTCACATTTTTGTACCAACATAACCTCAAAAAAAAAGTTTAATCATTATGTTATGGCCAGGTGTATTCATCGATGGCTAACGCTAAAAAGGTACTAAGCTACACATAAAGAGTAACTCCTTGACGCGATCTCCCCCAAGGGGTCGCATGTACCGAGTGGAACCTATTTATTTTTATAAGTAAAAGGGCCACCTTTAAGCCAACCACTTCCTAGCTCCCGAGGGGGCTAGTACTCATTTTTTGTAAAGGCTAAATAAACCTTAACGGTATTTTAATTTGGGTTTGAAATAAATATCGCACCGAGAAAATATGGTTTCTGACACCCTCGATAGGATTCGAACCCGAGCTCTCGGAATGAAATGCAAGCACTCCACCAACTGAGCTACCGATCTATCTATCGAACTATTGAAGTCTGTTATATATACCCTAACAGACTTTTCACACTAGACGCATTCTGGCCACCATTCTGCCAGTTTTTTTTCTATCCGGTGGCGGGTTTTGTCCGGTATTCCATAGACAATCCGGTCAGAATGCGTTGTCTAAAAAAGCAACTAAGCTACGCATATAGTGTAACTGCTTGCCGCGTTATCCCCGAAGGAGTCGAAGGGGCGAGTTGAACCTACTTATTTTTACAGGTAAGGGGGCCGGCCTTACGCCAACCACTTCAGTTGAAGTGGTCAGTTGAAGTGGGGGTTACCCAGCTCCCGAGAGGGCTAGTCTGAAGAGCTTATTTTCGGTACCGGAGCGATCGGCCTTCTTTGAGATGAGAATAATATTGCATGTTGGCTACGTTGGCAGACATTGTTTGCTCGGGTGCCCCGGGAATCCGTGCGGGGCGCGTGGTAGGGGGCAGGGGAGGCAGATGCTCAATGGAGCCCACGACCGGTTTGTGAAGGGGGGGGGGGGGGGTAGTCTCAGCTGGGGGGGAGACCCCCCCGGACATGTAAGCGCGAACGTGCTGTACCTACTACAGATACCTGCTACAGTGACAATACTTGATAATTACGGTTCGTGTATCAGTGAGAATATCTGATACAGCGACAATAACGGTAGACGGTAGAAATTTTAGTATTCTCAAAGGTCCACCGGCCTTACAGCAACTGGGTCTTGCTTGAAAATTGGCGCTTTGCAGCGACAAGACCAAGCTCGTAAAAAGTCCATTCGATAGCACAGCTGGTAGAGTGCTTGCATTCCATGCAGAGAGCTCGGGTTCGAATCCCACCGAAGGTATCGGAAATGATTTCCCATTTCGGTGTTTATTTCTAAGCTTATATCAAATACCGGCAAGGTTTACTCAGCTTACACAGGAAATGAGTACCAGCCCCCTCGGGAGCTGGGAAACCCCAACTTATATGTAAGTTAGCGCTTACACACGCTGCATGTGTACACACAAAACAAACCAAATCTCACATTAACATAAACCTTGCAACTCTTGACCGCCTTTCTCTAAAACCGGGGTAGCATTGGTAAAAGTGAACCAAGTTTTTACAACATCCCCCCAAACGATATTTGTAAATAAGCATACAATAATATTGTACTTTTTTCTCCAATCTGAACGATTCACTTTTGATTGACAAATTCGTTCGTAAATTTTTTAAATCATTGTGATGAACGATAACTGAACTATAATATAATATATTATTGACTTGTGAATACTGAGTAAGTTTTTAATTGCTCTTAATTGACTAAGATAATTGTCAACAGACGCATTAACTGATTGATAATTAATTGATATCAACTGCAAAAATATAGCAGACAGAAATGCAATTTACATAAGGAAATCCACGTATTTGTAAATAAGTGTATTATAGTTATTGCTTTAGGCTATATTTTCTGCGATTCCTGTTCGACCACAATATAACTCATGTTCGAGAATTGATCCGACACAAATGAAAAAAAAACGTGACGTCACCAAACCGGGATCTAGGAGACGAGGCTTCCTAATATTTTGTTATGATATCGATACATTAAAGGTAAAACTGAATAAGTGACAAGCTAACATGGATTTCTCAGATAAATACACCCTTTTTCCTATTTTCTAGGAGAGTACTACAGAAAGTGTGGAAATCCTGTAACGTAGAAGTGTCTCATGAGCACTTCCTTATAATTAATTCACTTACTATGAGAAGTTACACACAATAAAATATTTTATTCACGATTTTTCAAGACGTGTAGAAGACTTATTTTTAAAAGCGTCGTTTTCTAGTGTAGCACACCTCAAGGGATTTTTGAGGTTTGCTTAGTTCCCGCAGTCATCTGTAAAGTGTAACGATTACTCGCAGAGAAAATAAAACAATTTGGAACACCCTACCTAATTCTGGTGAATTCATAATCGTAAGAAATTCATCCGTTAAAAGCCTATTTTGTTGCATCAGTTCAATAATGGATGAATTTCTTTGTAACTCCTCTTACTTTCGGTGAACCATATTAAATTAACGAATGGAAAAGTGAACGATTTTTGAACCGTTTGGATTCATTCGGAACTTTTTATACTTTCCGTGTAAGATATTAAATGTTCGAATGAATTAATGAATGGATATTGAACTGTTTGGATTACTTTGAGTGTAAGATATGTATGAATGAAAATTGAACTGCTTTTTCAAAACTTTTATTATTATTTATTATTCGAAACTTTTTACACTTTCGGTGCATGATATTAAATGTATGAATGAATAAATGAACGACGATTGAACCGAATGAACGAAAAGTGAAGATTTACCCTTGAACGGTTTTTAGTGTGAATCATTTTTGAACTGTGTCCATTCACGAAAATAAAGCACACAGGGACATTTCCTGTTTTTATAATAATGCTTGATAAAATTATTTATAATTTAAATTCAAATTTTCTTAAATATATATTTTTTTAATCTCAGTTTATAGATATATCGCACGTTTAATATTATCGTTCATTTATTCATTCATACGTTCAATATCAATAAAGAGAAATAACTCAAAAATTGAGAAAATCGAGATTTTGTAATAAAACGCAAGAACAGTGCGAGAAGAATAGGTAGAATGCGACAGCCGTTCAATTTGGACGAATATGACCGAGATAAAACATCGGCCGCCTTTTTCATCCCATACAAGTTGTACTGGTTGTCTGAACTTCAAACGTGATTTCCCAACATTCTTATTTTTTGAGTTATTGATCTTTATTATTAAGCGTGCGATATATTTCAGGCTTATTTATTTTAAATAAAAAAATAAAAAAATATTTACATATGATAAGTAGGCGCCGTTTTTGTGTGTGTCACACCTGAAGAGCCCTAAATATCAGTTTGTATGTATTTATATACATTTAAGCAATGTATGTATTTGTATTTAATATTTTATTTATAATAATTATTTTATTATGATGCATTTGCCGTTATTCCAACATGTCAGACCTTCAGTGTCACATTAATAATAATAACAATTTGCAACTCTAACCATAGCAATAACAATATTCATTTCATTTAAAATCTTAAGCTTTTAAGTTATTCAATATCAATCATCAGACAGGTAGAGCTAACTTCAAATCATCGATGTCTGATTTGCAGAGGTGGGCATCATCTTATCTAAAGATGACAGATGACGGATAACAGATAACAGATGATCATCTTTATCTTATCGCAGATGATTTTCTGGCGTCATCTGTTATCTGTTATCTGTAGATAACTTTTTGGCTGAAAATTGTCTTTTATCTAAAGATAATTTGAAATACGTTATCTACAGATAATAGATAATATAGACAGATAATAGATGATTGTCAAATTCCTCAATAAATTCCATGAAAGCGCGCAAGGAGAACAAAGACAGATTTCTTCACTTTTGTTTCTTTTTTGAAGAATGATTTTGTAAGAGAAGAATGTGGTGTAAGGGAAAGTGTAAAAGTGAAGATTAAAAGAAGTATGTTAAGATGGTTCGGGCATTTGGAGAGAATGAGTGATGAAAGATTGACGAAGAAAGTATATGTTGCTAGAATAGATGGATGTCGTAGTAGAGGAAGACCGAGAAAAGTATGGAAGGATCAAATCTCTGAAATAGCGAATGAATGGGATATCCAGAGTCATAAAAGGAGGACTTGTATGAAAAAGGTTATGACTCTGGATGAAATGAAAGAAGTATGCAAGGACAGGAAGAAGTGGCGGCTAATCTGCAATGTTGATTTCTAATGTTGGTGTATTCATTTGCTACATTTTTTGCATAGGAAATTTTTGACTTTTTTTGTGTATAGATTTCTTTGTAAGATTTTGTTCTTTTTTTATATTTAAATGTAATTTATTATTCATATTCCTTGACTTATAGGTTGGTATGAGGCTGACCACCCATACTGTAAAAAATGGTTCACTTTGCCAATGTCACCCCTGTTTCAGGGAAGGTCGGCAAAAGTTGTGGGGCTTATGTTCATTTGAGGTTTGGATTTTATTTGTAAGTACACAATCAGCATTTGTAAGCGCAAACTACACTTGTTGGTTTGTGGGCATACATCTGAGAGCTTTTAAATGACTATATCCTTGCAACTTAGATTATAGATTATTATAGTTTGAATCAAACAATAAAAACCTTTCAGACGCCGCACCGACCCTACAACTTATATAACAATGAAGTAATATGATAGTGACCGGTCCGTAGCTCAGTGGTTACACTGCGGACTCTGAATGGGAAGGTTGTGGGTTCGATTCCCGGCGGAGTACAAAAAATATACCATTTATATTTTCAAATTTGCTCTTCGCTGGGTTGAAAAATTCAAAAAACCTTTACCATTGACCGGTCACCAAAGGTCCATCCAGCCTAACAGCAACTGGGTCTTGCTTGAGAATTAGCGCTTTGTAGCGACGACGATCAAGCTCGTAAAAAGGTGGATAGCTCAATTGGTAGAATGCTTGCATTCCATGCCGAGAGCAAGGGTTCGATCTCAAAGGTTTACTCAGCCTTCACAATAAAATGAGAACCAGCCCCTCCGGGAGCTGGGAAACCCCCACTTCAACTGAAAGTGGTTGGTGTGAGGCCGGCCCCCTTACCTGTACAAATAAAGATCCCGAAGCGCCACATGCGACCCCTTCGGGGATAACGCAGGCAAGAAGTTACACTAAATGTGTAGCTTAGTTGCGTTTTTTTTGCGATTATAATACGTGCCTCTTCTATTGTAATACATATATCTATCTTAAATTTTTCAATGACTTAATTTTTTTCCAGAATTGGTGCTGTTTTAAAGCTTGCAATTATAAAATAAAATTTATAAGCAAATAACAGCCAACTTATGACCGGTCCGTAGTCTAGTGGTTAACGCTTCAGACTCCTGATTGGTAGGTAGTACAAAAGATCGGTCGAGAACATAGAAAGTTGTACAGAATACCTACATTTTTTTTTTAAAGTCAAGTCTTTGCTACCAACATACAGATCAACCACCATTTGTTTGGTTCTTATATACTTTCACTTCATTCAGTCATAACCTTTTTTTATAAAGAACAAATCAACGAAGTTATCTTTTTCATTATCTTTTTATCTAGATAATTTTTTGGCGATTATCTTTTTATCTAGATGATTTCCAGGGCCATCATCTGTATCTGTTATCTAAGATGATTTCGCTGGACTTTTGGGAAATTATCTACAGATAATCTGTAGATGATTTTGAGCCGTTATCTGTTTATCTTATCTACAGATAAATTTTGGTTATCTGTGCCCACCTCTGCTGATTTGTAAACAGTAATCTACAAAAAATGGCTGCCCATGAACAGCTGACAAAGCTGTCAAATATTCTTGATATGAATTTTACACAAATTCTAGGTAGAGGAAGACCTAGAAAGGATGTACCAAATTTCTGAAATAGCGAATGAATGGGATATCCAGAGTCAGAATAAAGAAGAGCTTGAATGAAAAAGGTTATGACTCTGGATTAAATGAAAGAAGTTTGCAAGGACCGAAATACATTCAACTACATACATAAAACGAAATTACACTACAAAAGAGAAGGTTCTCCAAAGAATCGAAGGAGGAAGGCATCTTCTCAGGACCTTGTCCGAAAGGCGTGCAAGATGGATCGGCCATGTAATACGACAAGAAGGTCTCTTGCATGCCATAATGGAGGGGATGACTGAGGGGACCAACTCTAGGGGACGCCCACGTCAAGAATACCTGGAGGAGCTGTTGGTGGACGTGCGCTGCTCATCATAATATGCAGACCTTAAAAGAGCCAGGCAAGAATGGAGGAGAAGAATGAAAGAAATTGCTGCAAGCCAATCCCAGGATTGAAACTAGAGAAGAAGACATAAAACAATCAATCACTAAGTAAAATAATAAAAGTAAAATGTAAAAAAACTGTAATTAATGAGAATTCCAAACTTTTAAATCCTTAACCTTAGCCGCCAACATTACAGATCCACCGCTATTTTTTTCGGTCCTTACATATTTCTTTCATTTCATCCAGAGTTTTCCTTTTTCATGCAAGCTCTCCTTTAATTATGACTCTGGATATCCCATTCCAAAAAAAAAAAAAGTCCAACGAAAAGGTGTTGCGGGACGTAGAAGAAAGAAGAGAGCTGATAAATCATATTTTAAAGAGGGAAGCCAAGCTAATAGGGCACTCAATCAGACATAGCACCTTTCATAGCAACATCTTTGAAGGCAAAATCTTAGGACAACGCACAAGAGGTCGCCCAAGAACTTCATACTTCAAGGATTTGAAGCGGCACATGGATGTCTCCTCCTATCGCATCTCAAGAGGATGGCAGCAGACAGCGACAGATGGCTGATACAACAAGGCACTGCCTTTAGAAGATAATGATGATAACCCATTCATTTGCTATTTCAGGAACGATTAATCCATCAATAACCAAACATAGTAAAATACCAGTTTGATCACGAAATTTCCAGAGAAACAATTTTAAAACAGAGTTTGTTTTCACGCAGATTAAAACAATAACAAAACTTTCACATTCTCGCAGAATAAGTCGTAAGGCGTGTTTTAGTTGGAATTCTTGCGATATGGGACCGCGCTGTGGTCAAAGATTGATTAAATTATGCAAAATACAGTCTTGGCAGTGCGGGTCATCGATGCGGGGACCTCTGTAATTAATACAACTCAGCCAAAGGCTGTGACGTCAAATGGATCTAACTAATAATATTGTACGGACTCCAGTGTGAGGCAGTAGCACATTTAGTCACACGGGCGAGTTGCTAGGGAGCTGTAAATGTAACTCAACGTCAGCATTCTGGCCAGAGATTCTGCAGATTTGTCTCCATAATTTCCAACCCTTGCAAACATAATCAATTCATCCATATCCATAACCTTTTTCATACGTTTACTTCTTTTACATAAGCTTTGTACATACCATTATTTTACAATTTCACCAATCTGCCACACTTCTATCCAAACCATCTCATCGTATTCTTCACATTCATTCTTTCACATCCTCTTTCAACTTGCATTTGTCTTTTACCCATTCATTCTTAACCCTATCTCATAGGACTTAGAGCTTTTGCTGAGGCGGAAAATCTATGACTGTTTTGTTTTTTTCGAAAATTAAGATAGATTTATATGTAAAAACCGAAAATGGCATTCTGTGTTTCTGTATGTTTCTGAATAAGTGACATATTTAGCTAACATGAGTTTCTCAGATAACTGCACCTTTTTTTCCTATTTTCTACAAGAGAGTGTGAAATCCTGTACGTTAGAAGATCTTCATGAGGACTTTCTTATAATGAGTTCACTTACTAGGAGAAGTTACTCCCAAGATAATGTTATAATAATATTAGGATGATTTATTTGTTGAGCGCTGTTTTTGTGTGTATCACACCTCAAGAGCCCTCTGCGAGCTTGGTCGTCGCTGTAGAAAGCGCCAATTCTCAAGCAAGACCCAGTTGTTGTAAGGTTGGATGGACCTTTCAGTGACCGGTCTTTGGTAAAGGTTTATGAATTTTTCAACTCAGCAAAGAGCACATTCGAAATATAAATGGTATATTTTTGTGCTCCGCCGGGATCCGAATCCACAACCTTCCATTTACGAGTCCGAAGTGTTGCCACTGGACTACGGACCGGTCCAAGATGCCAACGACACGCGGTGCACCTGAGCGGTAACCCATCCAAGTACTATCCGCACCCAATGTTGCTTAACTTCGGTGATCTATGGGAACCGGTGCTTTCAACATGGTAACGTCGTTGACAATCCACGATTTCCCAAATCAGTGAGTCAGCACTTCAGTTTTTTAAGGTGACGATATATTTATCTTGATAGAGTAAAAAGATGTAAGTTGCCGCTTTCGGTTCTGCATGACTTTTTGGGTAACAATAGAAATAAAAACAATATATATTTGGTTTAAAAAAACCTTTGATTGGAAGTGAAATTTGGAGCAATGCCATACTGTACATAGATTCGATGAATATTCAAATTCTTTGAAAGCATTCCTAGTCCAAAGTGTCAACAGCGTTATTCACAACACATTTGATCCATAACTGATCCGTGGATCATTGTTTTTTCGTATGGAAAATACACATTAGGTGGCGGTTGAGCCATGGATTTGCTGTGCGTGAATAACACCGTAAGTGTTGTTCAAATTACTGATTTGTTAGTCTATGAATCGATTTCTAATTGATGAACAATTGTGTGAGCAGTCTCGTTGTAGTTAGCAATAAAACATGGCCGCGCGTGAACAGCTGATCAAGCATTTAAGGAAAACATCTGATCCTGGATTTGATAATTTATTAAATGTTTCAGCTGAAATTTTGTAGAACTAAAAACAAAACACTGTTTTATTCTACTGATATTTTTATTTGTTGATTGAACAAATAACGAGTTTTGACCGGTTGCGGCCTCTTGGCCATCTTCAAAAAAACTAGAATCTTCAATCTAATGTGAGGCTATAAAAAGCAGATTGAAGTTAGGAAGTGTGCGAAATTTAATAAGAATAACACATACAAAATTAGAAGATTATACAGCAAGAAAAATAATGCATTATAAAAAGAACACCAGGGATATAAAGATGGCCAAGAGGCCGAAAATGGTCAAAACTCATTATTTGTTCAACCAATAAATACAAATACCTAACAGTAGAATAAAACAGTGTTTTCTTTTCATTTTTAATTTTAATTACATGTTTTTCATATTTCACTGTACTATACTGTATCCTGCTACTGTTCCACTAGGAGTGGCCGGTACCTCAGCAGATGCATCTCCACTTTTTTCTGTCCTTGCATATCTCTTTCATCTCTTCAACATTCATCACTTTCTTTATACATGCTCTTCTCTTACTCTCACTCTGCAGGTTACATTCTTTCACAATCTCATCTATTTGGTCCATCCATTCCTTCCTCAGTCTTCCCCTTCCACATTTTCCTCTGTTTACGTTCTTCGTTAATCGTTCATGATCTATTCATCCAAGACGTTAAATAAAAGTAAATGAAGATGGATGTATAGTATTTTTATTATTTATCTTGGGTTACTTTTAATGAAATTGCTGTTTCATTTATTTAACAGTATTTTTCTTACAAAATCGGTTAAATAATACGGTTTACTCTGACGGCTCTGGTTATTGTGTTCGCGGGACAGTGACTCAAGAAACACTGATCTCTCACAGAACAGGCAGAGTTGCTCCTCGTTTAGTCGAGAAACAGCTATATACTTGCACAGTGGATCTTTCGACATTATACCAGAAATATCAAACACACACACATGTACAGCAAGCGACACGCCTAGGCACACAATAACGAATCTATACATTCATAACAATATATACTAAATTATATTTTTTAAAGTAGTTCTTGTTGCACTCTATTGCGAGTTGATAAGGGACATGAACGATATCTTATTATTGGAAGGAAGTCAAGAGAGCAGAATATAAATGTATAATTATTCTATGGACAGATCTGAAGGACGGTGGAGCGTAACAAATGCCACTATTAAACATACATGCGGTCACGTCTTCTCGTCCCCCCACTGCTTGTTTGGCTTATCTACCATTCGATTCAAAGATGACCTTTCAATGAAAGTGTCTTGTTGAATCAGAATCACTGAAAAAATTACATTGACACAAACATTTAAATAATGGTAGTAAAATACAATACTTAAATAATGTATTTAGGGGAATTTGAATTAGTCAACCTCAACCCTAATTGTCTATGATGATATGATCATGGATGATTTCTTTCCTGTGGCGCCATTTAATGGTCCAGGACCATCTCAAGGGCGCCATGGCTTCTGGAGAAAAGCAGTGTCTTCGGTCCCTTTCTGAAGGTGGTGGTAGGCTGGTTCGCGCGAACACCGACGGGCAAATAGTTCCAGGCAACCGGCCCGGCCACCGCAAAGCTCCTGTCTTCAAGATTTGATGTGTTCGCTCTTTTGGGCACTATGACCTTGTTGACAGCAGTAAGGGGGCGTTGTTGTTGCGTTTCTTTTGATGAATAGAAGGCCCATGATATAAAGGCGCGAGTTAATCAGTAAATTCGTTCTCTTGCTAAATCAAATTCCTCTCGAGTAGAGTGATTCAATAGTCTGTATTCTTCAGTGCAAATAAAGAAGATATCTAAATCATCAAGCAAGATACGAGTCTTTTTTTAATCCCAATCTGAAATCACCAGCGACCACCAGAATCCTGAGCAATCATATTCTACACAATCTGAGCTAAGAAACAATTGTAAAACACGATAATGTGAGAGTTGTTTTTAAACATTTTTAAAATCAATTTCCAGCTTTCATAAGACACAAAGGCTTGCTGGTCTTCAAGAGCCTGCGCGGGACAATATTTAAAATATATGATAGCTCCAGCCACCACAAGCAGCAGAACAGCAACACTGCGATCAGCAGCATCATGTCGCAGTCGGATAGAGTTTCCAAGAAGGGAAAAGAAGACCGGTTTTTGGAGATCGAGCCTTCAAGGTGGCTGCTCCAACGATATGTAACGGCCTCCCAGATGACCTGCGCGAAATGGATCTGGAGAACACTTTTAGAAAAGGGTTGAAGACCCACCTGTTCGCGCGCTTATATGAACAAGCTTCTTTGGGATGACCAAGAGTCATGAAAAGGCACTATAAAAATCATGTATTATTATTATTGGTTCAGCACACATACAAGCATAGCTCATGTGAAATAACCCCTGATGTACATAAGACAAACAAGCCCCGAGGGAACATTTTGTCGGGCTATTTTACACGGACTCGAAAAATATGATAACGTTATCTTATCACGTTCATTCGTCATACGAAGCTAATACATATTTAAAATTTCAATACGGCATGAGTGTTGTTGTGATGTCTCACTCTGTTTGGTGAGAGGGGAGGGAGTGGGAGCGAGAGGTCTAAATTCCGCTCGTTAATCGTGATAATTATAAAACGTGTACACTAAATTATAGAGTTTTATATGTAACAAAAAAATGTATTGAAACTTTAACGTTCAATAGAGACGCTGTTTTAGTTTGTTGACTTGATTTTTTTTTTTTGGTAATGGTTTTGTACTCGGGGTGAAGGTAGGTGTGTGCGTAATTCACATTATTTTCATAACATTTAGTTGGAATATGATTGAGTCAACAAATACTAATAATATTATCTAATAAACAGGCCACATTTCAAGAATTACGCAACGGTTTAAATTTTAAAGGCAAATAAACAGAGCAAATACTTGTTTTATTATCTAATAAATAATAAGAGAATTCAATATAGACATCTTTTTTGAATAACCTACAAAAAACAATAAAAAATCGTGTCACGAAAAATCGGTCAAAGTTAACTCTCCATGGACAAATCGGTCAAAGTTAACTCTCCATGGACAAATCGGTCGTACGATAGTTTGTGTACACGACTTTTCGGTAAACGACCCATAATAAATAAATAAATAATCCCAATAATCAGGGATTTTTTTTTAGTTCACAGCACTGTCCATCCCATACATTTGGCGGAAAAGCTAAATGCAGTATGGTGCACTTTAGTGTGTTTTCAAACTACCTACATGATAATGTATTGAAATTATGACGCTCTGTACTGTCTTTAGCAATCAGAAATATTCTCCGTGAACGTAAATGATTCATGCAGTCTCAGACACGAAATCTCGAATAAAAAACGAGATTGTCTAAAGCTGAGATTGAACATCGCAAAAAAAGTCCGATATCTCTCTCGAGATTCAAGATGTCGCGAGTCCAGTCAAAAGCTCAGTTGGTCGAGTGCTTACAATCCATGCCAAGAGCTTGGGTTCGAATCTCACCGAGGGTGTCAGAAAAATTTCCGATTCGGTGTTTATTTCAAACACCCAAAATGAAATACCGGCTAGGTTGACTCAGCCTTCACAAGAAATGAGTACCAGCCCTCTGGGGAACTGGGAAACCCCCACTTCAACTGAAGTGGTTGACCCCCTTACCTGAAGATGAAAGCGATCAACTCATTATTTGTTCAATCTACAAATGAAAATATCAGTGGAATAAAACAATGATGTACGTTCCACTCGCCACATGTAAAACCTTTCGGGGATAACGCGGCAAGAAGTTGCACTATATGTGTAGCTTAGTTGCGTTGCGAGATCGAAGTCCAAGCCCCTCGCACAGTCGTCACCGCCTCGCAAGTCTCAACTAGCCGTCACATTACCTACTGCAAGTTGCACTTCTCGTTAGCGAAGACATGCCAACAGTGAGCAAATTACGCAGGTCTAACGTCATACCATGGAAACTCACCCATTACCATGGAAACCTCTAGTGGAGGTATGCAAAACAACAGTGACGTCATCAAAATTTACAGAATATTCTTCGGTTTCTTCTTTTTGGAGCCACTTCTGTCGAAGATCGCCGATCATCACTTCGCTCGCCCAGTTCTTGTTTACCGTAAACGCCAATCTTGTCAAATATGACTTTTTCATGCAGTTGTCTTATGAATCAAATTCTACACAATCTGAGCTAAGAAAAACCGTAAATTTCGATAATGTGAGAGTTCTTTTAATTTTTTTTTATTGTTATTTAATTAAACAACACTTAAATTATACAACACTGTTTAAAATAAAGCTATTTTTTGTTTAACGTAGTTTATTTTCACAAAAAATAGCTTTATTTTAAAAAAAAATAATTTTCACTGTGTGAATACACAAACCCTACAAAATCTAACACTGTTTAATTTCACAAATATACAATGTATTTAAAAATGATTAATTTTCAAATATTTCAACTAGTACAAACGTTTTCGACCAATATGGTCATCTTTTGGAAGTTGCACCGACCTCCAATCAATAATTGATTGACACATCAAATTTAAAAAGTCCTCAGAAATGGGTAATAATACGTTGGAATTTAAACAGGGAAGATGATGTACATCAGCTTATTTACGTACATGCAACCAAATTTTTGATTTGTTGGGAGAAATCACGCTTAATTTAGATTTTTGTCTGATTTCTGATTTGTTGGGAGAAATCACACTTAATTTTTATTTTTGTCTGATTGGAGTTTGGTGCAACAGGCCCTAAGTGTCATAGGCTTCTAGATTCTCTGAAATCTAGGGAGTCTATCGCACAGGAAAAAGCTTTAATGTCGATATATTATATTAGCAACTTAGATTATGGATAGACTCATACTGTGTACGCCTCTGCTCTACCGTGCCTTATTGAATTGTATTGCAGTGAATCGAATTCCTAAGCCCGAGGTGAGTTTCTGCAACTGGTGTGAAGTGTTACCTACTGGCCAGACCTGAATCAACTCTAGTTAGGAAATGGCAACTCCCTTTCCCTCTATTGGGCCAATATAATGTTATTTATTAAGGCCCGGTATTTTCAACGTTAGCATAGCGACTTTATGCTGAATGTAAAGGACGCACTTATCTCAATCGTTCGGGTGTTTTTTTTTTAATCAGTAAAGTCACATATTCTAACGTTGAAAATACCGGGCCTTAGTAAATTCACCTAGGGCTGACCACCCATACTGTAAAAAATGGTTCACTTTGCCAATGTCACCCCTGTTTCAGGGAAGGTCGGCAAGAGTTGCCGGGCTTATGTTCATTTGAGATTGGGTTTTTTATACTGTAGGTCCACTTGCGGCATGTGTGAGCGCGAAATTAGGCGTGTCTGCTTGTGGGAATGCATTTAATATGAATCTCAAATGATACATATCTTTGCAACTTAGATTTAGATACAACACGTGTACGCTAGTCAGAATTTTCATAGGATTACATTTTCAAACTATTTCCGATTGTGAAAGTTAAGGTACAAAAGAATGTGATGGTTTGGGCATGTGGAAAGAATGAATGATGATAGACTGACAAAGTATATATACAGAGGAAGAGTGAAAGGAAAAAGGGGTAAGGGACGACCGAGAAAAGTAAGGAGTGATGAATTGAGGAGATTGTGATATAATGGGATACGCAAAGCGAGTGTAAAAGAAGAAAATGCATGTAAAAAGTGATCGATATGAATGAACTGAAAGAGGTATATAAGGATAGGAAGAAATGGAGGCAACCCTGCAGAGGCTCTGGCCACCCCTAGAGTAGCGGAATGGCGACAGAGTTACAGTTACACCATTGAAGTCAAATTACACAATGTTTTTTTTCCTATTGATTTAATTTGTGATGAGGAATGCAATTCGTTATCCAATTTGTACAGTTATAAATAATTAATCAATTAATAATTATTCAATATCAGAGGAACCTGTAAGCCCTAGACAGCACGACATAGACATAAAGCTAAAAACTCTCCAACAGGGTTGGACATACTTTTATTGAATGATCTGTGGTACTCACCATGATGGTTGATCTGGTGGTGCTGATGCGGATGAGGGTGCGAGGCGAAGGCCGGCATGGCGGGCCCCCGGGGGGCTAGCGGGGCCACGGCGGCGAGCGCCACGGCCACGGCGACTCCGCCCCCTGCACATGCAACACAAAATCACGTATTAACAAAACGGTGCCTCCTGAAGACCACTTTACCAGCCAGTTTTTAACTGGCCATGGAAACTTTAAAGCCAAACTACACCAGCTGGGTATCCCATCCATCTTATCAGCAGAGTGCCCTTGCGGCGCCAGCTCCCAGGACGTGCCTCACATATTATGGCACTGTCCATTGCGACACTCTGATCGGGTTGCGCTCCTTGCTGCAGTACGGCCGGCCATTGGCCCAGTCGGTTACGCAGACTTTGTTGCTACAAAATCAAATTTCTCCGCTTTTGAGCGATTTTGCGCTTCATTTTGCCAAGCTGCATCCGCAGCGGATTCACAGTAATCCTGTCCTAAGATTTAAATTATTATTATTTCGTATTATGTGTATCATTATTCACGCTACTCGTGATCTAGCAACAATCCCACAAGGAGTGCCACCCGAGGTATGCTATTAGCTTCAGTAACATCGAACCATTTACTTTTAGAGTCATGGGCACGCCTCTGACCTAGAGGTTCTTGTTTTGTCGTGCCGTTGTTTTCACTTCACGGGAAGGCCTTTCGCCACTTGAGAAAATATATAGCTTTGCATGAGCGTCCATGTGCTGTGGGTCCTTCTGACACATACATACAGGACGGGTACGAGGAGGGTTTGAGCATTTAAGATTCATATTAAATGCATTCCCACAAGCAGACATGCATAATTTCGCGCTTACACATGCCGCATGTGGACCTACAATATAAAAAACCCAATCTCAAATGAACATAAGCCCTGCAACTCTTGCCGTCCTTCCCTGAAGCAGGGGTGACATTGGCAAAGTGAACCATTTTTTACAGTATGGGTGGTCAGCCGCATACCAGTCAAGGAATTGCACTGAATGCAAATTTTCATATTTTCCATTGTTGTTTAAATCCGGGTTTGAAGGTGATCATTTCTCATAGCATCAATCAGCCATTAACAACAGCTGATGTCAGTACAATGTGCCAGTAGAGCCTGTACTTATTATATAACCGCTATATTATTTATTTGCAATGAGGTGTGTGTGTGTGACTCAGGCCAATCATAATGATCTCATCGAACCCGCGATCTCTCAAGTTCATGGATTTTTTTCAAGCGTTAGTAAATCAATAAAATCATTCTATATTAGAGTTGCCGCAAATATTTGCTATTTTTCGGTATTACTTGACAGTTTTTTACTATTCGTCGAATTCCGAAAAATAACTGTTTTAGAGCCCGTTCCCACTTGTCGGGTGTCGCACCGTATATTAATCGGAGGTTCCAGTGGCAGAACATTTTTGGACAAAATCGGTTTCCTACAAGTGTGAATAGCTCCATACATAATGTTCTGCCACTGGTATCTCCGATTAGTATACGGATCCGACACCCGACAAGTGGGAACGAGCTCTTACTCGACATTAATTCGCGAGTATCTGAAAGAAACTTTTAGGCCCGGTATTTTCAATGCTAGCTTATGTGACTTTAAACTGATAAAAAAAACTACCCACGCGATTGACATAAGTGCTTCCTATTCATTTTAAAAAACAATCAAAACGAGTTATTTTCAGTAAAATAGACCAGAATAAAAGGGTTACCAGAATTTAAAATGGTTCAATAACTATCAGTATTCAGTATATTAAGAGTGATTTCTATAATTTTATTGATTGTAGAGGCATTAACTTTGTAATCGTTCATCTTAAGAGATAAAAAGAAAAAACACTTTGTATTCGATTACTATGAGTATTTTATTTTATTTAATACCACAACCGGTTTCGCAAACATCCGTTCGCATCATCAGGTGGATAAATTAATACTTCTATAACTTAATTATTGTTCTTTTTTTATAAGATTAACGCCTTTTTCACACAGCACGAATTCTCTCCGGTTTGTTTATGATTCTAATCTAATCTAATCTAAGTTGCAAGGATATGTTACATTGAAGATTCACATTACATGCATTCTCACAACCAGACACGTACAAGTTCGCGCTTGCACATGCCTCATGTGAACCTACAACATAAAAATCAAATCTCAAATGGACATACACCCTGCAACTCTTGCCGTCCTTCCCTGAGACAGGGGTGACATTGGCAAAGTGAACCATTTTTACAGCATGGGTGGTCAGCCGCATACCAACCTATAAGTCAAGGAACACACACACACGACAAATTACATTTTATACATCATTAAATAATAATATTCAAATACAAAATATCCATTTACAAACAAAAACAAACTCCAATTTAATAAACCCTATTCGCCAACATTACAGATCAACCGCCATTTCTTTCTGTCCTTACATACTTCTTTCATTTCCTCCAGAGTCATAACCTTCTTCATACAAGCTCTTCTTTTATTATGACTCTGGATATTCCATTCATTCGCAATTTCGGATATTTGGTCCATCCATACCTTTCTCGGTCTTCCTCTACCACGACATCCATCTATTCTACCAACATATACTTTCTTCGTCAGTCTTTCCTCATTCATTCTCTCCATATGCCCAAACCATCTTAACAAACTTCTTTTAATCTTCACTTTCACACTTTCTCTTGCACCACATTCTTCTCTTACAAAATCATTCCTCACCCTGTCACTCCGTTTTTTCCCAATCATACTTCTTAGAAAGTCCATTCCATTACGGATGGATATCACCAAACAAAGTGTGTGAAAGCATTCATACACTCCTCATACATCACTGCTAGACTTTCGATAAGGCACCTGTAGAATAAAACCATAGACAAACTGGACGGAATTTGTTCTGTGTGAAATGGCACTTTTTAGCGCCCTTGGGGTGGCTAGTGCCACTAAACGGAGCTATATAAAAATTGGTCAATTATTATTGTTATGAACAAAAAATATTGGTAAGCTTAAGACTACTAGAGGGGTTATTTTATTATTTGAAAATGTAAAATAAACTCTTTTATATCGAATAATAATGCTGAGTGATTCGGTACATGTCGATTATTCGGTATTCGAATATTCGCTATACACTATTCGCGACATCTCTATTTTGCCACCAGAATATGACAGCGCTACAAACACCAATAAAAAATGTATTTTTTTGTTCTTACGTAGCAAATATTGCGTCATATGTGGAAACTCCTTTACGTAGTTATTGGAAATTATAAAAAAAAACAAATAAATAAAAGTTTCATTTTTTTTTTTAATTGAAAAGATGACTAAATAACCGTTCATATCCAGAAAACGGTTTATACGCTATACTGTAACTGCAACTCTGTCGCCATTTCGCTAGAGGTGGCAAGAGCCTCTGCAGAGCTGCCTCCGTTTCTTCTTAACCTTACAAACATCTTTCAATTCATTCATATCCGTCACCTTTTTCATAAACTTCGTTCTTTTACATTCACTTTGTATATCACATTCCTTTACAATCTCCTCAATCTGATCACTCAATGCTTTGCTCGGTCATCCTTAACCTCTTTTTTTCCTTTCACACTTCCTCTGTATGTACACTTTGTCAGTCTATCATCATTCATTCTTTCCACATGCCCAAACCATCTCATCACATTCTTTTGTACCGTAACTTTTCATAGTAAGCGAACTAATTATAAGGAAGTGCTCATGACAAACTTTTACCTGAAAATACAAAAAAGTTGCCTATATCTGAGAAACCTTATGTTCATTTGAGGTATGGATTTAATTTGTAAGTACACATTCAGCATTTGTAAGCGCGAACTACACGTGTCTATTTGTGGGCATGCATTGATATGAGCTTTAAATGTAAATATATTTTTGCAACTAAGAATATATATTTAGTTTTACGTTTAAAAGGAATGGATATTGACGGTTAAAAGGCAATGGGACATTTAAGCGACATAAACTAAATTGTTCAGGAGAGCAGTTTTGAGATTGCAGAAAAACGGCATAACCTTTTTCATTTTTTATCATATTTTTAAAATCAAAACAGCTTTAATATTTAAAAAAATAAAGGCATTTATTGGGATCCTATTAATGTGGTTTTACGATTTTTTTTTGTCACAAGCGCCTTTAGAACAAAGAAAAAACAAAATCTTGCCGGTTACACCAAATCCATACTTCGAAAACGCAGTTGTTTGCTTGGCTATAAACAACAACAAAAATCATCGTACAGCTATGAGAGTTAGCGCATTAGAAAGAGCTGAAAATTTTAAATAGGATATATATCATTCTTAACTCATCTCGACCAAAACGTCGCTTATGCCCGCCCGCGTGTTCCCATTCCACAACGCAAAACGAATGTTCACTCACACATGCACACGGAAGTATTGCAGATGAGTGAACCTAGCTGAAAACCAACTGTTATCAAATAGCTATATACTGGCACACAAGCAATTTAATGCACATACACAGTTATCTATAATAATCTATAATCTAAGTTGCAAGGATATATTCATTCAAAGCTCTCAGATGTATGCCCACAAACAAACACATGTAGTTCGCGCTTACAAATGCTGATTGTGTACTTACAAATAAAATTCAAACCTCAAATGAACATAAGCCCCACAACTTTTGCCGACCTTCCCTGAAACAGGGGTGACACTGGCAAAGTGAACCATTTTTTACAGTATGGGTGGTCAGCCTTATACCAACCTATAAGTCAAGGAATATGAATAATAAATTACATTTAAATATAAAAATAACAAAACCTTAAAAAGAAATCTATAGGTACAAAAAAAGTCAAAAAACAGTTATGAGTGTTGAAAATTGATAAATAAGACAGCTGGATTACATTTAATGAAAAGTTGAAGTTTTTTTTATTTAATTTCTATATAAATGACTCTTGAAAATGACGACAGTCGAAAGTACTCGAGGATAAAATAACAAATATTAAAAAAAGAAAAATATAATAATAAACAATGCGTAATACCTACCATTGCTGTACGTATTTTATATTTAACATAATATGGCAAAACTTCCGTGTGCATGTGTGAGTGAACATTCGTTTTGCGTTGTGGAATGGGAACACGCTGCCCGCCCTACTTCCTTTTAACCGTCGATATGTAAAATATTTCGATACCAGACGGTTCACATTACGGACTGCACTCCCACAGCCGGCCATCGCATGAACGGTGAGTGGTTACATTTACGTCCATCTACTCGTCTGTGATGTCATCACGGCAAATTGGCCTCTGGTTGATAAAGCCAATAGATCTGATGATGACCAATAACGCGCCCACTCGCGTACTCAAGTGAGACGCGATGAATATGTGGGGAAGCCGCGCCCAGTGGGTCAACCTCCCGATAATCATGATAATTGATAACAAAAACAATGTAAATAGCATAACAATTTGTCAAGGGCTGTAAGTCTCATCACCACGGTAATTCTTATCTAATGAATATCGGTAATATTTGTAAGAAGACTAATCAGCTGTTCACTTCACACATAGCACATTTTTACGATAAATTAATATCTGGGTTCATAGGAACTGAATAAATCCCAAATTGTTGCCTACCCATGGCTAAAAAGCAATGCACGCCACTGCTAAGGAGTGTGATTGGGAAAAAACGAAGTGACAGGGTGAGGAATGATTTTGTAAGAGAAGAATGTGGTGTAAGGGAAAGTGTGAAAGTGAAGATTAAAAGAAGTTTGCTAAGATGGTTCGGGCGTATGGAGAGAATGAATGATGAAAAATTGACGAAGAAAGTATACGTTGCAAGAGTAGATGGATGTCGTGGTAGAGGAAGACCGAGAAAGGTATGGATGGACCATATATCCGAAATTGCGAATGAATGGAATATCCAGATTCATAGTAAAAGAAGAACCTGTATGAAAAAGGTTATGACTCTGGAGGAAATGAAAGAAGTACCTATGTAAGGACATAAATAAATGGCGATTGATCTGTAATGTCTGCGGCTAGGGTTTATTAAGTTGGAATTTGTTTTCTGTTTTAGTTTTGATGTCCAAAGATATTATTATTTATTGATTTAAAAAATGTAATTTGTCGTGTATATTCCTTGATGAATAAAAACCCAATCTCAAATGAACATAAGCCCTGCAACTCTTGCCGACCTTCCTTGAAACAGGAGTGACATTGGCAAAGTGAACCATTTTTTACAGTATGGGTGGTCAGCCTCATACCAACCTCCCTCGATGGCGTAAATAGATAAATGTATGGAAGGTCCAAAAGCACCCATAGCTCCATTTCACACGAGAACCGTTCTGCCAGGATTGTCTACGCCCAATGGTTTAAATGTAACTAAGCTACACATGTAGTGTAGCTCCTTGGCGCATTCTCCCCGAAGGGATTGCATGTGGCGAGTGGAACCTATTTATTCTAACATGTTAGGGGTCCAGCCTTACGCCGACCACTTCAGTTGAAGTGGGGTTTACCAGCTCCCGAGAGGACTGGTACTCATATATTGTGAAGGCGGAGTAAACCTTGCCGTTATTTTATTTTTTTGGTTTTGAAATAAACATCGAAACGGGAAATTAGACACCCTCCGCGGGATTCGAACCCGAGTTCACGGCATGGAATGCAAGCACTCTTGCGACGAGCTAGCGACCGAACTAAAGCAAACTTTAACCTTTCAATTTGTCTTTCATTACGTAGCTAACCTCACACCATATTTTGTAAATTTGTATTTTCCTTAATGAGAAGCAAAAAATAATAATTGATAAACCAAAACAGTATAAAGTCGAATCAAACTGTGTTTTTTTTCTCCGATGACCTCAGAAGCGCTAATCTGCTAAATTCCTTATACTTTGGTTGCCAATACCAGTCCGGTCGATAGCTCAGTTGGTAGAGTGCTTGCATTCCATGCCGTGAGTTCGGGTTCGAATCCCGCCGAGGGTGTCAGAAATGATTTCAGGTTTCGGTGTTTATTTCAAACCCCAAAATAAAATACCGGCAAGGTTTACACAGCCTTCACAATAAATGAGGAAACCCCCACTTCAACTGTAGTAATTGATAACGCGGCAAGAAGTCACACTACATGTGAAGCTTAAAAAAAAATAGGATGATTTATTTGGTGAGCGCTGTTTTTGTGTGTATCACACCTCAAGAGCCCTCTGCGAGCTTTGTCGTCGCTGTAGAAAGCGCGAATTCCCAAGCAAGACCCAGTTGCTGTGAGGCTGGATGGACCTTTTGATGACCGGTCCTTGGTAAAGGTTTATTCCAAGTTAAAGGTTACGGTTCCATGATAAAACGACACATGGCAGAACATCATATCGCTCCCCCAGTTCTTGTTTGCCGCATAGACCAATTCTGTCAAACGTGACTTTTTAATGCAGTTGTCTTAAGAATCAAATTCAAAGAAAAAACGTAAAACTCGATAATGTGAGAGTTGTTTTAAATATTTTTAAAATCAATTTCCAGTTTTCATAAGACACATTGGTCCAGTACACATGCAAACATTGCTCATATGAAATTAGCTGAATGGTCTATACGGCAAACAAGAACTAAGGCAGCGATATGACAAAATATCACATACCTAAAACAGAACATGCCATAAACGGCACATAAAAACGGTTTTGTCTTGTGATGTTTTGTCATACTGATGTTTTGTCATGT
Organism: Agapetus fuscipes; assembly: GCA_951799405.1. Taxonomy (NCBI): domain Eukaryota; kingdom Metazoa; phylum Arthropoda; class Insecta; order Trichoptera; family Glossosomatidae; genus Agapetus; species Agapetus fuscipes. Next base: position 12,729,841 of record OX637355.1, on the reverse strand, counting down.
GTCGTTTTGTCACCGTGTCGTTCTACTTGGAACCGAGATACACGGTGTGTCCACAAGTATTGAAGACACCAAAACGCAATGCAACTAAGCTACACGTATAGGGCAACTTCTCTCCTCGAAGAATTCGCATGTGGCGAGTGTATGAATCTAAGTTGCGAATATTTTATTGGCATTTCAGGCTTATATTCAATGCAAGCCCACAGGTAGACACGTGTGAGCTCGCGCTTACACATGCTGCATGTGCACAAAAAAAACCTCACATGAACATAAATCTCTGCAACTCCTGCCGTTATTCTCTGAAACTGGGGTGGCTTGGCAAAAGTGAACATGTTTTTTACAGCATGGTGATCAGCCTCCTGTTAGTCAAGGGACAAGGCGAGTGAAACCTTATTGTATTTTGGGTTTGAAATTAACATCATACGGGGAATCATTTCTGACAACCTTGGTGGGAACCGGTTGGGGTTCCTCATGGAATAAAAACATTCTACCATCTGCCACTGAGCTATCGATCGGACGGATCGGACTCATCTCGAAAGGTTCAGTTTGCAGTGACTGGACAGAAGTCTATCCTTAGCGCTTCAGACTCGTAGATGGGAAGGTCGTGGGCTCGAATCCCGGCGGAGCACACAAAATATACCATGCTCTTCGCTGAGTTGAAACATTCATATACCTTCAGCAAAGACCGACCACCAAAGTCCATTCAGCCTTACAGCAAACGGTTCTTGCTTGAGAATTGGCGCTTTCATAGCGACGACCAAACTTGCAGTAGGCTCTTGAAGTGTGTTACTGACCGTGGAAAGAGAAGAACGATTTTCTTTACGTTTCGTCAGTCATATCCGACGTCTTCAGGAGGTGTGTGTCTTCTACGAAGAAAAATCACGAACTGATGAATTGTTGTTTTTTACTCGGTCGAATCTTTGATTCTTCTTCGTAGAAGACACTCGCCTCCCGAAGACGTCGGATATGACTGACGAAACGTACAGAAAATCGTTCTTCTCTTTCCACGGTCAGTAACATTCGTTTTTTTTTCATTCCAAAAAATGTCTAACGACCGTAATCATAATTTAAAATATATATTTTGAATTGTGAAAATTCATATTCAATTTAAAATCTTTAATCTTTGGGGTTATTAAAGTGAAATTTGTTTTATGTTTTAGTTTTTGATGTCCATATATATTATTATTTATTGATTTAAAAAATGTAATTTGTCGTGTATATTCCTTGACTTATAGGTTGGTATGCGGCTGACCACCCATGCTGTAAAAATGGTTCACTTTGCCAATGTCACCCCTGTTACAGGGAAGGACGGCAAGAGTTGCAGAGTGTATGTCCATTTGAGATTTTTGTTTTTATGTTGTAGGCTCACATGAGGCATGTGCAAGCGCGAACTTGTACATGTCTGGTTGTGAGAATGCATGTAATGTGAATCTCCAATGTAACATATCTTTGCAACTTAGATTAGAATCTTGAAGTGTGATTCACGCAAAAAAGCGCTCACTATATTAATAATCCTATAATTATTATTACAAAAAAAAAACATTTATTACAATTTTTATTGGATTCGTCTTGAATCTTTGTCGATACACTTTGCATGGCGAGATAGCAAGAACGTCAACGGTTCACCTGACCAAAATAATACGCAAGCCGAGTAAACAGACTGCTGATTTGAATATTGATGGCCATTTTGGAAAACAGGAAATGGTATTCGGCCGGTGAATCGCCGATTATTCAGTTGTGTTGTTTAAAAAGCTGAAACCGCAGGATTAATAACGAATATCGCGAACCGCGGTGTAGAGAAGGTCGGAGAAGTATCCTACGTCATCGGGAGACGTGTCCTTTTCACGCCAAAACCTTACTAGAGAGAAAGTTCTAGTTCTAGTACGGCCTTGCTTTCACACAAAGAGGCATTAGCTCAAGAAGTTGTCGCTTGAAATAGGAGATTGTAGGAAAAGAGGTGACCTTTGGCGATGCATCAATACTGTAACTGTAACTCTGTCGCCATTCCGCTAGGGGTGGCCAGAGCCTCTGCAGAGTTGCCTCCATTTTTTCCTATCCTTACATACCTCTTTCAATTCATTCATATCCATCACCTTTTTCATGCATTTTCTTCTTTTACGCTCACTTTGTATATCCCATTCTTTCACAATCTCCTCAATCTGATCACTCCATACTTTTCTCGGTCGTCCCTTCCCTCTTCTTCCTTTCACACTTTCTTTGTATACATACTTTGTCAGTCTCAATAAACCTGATCACTCCATACTTTTCTCGGTCGTCCCTTCCCTCTTCTTCCTTTCACACTTTCTTTGTATACATACTTTGTCAGTCTCAATAAACCTGATCACTCCATACTTTTCTCGGTCGTCCCTTCCCTCTTCTTCCTTTCACACTTTCTTTGTATACATACTTTGTCAGTCTCAATAAACCTGATCACTCCATACTTTTCTAGGTCGTCCCTTCCCTCTTCTTCCTTTCACACTTTCTTTATATACATACTTTGTCAGCATCAATAAACGTCGCAAAAGTCTTGCAAAATGTTCCTTGCAAAAAGTTCCTTGACTTATAGGTTAGTTATTGCAAAAGGTTCCTTGCTCTTATTTTAAAAGGTTCATTGACTTATAGGTTAGTATGCGGCTGACCACCCATTCTGTAAAAATGGTTCACTTTGCCAATGTCACCCCTGTATCAGGGAAGGACGGCAAGAGTTGCAGGGTGTATGTCCATTTGAGATTTGGTTTTTATGTTGTATATTCACATGAGGCATGTAGCGCGAACTTGTACGTGTCTGATTGTGGGAATGTATAAATGTAATGTGAATCTCCAATGTAACATATCTTTGCAACTTAGATTAGATTAGTATTAATTGAATCTCTTGGTTTATCCGACGTGTTGATAAAAGAATGGACCACGGATGTGAAGACTTGCAGAAATCCAACTTTTCTAAACCATCTTACGTTAAATCAGTTTATAATTCCTTGGCTGATAGGTTGGTATGAAGCTAACCCCCGTGCTGTAAAAATTGGTTCACTTTTGCGAATGCCACCCCGTTTCAGAGAAAGGAAGATAAGGAGAACACTGAAATTCTCTAACTAAAGGTTCGTTTACATATCCGGTTATTTACAAATATATCTTTGACACATTTGTCGTAGCACGTTGCACAAGCTGTCCAACCAAAATATTACGACCAGCAAAATTGACAACATAATTTAGCGACAATACGTGCCAAATTTTGTGATATTTAGGGAGAAGGTAAAGTAAACTGAATGTGTGTGTATTAATATATTGGTTTTGTCGCTGAATTGCCAAAACTGTATCCACCCACGTGCCAACCTAATCACTTGGCTCCGAAAATGCTGAATTTTCAACTGAAAGATGCGGGAATGCATGCAACGAAGGACAAAAATACATCCAATGGTATCCACGATTCTCGAATGCAGATTGAAGTGCAAAACAAAAAGATATTATCATTGTTTTAAGTAGATTTAGGGGGCATGAGAGATTGGAAATTTCAAGTCGTGAAGCCATTTGAAAGTCCCCAGCAATCCGTCCAATCGATAAGAGGAACACTCCTCTATTACGTCTTCACAGGTCTTCTCTCTTCTGGGGTGGAAGTCTCGACGGCTGTCGGTAGATCTTATCGTACCTATTTGAAGAAGGACGGAATAAAACGTAGCGGTGTCTGAACAGGGAACTGGATTTGGAGAGACTGTTTAAACGACGTCTCAAGACTCACCTCTCCGTCCAATCATATGGACAAGCGCCTTTGCAATGACACACTGTCATTAAAGGCGCTATTTAAATTTTGTATTAATAATAACAGCTGATCGTTTTTCTATTTAAAATGGATCAACTGTGGATACGCCGCCATATTTTATTTCACCCTATTCTTCAAATAAACACGGTTAGCTTTTTTTTCATGGTACACAACAGGCAACCCTAAATATAGTGCACCCTTTAAACCATCAACAAGCTGAGAAAAACTCTTTCATAATAGATGTAAAGGTGTCTAAATTTTATTGAAATATGTCAATCTTTGATTCGTTAATGAGTTTAAAACACTCCGAGTTAAAGGATGTTGCGCCAAGACGTCAGGGTGACTCTTCAGTACATGAAATAAATCATGACCTCTCCAACAGGGTGGGACTGTCTATTATCCGTTGATGACCTTTTAGATCTATCGACGGTCGTCAAGACTTCCAACCCTGGCCTTATTAGCATCATGGATTGTTCAGGAGCCCCCATTTGTGCAGCATGGCAAGAACCTCTGCATAGTCTCTTCCACTTATTCCTATCCTGACCAACTTCTCTCATTACATTCATATCCATCACTTTTTTCATGCAATTCCTTACTTAACATTCGCTCTATATATTATTATTATTGTAAACAGTAACTATGTGATAGACATCTGTCATTGGAGCATTAGAGATCTTATGTTTCTGTAGCATGTGCTGTCTTACACCAATTATTTTCAGTGTTCTGTAGGTGTCTTTACAAATAAATAAATTCGCTCTGTATATCCCATTCCTGTACATTGTATATCCAGGTTACGAAAGAAAATTCAGAAGTGGAAGGCACCTTAAAAAACAGCTGGCAGATATATTATAGAGACTGCATCGCAGGTTTGTTGGATGCGAACAGGTCTTACACCTGTAGGGTGCGAGGTGTGCAAGCCCACCTGATGAAAAGTGGTTTACCAGGCACCTGCTTCTGCTGCGAGGTCGCCCAACAGCTGGACATGTCAGGAGGGAGACAGGTGGACGCGGCGTGTCGCAAAAGTCATGCATTTTGATGTTCACAAGGACAGACATTTTGAAAACACATCACTTCAAATCTAATCTAAGTTGCAAAGACATGTAACATTAAGGATTCGCATTATATGCATTTTCACAAGCAGACACGTATAATTTCGCGCTTATACATGCCGCATGTGGATTTACAATATAAAAACCAATGCAACTCTTGCCGACCTTCCCTGAAACAGGGGTGACATTGGCAAAGTGAACCATTTTCTACAGCATGGGTGGGTGGTCACTGGTCAGCCGCATACAAACCTAGAAGTCAAGGAAGATACACAACAAATTACATTTTTAAATTAACAAATAATACTACGTATATAAACAAAACTAAAACATAATACAAAATTCTAATTTAAATAAAAAAAACCCTAGTCCTAGCCGCCAACATTACAGATCAACCGCCATTTCTCTCTGTCCTTATATACTTCTTTCATTTCATCCAGAGTCATAACCTTCTTGATACAAGCTCTGCTTTTATTATGACTCTGGAAATCATGTGTACAATATGTTTTTCTTTGCACCATTTATTGGCTAATTCATCATATCAATTAAGCCACCCCAAAGGCGCCCAAAATTATCATTGAATCTTTCTCCGCCAGCCTCCTTCCTTTTCCTGATAAAGTACGAAAAAGAGAAGAGCATGCATGAAAACCCTTAAAATTATATTTTGTTATTGGTTGCTAAGGACCCTAGTCACATGAGAAATGTAATTATTTTCAAAGTACATTTTTAATCAAGAAAGAACAATCAAACATTGTACTTAATGTTATCATTTCGATGTCTGAAAAATTACTATTGTTTTGTTTATTTCGTTCACAAATACATAAATAATAGACGCTTTTCATTATTCACTAATTAATTATACTTATATTATGAAAAGGTATTTTCCTGTTTTTAAGATAAATAATTCGCAATCTATTATCAACTCATATTCGCAACTCGTGCAAATTATGATTCTTATTAAAACTAAATGATAAGATTACTTAAGCCATTATCAAAGACGGCAATGTAGATTTTTTTACGAAAATGGCGGTTGATCTGTAATGCTGGCGTTTAAGGCTAAGGCTTTCAAAATTTTAATTTTCACTTTTTTTTATAGAATATATTTTGTAGGTTTTGATTTTTTTTAAATATAATTAATTGTATTCCTTGACTTATACGTTGGAATGAAGCTGACCACCCATACTGTACAATGGTTTACTTTGCAGTTCAAGAGTTGCAGGGTTTATGTTCATTTAAGATTGGGTTTTTAATTGTAGGTCCACATTCAGCATGTGTTCGCGCGAACTTATACTATAATCTGCTTGTGGGAATGCGTTTAATAATATGAATCTCATATCGTTGCAGCTTAGATTTAGATAAAAATATATGAAAACCATCGATTTAAATAATATACAGAGGAAATCATTTCCTTGATATTTCCATATATTAATCTAAATTTCGGGAAAAAACCCTTAGATTGCTGTCTTTGGTTACATACGTTTTTTTTAATAGAGCATTTAATTCTGAAATTCTAAAAAAATCTAAAGCTTTACAAACAAAATAATTATACTGATGTACCTAATTCAAATTGAAATTGAATGTGTAAAGTCCAATTTATATCAGGTAAAGGAAATTGATAACAATAATCTTCGCGTGAAACAGATAACAGACATAATTTTTTTGGCAAAAAAGTTTTTTAATATAAAAAGTGTGTAAAAATACAGATGTTGAACAACTGTGGTATTTATTTAATAAATGCGTTTTTCTTGGGTCAAATAATAGAAATGGTTGGTGCGTCAGAGCCGTTTCAGAGACTTCAGATGGATCTTGTAATAATAATATTTTTATTTTTAATAATATAATATAATAATATTTTTCAACTCCCTTCAATTCCTTTTCCTAATCCCCTCAATCAATCTTACACACATTAATCCCTCCTTTTCCGCATTTTCTACTTCAATTTCCTTTTACTCATTTTCTACTTTCAATTTCCTTTCTAATTTACTTTGTTATATTCACTCTGCTATAACTACTTTACTAACATACCTCCGATTGTTTCACTTCTTGTTAAAAGTTTTCTTATACCTTGTTTCTTTTTTTTTTGCTATTCTTAACTTTGTTACCCTTATACCTGCTCAACATACTGATCACACTACAAGAATACCTTTAAACTATTGAAATTTTAAGAAAACAACTTTGGCTAACACTTATTTTAATGAACACTATGTATTCACATTCATAAAGCTGTAGTTTTCTGAAATAAATAAATAATTAGTTTCCAGGCAATTGTCAACGAGAACTGTCAGTGTCTAACAAAAATCGTAGTTTTTAAGTGTATTTTTTGATGAATGACAATGTTTTCTAATGTCTCTTTTTTGTTATAAACCTATTGGCTATTACGTTCCGTGGCAAATGCATTACAATGGGAAGAAACTTAATCTGGTAAAACGTCACTTTTGATAATTGAGTGTGTGTGAGTCTGTGTGTGTGAATATGATGTCAGCTGAATTGTTAAAATGAAAGAAGTATTTTGTTGAAGAAAAACCAAATAAAACCCATTGATTTTCTCAGTTTGAAGGCCCTAAACTCGACCTCCTTTTCATGTTTATTGGAGAATGTAAACAAAACAAAAAATCATCTGTCAAAGTAACAAAAAGTGAGGTTAGAAATCTTGAAGGCGGTACCAACCTGTCAAAATTGATACCAGTCTTAAAAAATGTTACATCAATTTGAAGTGCTAGGTATAATTAATATGCTACCTAAATGTTTTCTTGGAATATTACTCATAAAAACAATAAAATGGAAGCAAAAAGCTGTAAAGACTGTTTTTCTATAGGTAGGTATTTAAATATTTGAGACATGTGACGTGGCAGATTGTTTATTATTGATCGGCTGTTGTTGTTAATTTCCAAGAAGGACCGCTGAGGGTTTATTTAGAAACTCTGTTGAAAATCAATAGACGTGCTTCTCGGAAACAGTTATAATTATGAACGAATAAAGGGAGATGATGTTCCTGGTATAAAGTATTATTTACTCTATTATAAAACTGATAACAAAGTTTACTCTTCAGACACGAGTACGCCTTTATTATACCAATGAATGTACGTGGGAAGTTGATGCCAATATCAACCAAGTATTTAAATTTTATTCACTGTAACTGTGTCGCTATTCTGCCAGGGGTGACCAGAGCCTCTCCAGAGTAGTCGGTTTAATTTTTTCCTACCCTTCTAATCTAATCTAATCTAAGCTGCAAAGATATATATCATTTAAGATTTATACTAAATGCATTCCCACAAGCAGATATGTATAATTTCGCGCTAACACATGCCGCATGTGGACCTACAATATAAAAACCCAATCTCAAATGAACATAAGCCTTGCAACTCTTGCCGTCCTTCCCTGAAACAGGGGTGACATTGGCAAAGTGAACCAATTTTTATATTATGGGTGGTCAGCCGCATAACAACCTATAAGTCAAGGAACATACATGACAAATTACATTTTTTAAAATCAAAGAATAAAAATAACAATATATACATGGACATAAAAAACTAAATCATAAAACCAAATTCACTTTAACAAACCCTAGCCGCCAACATCACAGATCAACCGCCATTTCTTTCTATCCTTGCATACTTCTTTCATTTCCTCCAGAGTCATAACCTTCTTCATACAAGCTCTTCTTTTATTATGACTCTGGATATTCCATTCATTCGCAATTTCGGATATTTGGTCCATCCATACCTTTCTCGGTCTTCCTCTACCACGACATCCATCTATTCTACCAACATATACTTTCTTCGTCAGTCTTTCCTCATTCATTCTCTCCATATGCCCAAACCATCTTAACAAACTTCTTTTAATCTTCACTTTCACACTTTCTTTTGCACCACATTCTTTTCTTACAAAATCATTCCTCACCCTGTCACTCCGTTTTTTCCCAATCATACTTCTTAGAAAGTCCATTTCAACAGTATGGACTTTACTAATTTCACTTTCATTCACCGTCCAGGCCTCGCTTCCATACATCAAGGTGGGTAAAAGTATGCCACTGCGTACCGCCAATCGAGCATTTTTAGAAATATTTTGATTTTTGGCGATACAAGCTGTGGCACCCAGTACACACCTGCCCTTCATTACTCTTCTTTCAAGTTCACCTGTCATTCTTCCATCTTTCTCAAACTTACTTCCCAAGTATACAAACTCATTTACCACATCAACATTCATTCCGTTTATTCTAAATTCGTAGTTCGTATTTTCTTCATTTCTTTCAAAAATCAAAACTTTCGTCTTACTTGCATTCAATTTCAAATAATTGCATATCTCTTTTAATTAATTCATATCTCGCATCATTCATAAGAGAGCGATGAAAGTCGAGGAGATGAAAGAAGCGTGCAAGGACAGAACAAAATGGAGACAAATCTGCGGAGGTAATGGCTCCCCTTGCGTTACTACGACTGGATACAAGTACATATGCGTCAATTTTTTCATATATTGCCTTCTTTTACTTCACATAAAGTCCGGTCGATGGCTCAGTTGGTATAATGCTCGCTTTCCATGCAGAGTGCCAGGGTGTCATTCTATACTGTAAAATATCTTAGGGGTGGCTGGTACCTCTGTAGAAGCGTCTCCCTTTTTTCTGTCCTTGCATATCTCTTTCATCCCTTCAACATTCATCACTTTCCTCATACATACTCTCTTATTCTCACTCTGTAGGTTCCATTATTTCGCAATCTCACCTATTTGGTCTATCCATTCCTTCCTCGGTCTTCCCCTTCCACACTTTCCTCTAACAATTTATTTGTACACTTTCTTCATTAGACGTAAAATAAATAAATACAGGCACGCTTTTACTCCGCCTTCACAATAAATAAGAACCAGCCTCTCAGAAGGGTATTTGTTTGTGTTACTAATAACACTATTTTTTAGATGGCTCTTGAGGTATGATTCACACAAAATCAGCGCTCACCAAATAAATCATTCTAGTTTATTATTATTAATTGCAAGTATTAAGTAGGTGGACAATAAGTACACAATTCCGCCTCTTTATTTGATTTCTCGCTTCTAGAACAGAGCAAGCAGCAACACTCATCCAATTCAAGCGACCTTGTGTTCTAATAACGCCTGTGATGGATAAATTTACTGGCAAAGAGGTCTACAACTATTAATACTTGACGTACTAAAAAATATGTAGGTATAATAATGAATACATACAGCGAGACTAAGGGCAGTGGTATTCTTGGCTAGTGGAACCTATTTATCTTTACAGGTAAGGGACCTGACCTTACGCCAACCACTTCAGTTGAAGTGTAGAAGTTTCCCAGCTCACGAGGGGATGGTTCTTATTTCTTGTGAAGGCTGAGTAAGCCCTCCCGGTATTCTATTTTGCGTTTTAAATAAACACCGAAACGTAAAGTTATTCCTGACACCCTCGGTAAGGATCGAACCCCAGCTCTCGGCAAGGAATGCGAGCGTTCTACCAACTGAGCTATCTATCACCCTGCCGGACACCGGACACATCAATTCTATGTAAGTATTAATTTTGTATTTTTGCAGATTTCGTAGATTTTTTTTTTGGATTATTGGTGATATCCCAACATTCAATAACTCAACGTATCCCAAATAAAGAAAAATGTGCATTGAAGATTTCACGGCCGGTTTTTGTTGACATAACTATCACTTTTTTGTTTGTTTCTAGAACACCAGATCCTGTAAGAAGATTACAGCGACTAGCCAACCGCTGATCATGCCCATCGGAGCAATGGGCGAAACTGTCCAGAAAGAATCAACCAGACCACGGCTACATAGCCCGGAAAAAAGTGATGGTTACATTGGATGGTTATCGCACTATAATCTATCTATCTATCTATAATCTAAGTTGCAAGGATATATTCATTCAAAGCTCTCAGATGTATGCCCACAAACAAACACGTGTAGTTCGCGCTTACAAATGCTGATTATGTACTTACAAATAAAATCCAAACCTCAAATGAACATAAGCCCTGCAACTCTTGCCGACATTCCCTGAAACAGGGGTGACATTGGCAAAGTGAACCATTTTTTACAGTATGGGTGGTCAGCCACGCTTAATAATAAAGAGAAATAACTCGAAAATTGGGAAAATCGAGATTTTGTAATAAAACGCAAGAACAATGCGAGAAGAATAGGTAGAATGCGACAGCCGTTCAATTTGTACGATTATGACCGAGATAAACCATCGGCCGCCTTTTTCATCCCATAAAAGTTGTACTGGTTGTCTGAACTTCAAACGTGATTTCCCACCATTCATGTTTTTTTGAGTTATATTGCTCTTTATTATTAAAAGTGCGTTATGTTAAAGAAAAATGTATTTAATAAAATGCAGGGTATTTAAATAAACGCAAGAAAACAATCGATAAAAAAAACATGATAAAACGCGTATTATTAATATCATCAAAAAATTGTTCTAATTTTCACAAATTGTGAAATACATTTTAATCATTTTAGTAAGTTGCGAGATTCACAAGATAAGTGTGAGAATATCAATTGATCAGCAATTAAAAGGTGATGCATGCGTAACTTCTGGAAACACTTACACAAGTGTCTGCTTGACTGCAGTCATCCCCCAGTGCTTGTTTGGCTTATCTACCATTTGATTTAAATTGACCTTTAATTAAATTGTTTTAAAACTCACATTCTACACAATCGTAGCTAAGAAAAAAAACCTAAAACACGATAATATGGGACTTGATAACAATTTATTAGGATGATTATTTGGTGAGCGCTGTTTTTGTGTGAATCACACCTCAAGAGCCCTCTGCGAGCTTGGTCGTCATAGAAACTATAGAAAGCTCCAATTCTTAAGCTAGACAAAGTTGTTGTAAGGCTGGATGGACCTTCGGTGACTTGTTTTAAATATTTTGAAAATCAATTTCCAGTTTTCATAAGACGCACTGGTATTGTACACATACAAACAGTGCTCATGTGAAATTACATCTGATGGACATAGGACAAACAAGCACTAAGGGGACGTGCTGTCTACTCCATACGTTGGAAGTTTATATAGATGCGTCATCAAATACCATCACCACAATATTCCTAATGTGAGCAGCAGTGACTAACGCAGGTGAAGACAAGACGAAACACTTGAATAGGTATTGTGGAGGTACTAGGTACTGCATTAAAAATATAACCATTCTGTACACGATGATTATAAGTCATTCAAGTACATTCATTACAAGTTCGATTTAACAACTAGAACAAATGAAAAATGTGTTTATGTGGAGCATAACCTAAAGCGCCTTGTTTGGTGTCTTGAAAGCTGCGATTTTCATCATTTGAATTCTATATCGGTAGTTAGATAGCTTGTGTTCCATGCCAGGAGGCTACGGTTTGATCCCCACCAAGGGTGTCAGAAATTGTTTAACTTTTCGGTGTTTATTTAAAACCCTAAATGAAAAAGTTTTCCATCGATCTGATTGAGCAATACCGCCCATACCTTTGTTAATCTGCCTTTTCCTCTTTTCGTTTTCACATTTCCTGTGTATAAACAGTATACACTTTGTAAGTCTTTCATCATCCATTATTTCTAAATATCCAAACCATCTGAATCATACTTTATACCTTTACTTTCACATTCTCTTTCAGGGTGCATTTGTCCTTTATCAATTCATTTTTAAAGCTCGTTACAGACGAGACGCATTCTACCGGGTTAGAGCCCGTTCCCACTTGTCGGGTTTCGGATCCGTACATTCATCGGAGGTTCCAGTTGCAGAACATTTCGGACAAAATCGGTTTCCGACAAGTGTGAATAGCTCCATACATAATGTTCTGCCACTGGAACCTCCGATTAATATACAGATCCGACACCCGACAAGTGGGAACGGGCTCTTAATCTATGGACTACCGGATCAAAAGTCTATAGCTGTATTGAGATGTATGAAAGCTTTCACACAGTCTGTCCGGTAATCCGTAGACAAACCGTACAGGATGCACCCTGTCACATGAGTTGTGACGTGATATTTACCATCTGCAGGGCCGAGAATCGTACGCTCATATTTTTTATATCAGGCTAGCCAATCCATCCTCCTGCAGGATCCAACCAATGAGGATCCTGTACTCAAATCGATTTTGGCGTCACCCAAAAGTGGATAAATAGACCCCACGAGGGAAGGAAGGTCACAGTTGAACCTTTACCATATTGTCTTCAGCATCTTCTGTCCGTAGACTATCCAGATTCAGGGACAAAACTTTTGACAATAAATCCAATTAAATTCAATTAATCATCATGCAGCTGACCACCCATACTGTAAAAAATGGTTCACTTTGCCAATGTCACCCCTGCTTCAGGGAAGGTCGGCAAGAGTTGCAGGGCTTATGTTCATTTGAGATTGGGTTTTTTATATTGTAGGTCCACATGCGGCATGTGTAAACGCGAAATTATGCATGTCTGCTTGTGGAAATGCATTTAATATGAATCTCAAATGATACATATCTTTGCAGTTTAGATTTAGATTTTTTAGAATCATCGTTTTTTTTTATTAAAATTAACCACTCGACCAATCCAGTTATAATAGTCATACTTCTCAAAAGCCTCATTTCCACCGTCCATGCTTCACTTCCATTCAATATTCGTTTTATTTTGACGCTTGCTTGTAATCCTAACGTCATCGATTCTTTCCAGATGCCCGAACCATCTCATTGTGCTGCAGTTTGAAATGTAGTGGTGAGCCAGTCAGCAGAACGAGTCAGCGCCAAACACGATCTCCGCCGAGATGTGTTAGTCTATTACGTAAACAGACAATTAGCATATCGAAGCGACTGGCCAGCTCGTATTTGTGTGACACAACGCCAACAGAATGTCTGCTCGGCGACTTGTGTATGCTCAACAGTTATTATCATTATTATTGTATGTACATACAACGCTTTCGTGAAAATCGTTGGCGGATTCACTATAAAGGCCGCTCAAACCAAGACAGTAAACAAGTTGTTTTATTTCCTCTCCGTTTTATTTTGTCTCCGTTACTGTTACAGCATCCTGCCGCCGTTCCATTAGGGGTGGCCGGTACCTACATACCTCCGCCGATGCGTCTCTCCTTTTTTCTGTCATTGCATATCTCTTTCATACTCTTCTCTTATTCTCACTCAGCAGGTTCCATTCTTTCGCAATCTCACCTATTTGATCTATCCATTCCTTTCTCGGTCTTCCCCTTCCACTCTTTCCTCTGACATTTACACTTTGTACACTTTCTTCGTTAGTCGTTCATTCTCAACTCAAAGAATGCTATTTCATGTGGCGAATGGTATCTACTTATTTTAACAGGGAGGGGGGGCAGCATTACGCCAACCACTTCAGTTAAAGTGGGGGTTTGCCAGCTCCCGAGGGGGCTGATACTCATTTCTTGTGGGCGCTGAATAAACCATGACGTAACGTTATTTTAAGTTTGAAATAAACACAGAAACGGGAAATCATTTCTGACACCTTCGGTGCGATTTGAACCTGAGCTCTCCGCATGGAATGCAAGCACTCTACCAACTGAGCTATCATCCGGACTAAGCACATGACAACTAACATTCTATCCTCGTTGAAACAGACCAATCGTTGTACACTTAAGTCAACTTGCGACTTTGCAGCCGTTCCATAACACTTGTTCACTGTCTCGGTTACATTGAGTCGATGAAGCAGCGAGAGGAACGCGGGGCGGGGACAATGGTATATGATATTTGTGCGGAGCCGCGGCGAGGTGCGTCGCTATTTCGGGAGGTCTCCTGCGAGAGCGTTCCACTCTACATTGTGGCGATATTGACTGGACCGAGGTTAACATGATCAACACGCATCAGTCAACAGATGATGACACTGTAACTGTTACTCTGTCGCCATTCCGCTAGGGGTGATCATAGCCTCTGCAGAGCTGCCTCCATTTCTTCCTATCTTTACATACCTCTTTCAATTCATTCATATCCATCACCTTTTTCGTGCATTTTCTTCTTTTACGCTCACTTTGTATATCCCATTCTTTTACAATCTCCTCGTGTTTTACGTTTTCTTCTCAGATCAGATTGTGTAGAATGTGATTGTTAAGACAATTTTATTTAAAGGTCATCTTTGAAACTTTATATCTAGGTTATAGGTTATAGATCTATAAACCAAGTTGCAAGGATATATTCATTCAAAGCTCTCAGATGTGTGCCCACAAACCAACACGTGTAGTTCGCGCTTAGATAAAGATTTAAAAAAAAAATTAAAGGTCCATCCAGACTTACAGCAACTGGGTCTTGCTTGAGTATTGGCGCTTTGTAGCGACGACCAAGCTCGTTCACCTCTGCTGCACTATAACAAGTGTCATAGACCCCTAGAGTCTCTAGCATCTAGGGAGTTTCCCGCACAGGATTTAAAAAAAAAAAAGGTAGATAAATCACATAAGCACTGGGGGGACGACATCTATAATCTAAGTTGCAAAATATATTACATTTAAGATTCATATAAAATGCATTTCCATAAGCAGACGTACTCCTTGACTGATAGGTTGATATGAGGCTGACCCCTCGTGCTGTAAAATTGGTTCACACTTTGCCAATGCCACCCCGGTTTCAGGGAAAGGCGGCAGAAGTTGCAAAGCTTATGTTCATGTGAGTTTTTTATGTGAATGCACGCATGCAGAATGTGTAGGCGCGAACCTACATGTCGACTGCTCCAAGGAAGACAGCACTAAGTCAAAAAAGATAGTTTTGCAGGAAAGCCAATTGAATGTTATTTATTCCATGGAGAACAATGCCTAAACTATTTTTTACATTAATTTATTAACGAATTTAAAAGAGAATAGAGGCACGGCTGTCATCTTGAAATGAAGATAACGATTTGTTACCTTCAGAAATGGAAATAAGTCAAAAACCTATATTTCGGAGTTACTTCCTTCTTCCTAGGAGCAGTCGATGTGCCTGTCTGTGGGCATGCATTTAAAATGATCCTTAAGGGTGATCGAGAGGTCAGCGCGCCCAACTTTGATGACCAAAATGACCCATTTTGTAAGTGGTAAGGTAGTATTTTTTCTCCAGATTAAATTAACACATAAAATTAGGTATTTTTTCCCATAAAATACAAATTCAAAATAATTTTATTTACGGAGATACCTTAAATGGAGATTTCCAGTGTTCTTATGAATAAATCCTAATTTTTTTTTATTTCAAAACATTAACTTTGATTAGTTGTATTTTTTCTAGATGAAAATTATTTTTTTAAACTTTTCATTGGTTCTTTATAATTATTTAAAAAGTACCCAAATTTTGCATATCTTCGTGTAGCTAAAATTGCATTTTAATTGTATGTTTTCTTTTTAGGATTTAAAGTGATATTTTTTATGTATTTAATGTAATTCTTATTTTATTTTTCCTCTTCCAATTTATATTTAATAATGGAAAAAGAATGATTTTCATACTAAACGCGATCCACCCTAGTGCGCCATTGTGTCGGTTTTTTGAACTATTCAAACAATTATATTTCCGAGAGACAAAAATTCTGACACATTTTCGGTGTTCATATTTCCCCAGAAGCAAACATTTTTTTACGTTGTAACTCGGAGTTATCGTTTTGTAAAAATGCATCAAAATTAAGACGGCCACACGGCGCTGTTTAAAATCGTTTTATAATTTTTGTTTTCTCCGTGTTTGTTTTTAAACGTCCAATGTTATACTCGAGGCATGTACGTATTTGAGCGTGCGTAAGAATTAACTTACAAAATCATTTTTTATACTCAACCACAGAGTTTTATTATAATATATAGAAATTGAGACGCTCGTGAGAGGTGCTGCTTTACATCCTGATACATTATTTGTATGCGCCGCGGCTCAGTTATAACGTTGACTTTCATACTTGGAGTTTAAATTCGCCTGCCCGCTTTCAATGCGGGTGTTAAGTCCAAAGTCTTCCAGAAGTTAAAAACATTTTTTGTAAATTGTAAATATTAAGATTTTTTTTATCAAGATCGTTTATTTCTGAAATGTAATTTGTTGTGTACATTTCTTGACTTATAGGTTGGTATGCGGCTGACCACCCATGCTGTATAAATTGGTTCTGCGTGTAAAACGTGTCTGCTTGTGAAAATGCATGTAATGTGAAACCCAAATGTGGCATATCTTTGCGACTTAGATTAGATTAGAACGTTATTTATTACATGCAAACCTTGACTTATGGGTTGGTATGCGGCAGACCACACATACTGTAAAAAATGGTTCACTTTGCCAATGTGACCCCTGTTCCAGAGAAGGTCGGCAAGTATTGCAAGGTTGATGTTCATTTGAGGTTTGGATTTTTAATTGTTAGTAAGCACTCAGCATTTGTATGTGCGAACTTTACAAGTGTTTGTTTGTGGGGATGCATTTGATATGAGTTTTTAATGTTTATATATCTTTGCACTATAGATTACAGATTATTTTAGAACTTGCATACGTTTTTTACTGTATTTGAAGAAATTTGAAAAGCTCTATGGAAATTTGTATGTTCGGCTGTTAATATATAATATTTTTTTATATATTGTTTTTTTAACAACTTTGACAAGGCCGTACTGATTTGTATCTGTATGATAATCTCATATTCGTGTTTAGATGTTGTTTATGTCTTGCTTGAATTATGTCTTCATACTTTTAAAGTTTTTTTTGTAATAATTCCCATGAAGATTTTGAAAAATGGAGTAATAAATGGGCATCCGTATCCATCACTGAAACTATCGGATACTCGTTAATAAAAAAATCGTATCCGTATCTATCCAAAATAGATTAAAAAATATATAATAAAAATGACATCTGTTACATCGTTTCATTATGATTTTCATTTTTCAGTGAATACAAAGCTTTAGTAATAATCACGTATACTTGTGTGACTGATAAAAAACTAAATGATAGCCTTGAAATATTGCCATCCAATCAATGTTCTTATTTGTAGGTATTTTATTTTAAAATTTTCTTAAAAATCTAATATCCGTGAGGAAACCCTTCAAAACTAGCGGATATCCGAAATAAAACCGTTTCCATTCCCGACAAATTTGGAGACTGTGCAGAAATGTGAAACATTTTATAAAACGTTTATTATTAAGATACATTTTTTATTTTGTTCTTCGTTTGTCCTGCCTTCATAAGTATAACTAGATATGTTGTGGATATTATTTTACCCGTAATTGAAACTTTCAAGTATCCGAAATAAAAATTAAAACGTGTTCGCAACCGAAACAAAAGTTTCGGATAATGTCGGATAGGGGTGTAGACGGAGTTTAAATAAAACATGTTATTATACTGTGTAACAAATAAACAAAACCTCACATGAACATAAACCTTGCAACTCCTGTCGCCTGTCCCTGAAACCAGGGTGGCATTGGCAAAAGTGAACCGATTTTTACAGCACGGAGGGTCAGCCTCATACCAATCTATCAGTCAAGGAGATATCCTTTTGCCGAAATCGAAATAATATTATTGCAATATCCGTATCTGTATCCTTTATTTTACATCGATAGCATCTCTGTCATTCCACGTTTGTGTTTTTATTCATTCGTAGACAAATCAATAAATAAAATTTACACCACACAATCGTATTAAAATGAATCATTTTGTGCGTGATAACCACAATCTACAATCTAAGTCGAAGAGTTATGTATATCTACTCATTTCTTGTGAAAGCTGAGAAAGCCGTGCCTTGGGTGGTCAGCCTCATATCAACCTATAAGTCAAGATAAAAAATGAAATATAAAAAGAAAAAATATTTTTTTGGCATAATTTGTTTTAATACAATCGTTTGCTACCACTGAGACTTCCACATAGATAATTTTATAAAAAATACACGCCGCGTGTGATACAGCGGGACAGACGAAACAGAATGTTTTTGTTATATTTAAAAAAAAGATCTGCACACACAACGTGTTTGTCTGTAAAACGCAAAAAAATGTTTAAGTTATTTTACAAATGTAAGATACTTGTGCAGAATATTTTCTTTCGTAATTGTACGTAATTGTCTTTCTGTGTCAGATTCGCAGCCGTTAATACTCAAACATAGCGTTTAAGCAAAAGTTTAAAAAACTTAAACGCTCGCTAAGAGCGTCAAGATAATTTACATTATTTTTTTGTGAAACGTAATGCTTGAGTTAAAACATAAAGTTATGTACTTCAGTAACGACATCTGGCCAGGGACAATCAAAGTTTTTTCGCTGTAAAATTAGGAAAATCACAAAAATACTTCCATAGAGGTTCTTTAGTCCCGATATTAATAATCTTCTTAAGCTCTCGTATACCCTTAAATGTTTACATATCTTTGCAGCTTAGATTATAAAAAGATTATAGACATGGATAAGTTGGTGCTTACATATTGTCTATTATGGTTGAAAAATAAGGGAAAGCCATTTCGTCTACGATTGACTCCGAATATCATGGCATCTATTTCTATCAATTAGTCGCAGCTCCATCCATCTTTTGCGTTTGTCATACTCATAATATCTGCCAACGCGTAGGTTATACCAATTCACATACCAGTCTAGTACTACCGCTTGCATTCAGTACGTGAACAATTTCATTGAAAATGTACTGCAACCAAAACGCCAACTAGAGGCGCTATTTCAGTTGTGATACACTTGTTTGTTTTGATTCTGTACGTAAAATTTCATACTTGATTCAGCAAGGAACGCCCGCCATGGAAAATTATAATAATAGTACGTCGCCAGTACACTAGTATTTAACTCTGCGTTTAAACTAAAAAAAAATAAGTTGCAACTAATACGCTCAACTAGAGGCGCTATTTCAGTTTTTATACATTTTACATGTTAGATTCTATACGTAAAGTTTTATACTTCATCTAGCAGGGAACGCCCGCCGCGGCAAGACGATACACAAGTATTTAACTCTGCGTTTACTCTCAATGAAAAATTGTATAGAAACTGATATGCTCACTAGAGGCGATGTTTAAGTTTCTATACATTTTTTGTGGAACGCTATGATAGGGGTTTGGTGTACTGGTGTGCAGGTCTTGTGTTGAAGCGGGACGGAGTGATGTGGAGGCGGTGTTGCGAGAGAGGGACGAGGCACAGACAGAAGGCTGGCAGTCTGGCGCCAGAAGGATTCCCCGGCGGTCTCCCTTCTCCCCCTACACTCACATTCCCCTCCGCCCCTAAATAAATACAAGCCAGGTATTCCGAGAGTCGGTCCGATCGCGAACCATCTCATAATATATTTATGTGTTCGTATCATTATTTTATTGAGAGATACAGAGTGAATGGGAAAGAGGGAAATGTAGGGAAAAATGTAATGGATATGCATGAACTGAGAGAAGAAGGGAAAAAAGTCAGCATTGGGAAAGGGGATGTGAAAGTAAAGGTACAAAATAATGTGATGAGATAGTTTTGACGCGTCACGACACAATTTCCACGCGACAAAATGTCCACCGAGGAGATGTTCAACAATATGTAATATTTTTTCGTAAATCGTTTGAAAGTAAAAAATCACAAATTATGTTTTCGAGATTGGCACACACTAGTTTAGAAAATTTGGTCAAGTTCACAATTCATTCAATGTATATTTCCATGACAAGATGTCCATAGACAGAATGCCAAATGACACAATTTCCACGCGACAAAATGCCCACCTAGGAGATGTCCAACAATGTGTAATATTTTGTCGCGTAGACATTTTGCCGGTGAACATTATATCGGTGGACATTTCGCCGGTGGACATTTTTTCGCGTGGACATTATATCATTTGGCAGTCTGTCTATGCTCTATGGACATCTTGTCATGGAAACATAGAAGAATGAATGGCGAAAGAGTAAATACAGAGGTAACGAGAAAAGTATGGAGTGATCAGATTGAGGAGATTGTGAAAGAATGGGATATATAAAGTGAGCGTAAAAGAAGAAAATGCATGAAAAAGGTAATGGATATGAATGAATTGAAAGAGGTATGTAAGGATAGGAAAAAATGGAGGCAACTCTGCAGAGGCTCTGGCCACCCCTAGCGGAATGGCGACAGAGTTACAGTTACAGTAATGTGAAAGAAAAAATGCGAAATTATTCAGAGTGAATTTAAAAAAAGAATATTCATAAAAATGATAATGGAGAGATAAAGGAATGATTAGATTATTATTATATGAATTAATTGAAAGAGGTATGCAAAAGTATGAAGAAATTGACGAAAATCTCTGAGAAATTGACGAGAGTCTCTGGGCACCCCTATCGGAATGGCGACAGACTAAAAGGGAATACCTCGATTTGTGCAATAGTATTAGTGATGGGTCGGCACTGGTGTGAGTAGCGGAATACGCGGATGCCGAAATAACTCTGTGCGGAACTCTCCCAAACAAGCGGTGCCCCCCCCCCCTCCTCTACCTTCTCTCCCCCAAAACCTGCCCTAGGCGCGCGACAAGGCAGAACACTCGCCAATCTCCCAAGTAAATACAACAAGGGTGATATTATAATATATACGTATACCTACTCATACCTGCTTTTATGCCTATTCATTGTAAACCCAACTAAGCTACACATATAGTGTAACTTCTTGCCGCGTTATCCCCGAAGGATTTCGCATGTGGCGATTGGAACATTGAAGGGGGCCTTTACGCCGACCACTTCAGTTGAAGTGAGGGTTTCGGTACTCATTTCTTGTGAAGACTGAGTAAATCTTGTCCGTGCATTGTTTTGGGAGTTTGAAATAAACACCGAAACGGGAAATCATTTCTGACACCCTCGTTGGGATTCGAACCCGAGCTCACGGCATGGAATGCAAGGACTCTACCAACTGAGCTATCGACCGGACATAAAGTTAATAAGTCAAGGAATCGACAGCAAAAATGTGTAAACTTTTTTATGTGCTAAAAGATAAAAAAAATTAAAAACTACTTGCACTTATGTTACACGTTATTTTCACCTGACCTTATAGGTCGGTATGAGGCTGACCACCCATACTGTAAAAAAATGTTAACTTTGCCAACATCGCCCTTGTTTCAGGAAAGGTCGGCAAAAATTGTAGGGTTTAAGTTCAGTTGAGGTTTGGATTGGAATTTGTTAGTACATATGCAGCATTTGCAATCGCAAACTTACACGTGCCTGTTTGCGGGCGGGCATACATTTAATATTATATACATCTTTGCAACTTAGATCATGGATTTTAGAGACCTTATCAAGGACCAATGCGGACCTTTTACAAAGTCTTCGCGAATATGTAGGCTTTGCAGGAGAAATAATACAAGGAAAAGACAGCTGAACAAAAATAGAAGAATTTAGTGAAGTACATTATTTGAGGAAAAGATTTGTACATTTTTTCAAGAACGCGTTATTTTGCGTTGTCCATTTAATCTCGCATTAATAAATATTCCTTCTTTGTATGCACTTGTATGTTTTTTTCACTTTACTGGATGACCTTTGGGCCACTTTAAACTCATTAGTCCAACAGATAGGGCTATTTTATTTCATGGAGGAATATGACCTTCATTACCTCCCCCCCCCTGCCACACTGCATTCCTACCCTGACAAAGTGACAGTCAGCTGTTAAGAAAGACAACTATTTAAACTATATTATAATAATGTGGAGAAGGTTAATTTAAAAATATGGCTGATTGAGTATGTAAGTAAAGTAGTGAGCTATAATATATGAATGACATCTTCTTAATTTTCATGTCTATACCGGGGGTGGCACTCTCGACCTCCCTCGATAGATCTTACCGTATATTTTTGAAGACAGGACGGAATAAAACATGGCGGCGCATCAACAGCTGATACATTTTACATGGAACAACGATCAGCTGTTCATTCACCGCCATGTTTTATTCCATCTCATCTTCAAATAGGTGCGGTAAGATCTACCGACAACCGTCGGTACTTCCACCCCATGTATTCGACGATAAGAGTGTGAAAGAAGGAAGCACTACGTTGCGTTATCATCAACGAATGTTTGGCTCTCGAAGCAGTTTAAAAGACAACTCAAACTGGAGGAAAATGGGGATAGGGAAGACGGAAAACTGTGGCTTGATCAGTACCCGTAGTACAAGATTTTTCACAATACTCGAAGTATTGAGTCTTCGAGAAAAATGTATGTGAACTTGAAAAGTACCTATGGCAAACAAAAAAATCGAAACTTGTTTCGCCAGGGGTGCTTTTCAAGTTCACATACATTTTTCTCGAATACTCGATACTTCGAGTATTGTGAACAAACTCGTACTGCGGGCTGATTCGTGAAATTGTAAAAGAATGGAATCAACGGAGTGAATTTAAAAGAAAGAAATGTATGTAAAAATTGCAAGGATAGGAAACAGTGGAGGCAACTCTGCAAATGCTCAGATTACTGTAAGTGTAACTCTGTCGCCATTCCACTAGGGGTGGCCAGAGCCTCTGCAGATTTGCCTCCATTTTTTCCTATCCTTACATACCTCTTTCAATTCATTCATATCCATCACCTTTTTCATGCATTTACTCCTATGGGGCTGTCCATATATTACGTCATTTGCATTTAGGGGGGGGGGGGGGTCTGGTCTGCGGATGATGGTAAATGATGTACGAGTCCCAGAAGTGACGTCGTTCTTGTAAATACCAATTTTTACACAATATCCAAAATAGTATGCAAGTAATGTAACATAATTAATTATTAACCTCATCCATTATTACAGCAAGAGGGGGGAGGGGGGTCACTAGATAATGACTATAGGATGATTGTAGGGGGGGGGGGGTCAAAAATCGGCCAAAATCGATGACGTAATTTCTAGGGTCGGCGGACAAAAGCATATAACTCAAAATAACGTATTTTACAGGAAGAACAAAAAACTGTTTTAAAAAAAAACGAAGTATAAGAGTGCTTCAAAAAAAAAATTTTATTACATAAAACATATACAACACACACAAATAATAAGTTGTTTGTCACCCAAGACCAGTAATTTAGCTTTTGATTGACTTATATGGTCAGGTACACGAGCTAGACCAACTGAATGAAGGAGATATATGGTTTTGTCAGTATAAAATAATCAAATTAAAATATCATCAAAAATATAAAATATTATTTTTAAAAAGGCGTATTAAGCTTAATATATAAGCTTATAACCATCAAATTAAAAAAAAGTAAATGAAATTCTTAGAATAAAAGATTTTTGTGTGAATTTAAAATTAGATTTGTAATAATATTGTACAAGATTTAAAATAAAAATGTGTTGTATAAACATGTTGTATAAACTTATTGTATAAACATGGGTAAGTAAGTAAGTAAGTAAAGTAAGATAAAAAAAAGCATTAAAATTCAATTTCTTCGTCACTGAGGATGTCGGGATCAGTGTTTTTGGTTGATGCTGAAGTTTTCAAATTTTTGTAAAAGTCATGAAAAACGGTCGGAATAAGTGGTAAAAGCGATAGTAGATCTTGTTTTTTTTCTCTTGAAATTGCCATAGCTTGGAGCGATATTATGGGTATGGTCTCAGGTACACGGCCGCTTCTTCTATTAAAATCTATAGTTTTAAACGGAGAATCGACATCAAGTGTGTTTTTGAATAAAATGTTTCCCAACTGATGTGAATAACGAAGCCATCTTGTTTCTAGCCACTTAAATTGGATTCCCTCAGAATCTTTATGTCTCAAAACTAGAGGTCCTTTTAAAAGCGAAGAGTTTTAATTTTACTAATGTCTATCAATTAAACAAATATCTATTTAATAAAGTTTTAAACTTTCAATTTTTTTTATGGTCGAAGTTAAATTGAAATCACAAAGACAACGTGTTACTATGAAGACCTCGAAAATGCAACTGCAACCATTGACGTTATTATAAAGGCGCAACCGTCATACAATCAGGAGAAAAATGTCAAGCCAAAGTCCGTTGGAAACGTTCTAATGCAGATGCAAGGAGACAATCAGTTTTTATCCCGCTTCTGCATCGAATAATGCGCACTGTACTCTCAGGTTAAAACCAGATAGCAATAGTTTAAGCAAACACATGCCAGACTTCAGACACGACAAAATGGGTTGAGATGTCATCATTCTATGATATAAAATTTCCCTACAATAATAGTATTAAAATATGAATGTCAGATTAAAATGAAATGTAACTTTAGTACCTACTTTACTTCTAAAAAGAACTGCCACCCGGCAGTATACAACCTCATCTGGCTTTATGCCAGAAAGAGGTTGCGTAGACCAGATATTCGCGCTTCGGTAGATAGTCGAAAAACAGTTGGCCGTAAATAAAAAGGTCTACGCGGCTTTTGTGGATCTTGAGAAAGCCTTCGACTCGGTGGATAGAAGTATGATGTGGTGTGTGCTAGAGAAGTATGGTCTAAACAAAGCACTTTTGAATGCGATACGCGCCATCTATGTAAATAGCAGGGCGTGTGTCAGGGTGGATGGAGAATACAGCGAGTATTTTAATGTGTACAAGGGTGTGAGACAGGGTTGCATAATGAGTCCATGGTTATTCAATATAATCATGGATCATTGTGTTAAACAAGCGAATCTGGAAGGACATGGCATACAAATTGGAGAGAGAAAAGTCGGAGTTCTGCTTTATGCTGATGACGCAGTATTAATTGCTGATTCAGCAGCGGAGCTCCAGACAATGCTCTCTAGTTTGAACCATGCCCTATGTGTGAACAAGTTGAAAATTAATGCAAGTAAGACGAAAGTACTGATTTTTGACAGAACGGATGAAAATGAAGAATGCACGTTTATGTTGAATCGTACGAAAGTTGAAATTGTGGATGAATTTAGATACTTGGGAAGTATGTTTGAGAAGACTGGAAAGATGACAAGAGAACTCGAGAATAGGGTGTGCAAGGGAAAGCAAGTGGTCGGTGCAATAGGAAGAATAGCAAAGAACAAGCGACTGACGATGGATCTGAGAATGGCGGTACACAATGGCATATTGTTACCGACTTTGATGTATGGAAGTGAAGCATGGACAGTGAATGATAGTGAAATGAGTAAAGTATGTACGGTGGAAATGAAGCATTTGAGAAGTATGAAGTAGAAGGCTCTGGCCACCCCTAGCGGAATGGCGAAAGAGTTACAGTTACAGTCTGTGTCAAATGCGTGACATTAATTAAAATAGAATTCAAAAACTTATTTTTTTTTAAAAATAAATTACAACACATACAATATTTTTAAAATTGCAAACAGCGCATTAGTTGATAAACATCGATTGAAACACAAAATAAAGCTCATACGTTGTTTCGTATTTTTATTAATATTTTTTCCCCTACTTTTAGGGGAACTCTTGCCGTCCTTCCCTGTTTCAGGGAAGGACGGCAAGAGTTGCAAGGCTTATGTTTATTTGAGATTGGGTTTTTATATTGTAGGTCCACATGCGGCATGTGTTAGCGCGAAATTATACATATCTGCTTGTGGGAATGCATTTAATATAAATCTTAAATGATATATATCTTTGCAGCTTAGATTAGATTAGATTAGATTTAGGGGAAAAATATGAAGCTCTCAAGTTTATTGCAATCTCAATTGCACCAAACCATATAACTTCTTTCTGAAATAGAGAACGCTAACGATCAAAACCATATATGTGGAGTTATATCGTTTTGTCCATCTAGATTTTAGATGAAATAAAATATATGATTTGGTACACCTCTTGGCTCCGATACTTTCAAAAGCTTTAGAGTTATATGGTTTTGTCAGTTGATGGAGCGATTTTTTTTATCAGGCCTGGTGAAATATCTCATTTTTCGACTTTTTGTAGTTATATGCTTTTGTCCGCCGACCCTAGATTTATGGACGGCCCCTATGTAAATAACGACAAAGATACAGTAACAGATGTTTCGCCATCATAGACGCTAGCAAACCTTTGCATCGAGAATATTTTTTGTCTCAAATCTCTTGTTTACATATTTACACAATAGAAAAGTGTAATTACGCATTTGAAAGGGCGATAGACAGCGGGTCATCCATACGGCCTCTCTACATAAAAAAAAACACAACCAAAACATATCAAAACTAAAACAATCACTTGACGCGCTGTTTCAGTTTACATACATTAATTACAATTGAGTTTACACGCCGTTTTTATACTCGGCGTACAGATTGCGATGACGCACGCAGCTGAGCGAGCAAAGTTTACTGATTATAAATATACCTATTTATCTATGTAGTGTACATAATATTATACAAGAAGTGAAGTGTCATGTGCAGGGTGTGGAAGGTGAGGGGGAGGCGAGGAGACACGAGGAGCGGCGGAGGGAGCCGAAAGGGGCCGACATCGAGGCGACATTCTCTCCACAAAATACGACGATATTATTTGAAATTCATTGTTGTGAACTGTTGGCGATATAGTAATAATATTATCTTCAAATACTGGCCACGATTACAAAACACACAACTGCTCGGGCAGGTAGCTCTGCTTCAAAGTAAACGAAGATTTTCAATAGGAAGCAATATGGCTGCTAGTGCACAGATGATTTTGATAGATTACAATCTTATATATATATTCCATTGCATATTAAAATAAGTATGGTTATTAGACTACTTCCTTGATTTAACAGGGTGGTATGAGGCTGACCCCCATTCTGTACAAACTTGGTTCACTTTTTTCTTTTGCAACTTAGATTAAAGAAGCAATGAGTAATTTGATAATAAATTAGGTGAGAAAACTTACTTTCTTTGTAAGTACTCATGTTGGCTATAGCCTATAACCTATCCACAATCTTTATCAACCTCTCAGATTGAACTGGCAATTTGATCAATTTCTTACAATAACCTATCCACAACTTTTATCAACCTTCTAGATCTAGTTTCACCAAACAACTTTTATCAACCTTTTAGATTTACTTAACTGTCAATTTTTAATTAAAAACTATTCAAAATTTTATCAACCTTTTAAATTGAACTATCAATTTCTTATGATAGTCTATCCACAATTTTTATCAACCTTCTATATCTAGATTCCCCAAACAACTTTTATCAACCTTCTAGATTTAACTGTCAATTTTAATCAACCTTTTAGACACAATAACATTTTTTATTCAATTTTCATCCAACAATTTCTTTATCAACACTGTTCACTTACATATTTATTTTTATCAACACTGTTCACCTACTATTTTTTTTATCAACACTCTAAGTTCACCCACCAATTATATTATTAATATTATCCAACTCGTACACTTCACAACAAATTTGTAAATAATAATAATTTAATATGATTCAAGAAAACTCAAATCAGATAAAAAAAATAATAACAGCAAGCAATATCGATAAAATTGGGAAAGTACGCCTAGATAAAAAATAAATATATTTTTAAACACTTTTATCAGTAATCGTATCAAAGAAGATAAAAAATAAAGGTATTTATCGACATTTTAAAAGGGTGAAGTCACCAATTCTGTTCTGATGAAGTATCCTCACTTATACCTCTTCTTCTCGTCACAACAAGGGCAACTCGTAGAACGGCTCACATTCAACCATTTGCAGTCGATATCAAAACTATGAGAACTTGGTGTTTTCACGACTCATTCCTTTGCCAAACTACCCACTTATGGAACGAGTTATCGGTATCTGTGTTCCTAATTTAATCTTGTCTCATTCAAAACCAATATCAATCGCCACTTCCTTTCAGTGTCTCAAAGCCGACACAATACACAACACAACGAAGCTAACAGCCCTGCTACAATGAATCAGAAGCGCTTTTCTACTAAATTTCTTTACACTCTGGATGTCAATCCAAGTCGGAGCTTGCTAGCGCTTGCGAATGAACTCCATAGATAAAAAAAATCAAATAACACCTTTTTTTGGACACGAATCGCTATCGGACGTATGGAATTTAGCAGAATAGCGCTTCAGGACATCAACCGCCACATCAGCAACACCTCTGCGGCACTAGAACAAGTGTCATAGTCATAGACCCCTAGAGTACCTGAAATCTAGGTAATCTCCCACACAGGATTCATAAAAAAGTGAAATTTACGACCGAGGGTGTCAAGAATGATTTCCCTTTTCCGTGTTCATTTCAAAGCGAAAATAAAAATAAGACAGACAAGGTTTACTCAGCCTTCACAAGAAATGAGTACCAGTCCCCTCGGTAAATGAGAAACTCCAACTTCAGCTGAAGTGGTAGGCATAAGGTAGACCCCTTACTTAGTAAATAAATAGTTTCAATAGGGGAAAAAGCGGCAAGAAGTTACACTGTATGCGTAGCTTGGAAAAAGAATACTTGGCATTGGTAACAGGTACCTATGTAATAGCAGATACCTGGAAAACGGGAACAAAGCATCCACCTGCACAGACTGCGGCCATTTTTGAGAACCCACTTTTGAAAGTGTACACACACAATGGACCTTAATTCCATTATATTATACTAGCCAGACAAACGACGCGACGTATCGTCTCCTTAGTGCTTGTTTGTCTTATGTCCATCAGAGATAATTTCACATTAGCAATGTTTAAGTATGTGTCTTGGACCAAAAAACTGTCACATCGGGAATCCATTTTTTGTCTCCGATGCGTGACGTCACATAGCCGAGGGATTTATCATTGTGCGGAGTCCTATATTATTTAAATTGTGTACACGCACACATGTATCACTAAATGATTGATTCAATGTATAAACAGGTGTGGATTCTGAAGAAAACAAAAAAATAATACGAGAAACAAACTGTGGAATTTGTGCGTCCGTTTTAGTATTCAAAGACGAACATGCGCATTGTTTCATAAGATGACAATTCTTAGACAGAAAATGATATTGTTCCTATAGAGAACAAAGAAAATAAAAAAAGGATTGAAGAAGAAATAAGGTTGATTTTAAAGAGGTATACAAGATTTGCGTTGAATCACAAGAGACGGCTCTGCAAAGGTTCTGACCACCCTGATTGCAATAATGAAACAAATATACATATTTACATATGAATCATATCAAGCGGTTTTTTTTTTCATAAGAAATATCGTTTTGGTTGGCATGACATTGATCACCCATACTGTAAAAAATCAATTCACAATGTCACCCCCATTTCAGGAAAGGTCGGTCGCCCAGAGTTGCAGGGTTTATGTTCATTTAAGATACACATTCAGCATGTGTGAGCTCAAACTTACACGTGTCTGCTTGTAGGCATGCATTTTACTAAGATTGTTATTTTTTTTATTCTTGAAAAGTAATGTACCAACTGTAACTCTGTCGCCATTCCGCTAGGGGTGGCCAGAGCCTCTACAAAATTGCCTCCATTTCTTCCTATCCTCGCATACCTCTTTCAATTCATTCATATCCATCACCTTTTTCATACATTTTCTTCCTTTACGCTCGCTTTGTATATCCCATTCTTTCACAATCTGTACCCTTAGTATGAGTTGCAAAACTTGAGTAATGTAAAGTTTACGGCAATTATTAAAGAGTGATTTCCCCCAAAATCTGCCGTTTTTGTTTATTTGAACTTGATTTTCTTCATCACTGTAACTCTTTTGCTAAGACCATAAAGTGTAAGAAACAAAAACGGCAGATTTTGGGAGAAAGCACACTAATATTTTCCGTAAACTTTACTTTTCTCAACTTTTGCAACTCGTACTAAGGGTACCATACTTTTCTCGGTCGTTCCTTACCTCTTTTTCCATTCACACTACCTCAGTAAACTATATACCTACTTTGTCGGTCTATCATCATTCATTCTTTCCACAAAAATTTTAGTAATGATATTTTTTTATTTATACATCGATAAAAATAGAAAGCTACGCATTTTATCGCTTCCTTAGCATAGGTAGGTATAACGTAATTTAAAAAATACATACGTGCAATTTTTATGATGATTAAAAACATTGATTTCATAACACCAGGAGGTCCAAGGGGTTCAATCTTTCGACAGTACTATGGACGAACTTAAATAGGGTCCGCACGTTATATTCCGTGATCTGTGGTCCGCACCGAGCAAGGCCGTTGCAACTCCTTGCTTCATAGATGGAGATTAGCTCCATCTCCAGTGTGTGACTGTGGGGCGGAGAACCAGACTGTCCGGCACATAGTGGAGGAGTGCCCCATCAGAAGACACCCTCCTGGCCTGAAGGACCTCCACGAAGCCACGCCAGGAGCAGAGAAGTGAATGGAGGGCTTGGATCTCGCCTCTGACGCAACCCAATGGCCTAAACATTCGCTACTCTTGCCAGTCATACAGAAAATTAATTAAATGATCTACAGACACATATGTCTTTTCTTTTGGTTTTAGAATTTCTCTTTGTTTTTGTTCATTGTTGTCTACCCTGGTACTTAAAATAATAATAATCAATGAAAAAGTGAATAGGTGAACTTCTGAGAAAATAAATCCATATTATTTAAAGAAAGCTAAAAACTACCAGGAATTTTTCATTCATACAAAATAATAGCAGGATTTGTAGTAGAAAGTGATGAAATAAATATTTGTCGTGTAGCTTCAAAGATGGCCAACTAGGATTATTCTGGAAAATTCAATAGATAAAATAGATTCCAACTAATCTGAAGCTTCAGAAGATGTAAGATTTTTATCATAAGTCAATATCTGGGATTCCGGAAATTAGAAAAAAAAAAATTGCCTGCCTACCCACGGTTGACATGCTGTGCACGTCCCTGGAAAATGGATTTTTTTTTCTATTTACACTTGCAAGACAACTAAGTACCAAAAAATCAATCGAAAATTTGTTTTCATCGATAAATTAGTTCGCGTCTGTATAAACTATGCTCTACAACGAAATAATAATGATATGCAACTTATCGAATATATTAATCTGAATAGATATTTAGCTATGATGTCCGCATGCGAATTGGCATAGGCCATATTGTGTCGTCACCCGGCCGAGTTGTTAGGGAAAAGGCATGCAAATATTTTGTTATTGGTTTGTAAAGACGGTAGCCCCATGCAAGACTGGCGTTTGCTTGCCAAGAAAAAAAGTTGAAATTTCAAAAATGTTCCGACTTCTTGTTTATATCGATAAATACATCCATTTATATACCGAATATTATGAAATTCGTTCAGCAATAATTGAAACATAAAATTACACCTGTCGGCTACCTGCTTATTTTTTTGTTTCCATAATTAATATTCTCAAGACTGCAACATGTTTTTGTTTTATTAAAATACATTGTACTCTTCGAGTGATGTTATTCTATAATGAAATCGCCACCTTAAAGGTAAAACTGAATAAGTACTGATTCACTGATTTGAGAAATCGTGGATAAAACATTTTATTGGGAGTAACTTCTCATAGTAAGTGAACTAAGTATAAGGAAGTGCTTAAGAAAAACTTATAGACCACAGGCCAACCATTTTCACACATTTTAGTTGTTTTCTCTAGTAGAAAATGGGTAAAAAATGCATTTATCTAACAAACCCATGTTAGCTTTATTTGTCACTTATTCAGTTTTACCTATAAAGTATTGAAATGCAACCTAGATAGTAAATATGAGCCATTTTAACACCAAAAACTGCAATTTATGTTTTTTTGAAGATACGGAAGTAAAGAGAATGACATATTTTGTGTAATATTTCTAGATTTGGTTCGACTCATATGTAAGCCACCTACTCAATATTCTAAATTTAAATAACTCCACTCACGGGTGTATGAAATATGATAAAATGGTGAAATTACACCTGTAAGCTACATACTTCAAAATTTTCATACAATACCATGTTTGCATTGATATAAAATGTTAAACAGTGTTATGAAATGTGTTCTGCAATTATAGAATAATGAAATTACGTATTTGATTCGCTACTCACTGGCTTTATTGGTGTTTGAAGAAATTCCTTTTCGCCGAGCCATGCTGTCCCTATCGCACACAGAGCGCTCGTCACTTGGCTGTCTCTGTCGCCACAGGGATACCCTTTTAATCCGTTACTCACACATCTTGCAAAATACCAATATTCTCACTGCGTTTTCCACTGCACGTTGACATTACTACAGGCAGGCGATTTGGCGATTGATAACAGGCATGACGTTGCACTTGCGATGAAAAATTAGTGTGGTAAACAAAAAATACACTGGGGCGAACGCGCGTGCTGTTACATTTGGTGTTAGTGTGATGTG
This sequence comes from Agapetus fuscipes, assembly GCA_951799405.1. NCBI lineage: Eukaryota > Metazoa > Arthropoda > Insecta > Trichoptera > Glossosomatidae > Agapetus > Agapetus fuscipes. Next base: position 12,697,110 of record OX637355.1, on the reverse strand, counting down.
ATGTTAAAACATAGTATACGGACACAATGGCACAGCGGAGTCCCCTCCTCTGCCCTGACCTCACTCCCCGCACGACAGCCGAGCGTACGCGAACAGCTTCGGCAGAGTTCGGAAGCCAACATCAATGTACTGGTAGTGATGAGACCGTTCATTGATAACAGCTACTTGTTCATCAATGAAATTAAAATAAATACACATTTACAAACGTCAAAAAAGTTGTGTCGTCACACAGTCGGGTTGTTAAAACGAAGTTCAACAAAAAAAATGTTGAATAAGAGTTTTAGGCTTACACGGCCGGCTGATGATGCTGGAGTGAAGTTTTCCGGGATCTGTTGCCGTGGTCTTTGGGAGCTGGAGCTTCCGGACGTTTCGCCCATTTCTACGATGGGCTTCTTCAGCGTGAAGTATGATGATGATGAAGATCTTGATGAGAACTGAGATCACAGTTCTCATCAAGATCTTCATCATCATCATACTTCACGCTGAAGAAGCCCATCGTAGAAATGGGCGAAACGTCCGGAAGCTCCAGCTCCCACAGACCACGGCAACAGATCCCGGAAAACTTCACTCCAGCAAAAAAAATGTTCTTAGATGCTAAGGAGTATAGTTACAGAGACGTATGGTGTTTCCCTACTAAGAAACTTTGTAATTTCAAGTCTGTGTAAAAAACTTCCCGAATCCATTGTTATGACTTAATATGAGTCGTATGACCATACGACAATGATGTAGGAATCTAGAGTTTATAAAAATGAAAATAAGTTTTTTAAGAATTTACCTGTCACGTTAATGAAACATGTGTTTTTACGATATTATGTGATTACATTTGTCTTATACGCCTAATTACGTAATTACCCTAATTATGATCTGAATATCTTTTTGACTCGTCTGTGTGATTTAAAGCTCTTCTCAAAAATTAATTATAATTTGTTATCATTACCAAAAGTTAACATGCTATACCTTCGTGTACAGCGCGGAAAGAAGTTGCCATACATCTACAGCTTAGTGATCAAAGTGTTGATATGTCATCCATTCACACTTCGAAAAAATCATTATTTACATGTTTCGTTCGATTTCGTTTTCGTTTCGATTTCGTTTCGATTTCAAAGGCACGCATTGACATGACAGATAAACATGTTCAATTTTCAAGTCTTTCGGTTAAATATTTACTTACATACCTACCGAACTACATGCACTACAGCTTCACATCGATTCTCTATCATCCTTTTAAAAGCAGAATATTGTAGATTATTATTGCCATTTTCCGACGCAAAATCATTGTCATAAACGATGCCAAGAAAATCCTTCTTACATCACTATTTCTTCTTGGGACCTCTTCAATGAAAATGGGTGATCACCATAGCAATTTTCACCTTCAATACTGCTGGATGAAATAGGGTTCTTTTGCTTCTGCAAATAAACTGTTTCAGGTTCTTGAACCAGGGTGTTTTTGTTCGACATGGAGCTCCTTCAATTCTGCCCTATAATTATGATGAGTAGGAGCATATATTTTTCATTTCGAAATAAACCAGTTTTTTTTTATTTTGATGGGCAACAGGAGTTCGGCTCTGATATTCAAACAAAAATGAATATCGGTATTTGTGAGACAATCCATCCAGAAGCCCTATTTTGCTTAATTCCTTACACATTGGATATTAATCCAAGTCGGAGCTTACTAGCGCTTGCGAAAACACTCCATGTATAAAAAATCATGGTACACTTATTTTTGGACACAAATCGCTATCTCGTTACCTTAAGGTCGTAAGAAATTTATCAGAATAGCGCTTCTCGAAACCTTCAAAATCGTATGGTAGACCCAAATTTTAAAGGCAGTGATTCTGAAGCACTATTCTGTTTAATTCCTTACGAGATTAACGCGACGAGATAGTGATTCGTGTCCAAAAATAAGGTTTACCATGATTCTTTATCGATGAAGTTCTTTCGCAAGCGCTAGCAAGCTCCGCCTTGGATTGATATCCAAGTGGAAGGAATTAGCAGAATAGCGCCTCTGGTCTCAAAGTACTGTGCAAGTATTAAGAAAAAAAAGTGACATTACACATGTAACACTTTAGTCAGATAGTATCCCATCCCTAGCAGGGAATACCTCTCGCCTCAAGCTGACTACACAATATGGTGGACACTATAGTTATGTATACCCGCCGGTCTAGTGGGCTCCATACCAATACTGAATACAGCGCATGATATACAAGCTCGTGTAGGCAGCAGCTAGCTATGCATGTGTATATATACTCACCTCGCAGCATTATTCACAGACCAAACTCCCACTGTAAATATGTCGCCATTCCGCCAGGGGTGGTCACAGCCTGTAAAGCAGTCATCTTTTTTATTTCGATTATTCTTTTTACCAGATTGTTATTGAAGAATATTTTCAGTTAATAGTGTATAAGTTGGTCCTGCTTCTTCTTCTTCTTTTGGTGGCACTTCTACCGAAGATAGGCGATCATGGGTATTTTGACCTTGGATGCGGCGGCTAGAAACAGGGACTTGTTGAACCATTGTCGCAGATTTCTCAGGCACGGTTCCTTGTTCCTTGACTTATAGGTTGCTATGCGGCTGACCACCCATACTGTAAAAAATGATTCACTTTGCCAATGTCATCCCTGTTTCAGGGAAGGACGGCAAGAGTTGCAGGGCTTATGTTCATTTGAGATTGGGTTTTTATATTGTAGGTCCATATGCGGCATATGTGTTAGCGCGAAATTAGGGTATACATGTCTGCTTGTGAGAATGCATTTAATATAAATCTTAAATGATACCTACATATCTTTGCAGCTCAGATTAGATTAGATTAGTTTCCGTCGTCGTCCCTGCGATTTTTTTTTTTTTTTTTTAAATAGATTTGTGAAGACTTGAAGGGGAATGCAATTCACCAAACTATTCTGCCTGGCCAGAAACAGGTATTTATATCATCAATTAATAATTCATTATTGTTTATTTTAATGAACTATTAATTAATAATTACCCAATAACACCTGTTGAACCAGGGTCAAAGTTATGGTCAAATGACCCAGGCGGGGATCGAACCAACATTGTTCTATTCCAAACACGCTAGAAAGATCAGCCCACTTGGACCCCTCGGCCATAATACCGACTATCTCCCCTCAATCTTACCGTGTATACCTAATAAGATGAAGAAGACGGTATTTCTCTACATGTCATGGAGTTATGAAACTACCTTCCGCCATTTTAAAGGAATCTTGTGTGGGAGACTATGTTTTAATATTGTTAAAATACAGGGATATTTCCGAGACTCAAAGGGTCTAAAACACTTAAGTTGAAGTGCCGCAGAGGTGCTGGTGAAGTGGCGGTTGATTTCTCGATCCTTTGTAGTGGGGCTGTTTGTTGCATAGTGTTATGTTGTATGTTGCGTTGGCTTTGTTTTGAGACACTGGAAGGAAGAAGCGGTTGATTTTGGTTTTGAATAGGACCGGATCAAATTGAGTTGGGAACACAGATATCGGTAACTCGTTCCATAAGCGGGCAGTTTGGCAAAGAAGTGAGACGTAAAAACACCAAGATCTAATAGTATTGATATCGTCTGCAAAATGATGAATGTGAGCCGTTCTACGAGTTGCCCTTTTTGTGACGAGAAGAGGAGGTATACCAATGACACTGGCTAGTAAGGACAGAAATTTAATGTGACAAAGAAGATATAACTTGTACCAAGCCGTTGATGTGGTCCTGTCAATAAAAATCAGCAGACAGCATAGGCTGGGTCACATCTAGAGAATGGATCATTGGAGCCTGGAAAATATTGTTATGATGTCGGCCTCAAAGGGGCGCAGGACGGTGGGGAGACCCAGATTAACGTGGCTGTATGAAATGGTGGCGGACTGTTATGCGGTAGGAGCGTGGGACTGGAAGAAGATGGTGTTGGATGGCCAGCGGTGGCTGCGGTTGATCAAGGGGGCCAAAACTCACCCCAGGTTGTTGTATCAGTGATGAAAAAGGAAACAAGCGCTTGTTCCAAGAAGCAGGGTTCCAGAAATACTTGAGTTACAGGACCAAATATACCATTTATATTTTCAAATATGCTCTTCGCTGGGTTGAAAATTCATATAACTTTACCAAACACCGGTCACCAAAGGTCTATCCAGCCTTACAGCAACTGGGTCTTGTTTAAGAATTGGCGCTTTGTAGCGACGACCAAGTTTGTAAAAAGCCCGGTCGATAGCATAGTTGGTAGAATGCTTGCATTCCATGCCAAGAGCAAGGTTTCGATCCCCACCGAGGGTGTCAGAAATGATTTCCCATTTCAATGTTTTTTTTCAAACCCATAATAAATACTGCCAAGGTTTGCGCAGCTTTCACAGGAAATGAGCCCCCTCGGGAGCTGGAAAACCTCCACTTCAAGTGAAGTGGTTGGCGTGAGGCCAGCCCCCTTACCTATAAAAATTAATAGGTCCTGAATCGCCACATGCGACCCCTTCGGGGATAACGCAGGTAAGAAGTTACGCTATGTGTAGCTTAATCGCCAATTGCTTTATCCAAAATGTCTCTATACTCAAAATAACACTCCTATTGAATAATATAATATTATCTGTATGTATAATAATCATTATGAAATAAATTTTGCACTGAACAAGCCTGTAAATGTGATTACTGTTATCTTTAAATTGTCAATAATAAATAATGAGTACTTGCTTTACATTACATGCATGATAAATTATAATTAAAATAGAACAATATGCAAATTTCTAGGAACACTTTATTTTTTTATCTGATGCAAAATTACTCATTTATTTGAATTGAAAAATGCAAAGATTGTATCTACTTTTTTTGTTGATATCAAATCTAAAGGAAATCCAGTATTATAAAAAATATGATGGTTGATAATAAAGAACTTGGTATGAGGCTAATCACCCATACAGTAAAAAATCTTAAAAACTTTTTCCAATGCCACCCCAGTTTCAGGGAAAAGTTCAAACTTACTTTGTCTGGTCGATAGTCCAGTTGGTGGAACATTTATGTTCAATACTAATGGGCTAGGGCTCCATCCTCAACAAGAATGTCAGAAACGTTATATGATTTCAATGTTTATTATAAAACCCACAATAAATACTGGATTATCCCTCTTACCTGTAAAAAGAAATAAGTTCCACATGCCACATGTAACCCCTTTGGATACAATGCGGTAGGGAATTGCACCATACACGCAGCTGAGTTGTTCGCTTACTCACAGCACGTAAAATGTTAGCACTTGCTTCAATTTGTTCAAGATTCTGGATCTTTTTTTTTTTTTTTTTAAGAAATCCTGTGCGGAAGACTCCCTAGATTCTAAAGACTCTAGGGGTCTATGACACTTGTTGTAGTGCCGCAGCGCGCAGAGGTGTACGAGCTTGGTCGTTGCTACAAAGCGCCAATACTCAAGCAAGACCCAGTTGCTGTAAGGCTGGATGGACCTTTGGTGACCGGTCATTGGTAAAGGTTTATGAATTTTTCAACCCAGCGAAGAGCACATTCGAAATATAAATGGTATATTTTTGTGCTCCGCCGGGATCCGAATCCACAACCTTCCATTTACGAGTCCGAAGTGTTGCCACTACGGACTACGGACTGGTCCAAGATGCCAACGACACGCGGTGTACCTGAGCGGTTGCAGCTTTGATTGTTTATATAATAAAAAAAATATTACTAAGCGACTAGCACTCTCTGCACCTCAATGCCGATGGAGATCAGGGCCGGAAGTCTCATCATTACAGTAATTCTTACCTACCAAATATCGGTAATATTTGTATGAAGATTAATCAGCTGTTCACTTGCGGCCATCTTGAATTAACAGGTCTTTATATAAATATTACCGATATTCGGTAGGTATGAATTACCGTGGTGATGAGACTTCCAGCCCAGGAAGGTCAAAAATGCGATGGATGTACGGTGTTAACGCAGATGCAGCCAAGGCGAACATGTGTAGCTGGAGAGCAAAGGCAACGGACAGGCAAGAGTGGAGGAGAATCCTAGATTCAGCCAAGGCTCAACCATGGCTGACGAGCTCATGATGATGAAAGAATATTATAGAAGCTTAGCAACTAAAGATAAGCATACTTTTGATATACTGTCCCCACAATGCTTGTTTGGCTTATCCACCATTTGATTCAAAGATGACCTTTCAATGAAATTGTCTTAAGAATCTCATTCTACACAATCTGAGCTAAGATAAAAGCATAAAACACATTACTGTGAGAGTTGTTTTAAATATTTTTTAAATCAACTTCCAGTTTTCATAAACACATTGGTCCAGTATAATATACAAACATTGCTCATGTGAAATTACCTCTGATGGACATAAGACAAACAAGCACTAAGAGGACGATATGTCATAGTTATATCAACCATAACTCATCTAAATGATGAAATTTGACATTTTATGCCATTTAGTTGCACTGGATGTGATTACAATTTTCAATTTTACGAGGTTTGTTCAAAAGAAAAAGAGATATTTTTTTATGTCGGAGGTTATACTATTCATTCAGAATATAATTTTGAAATTCTGCATATATGCCTGAAGATTTTCTTTCAAACAGCCATGGATGATGATGATGATGGATGATTTCTTTCCTGTGGCGCCATTTAATGGTCCAGGACCATCTCAAGGGCGCCATGGCTTCTGGAGAAAAGTAGTGTCTTCAGCAGTAGTGCCTTCATATAACACAATGTTGTACACTGCACTTGTCATTGCTTGTAAATTATTTTCTGACCAAAAGCAATACCCTATCTAGCCTCAGCTACCATATTCACACGATTTGGCCTCCTGTAGTTTTTTCTTGTCTCCAAAACTGATGAAAGTATGGTGTTTTGTGACAATTTAGGAGATAAAGACCGCATTTACAAAAGAGCACAAAGCCAAAGCAAAGAGTTAAAATCAGTTTTGGAAGATGTTCTAGCACAAGTCAAGACTACAGGGGAAAAACAAGGAATGCCAGCAAAAATAAGAAAATAATACTAATGCCATCTGTGTGTAAAGCTCTGCAAATTTTGTAATGCAACAACAGTCGCTATCACAGTTTATGGCGGTATTTCCGGTTCTTTGTGACAGGCAATGACCATGAGAAATACAGACTTTCAGATTTATAATATTGATTTATCAACTCAAATTTTTCTTCAAGTGACATTCCTTGTTCTTCCCTGTAGTTTTCAAGTGTATTTCACTTTGAAGAGAGAAAAATAGATAGTGAGAGATAAATGAGTAATTTCAAGAAATATCAAGTAAATATTTTTAACAAACCTCATTTATCTCAACTATTTGAGACACATTGTATGAAAAAAGAAGAGTTATTTAGTGTGTTCAATAAAGATGTATATTTTGTAATTAAATGTACAATTAATCATACTTTGTTATCCAGTTTCTTTATCACAAAAGTATTTTTTATTGTAATACAATAGTTTTATTTAAAAAAAAGCATTTGTTGCATGTTATAAATTCCACGAGGAACAGTATTCTCAGAAAGATCCCGTAAAACAATCTTTAAACAAAAATAAAAGAAGGATTATTCACGTAAATATTACTCTAAAGGCATGCTATCGTCTTCATCGTCCTTGGGTGGTGTTTTCTTGTCCTCGGTGGTTGCGGATGACTTCTTCTCTTGGTTTTCCAGGGCAGTGACGAAGGCCTTCAGGTCTCCGTCCCTTGCGGCCGCCACGGCTTCGCTGCCGAGCCCAAACTGAGCTATGACGGGTCCCAATTGGCCGGATGAAATGGCGTTTGAAAATAGAGACATGGCCTGTAAAGTACAAATGACACACATTTTATAATGATGTTAGTGATTAGCATTTTAATTTCTGAGGGATGATTTAGACTGAACTCTGTTGCTATTTTACTGGGTATGGCTAGTGCATCAGCAGAGTTGCCTCCACTCCTTCTATCCTTGCATTCTTCTTTCAATTAATTGCCTCCAGCGTTTCTTCATCCACTTATTTTTTTGACATTCACTCTGCCTTCAGTTTCTTCTTCTTCATTGGCGCTACACCCCAATTCGAGCCTTGTTCTCCCTCAACCTCTGTCCTCCAACACCGCTGTCCAGTTCGCAAATTGTAAAAGCTGAGCTGCATCCTTTTACATTCACAATTTTAGCTATCTGATTAAGCCTAGTTGCCCAAGGTGTGGTATCTTTCTCAACGAGTATTGACCGGTGCATGTCTAGTGGACTGGTCAATCGTAACTGGTCAACTCATAATCAGAGGGCAGTGATTCGGTTTCCGGTAGTGAAAAAAATAAATACTATTTACGTATGTTTTAGCCTCCAGGGTGCCAGAACGCAGATATGCGCTCATAGTACTGATGGTGATTATTTTCGTATTTCTTTAGTTTTTACGCAGTAAAAATATTAAAAACCGTTTAACATACTCCTATTGGATAAAACTACCAACCAATAAATTCAAAGCATTCATTTTCATTTGCAAATATTTTATCAAAAATTTTGGAGTTGATCCTGTAAACCGACGAGTTTAAAGACAAAATTCTCATTTTTTTTTACACAGCACACATATACAATAAAAAAATTGTTTTGTTTACATCACAAAGCTTCCCTACTCCTAACCATTTATGTACCTACATTCATAATAATATTATATGTAAATTTTTAGAACACAATGTTTTTTCATAACCATAACAACAGATCCTGGAAAGCCACTATCCATTTTTACCTGTGCAAACTGCGGTGACAGCAAGGTAGTCTTGATGTCGTCCTGCGGCTGATCCGGTGGAGGCACGGGCAGGTGCTCCTGCAGGCCGGCAGCGTGAGGCCGCGCGGCCTCTATGACCTCGGCGCTGCTGATGACCGTGGCCAGGTCCACCGCCTCCCCCAAGGCCGTGCCGCCACCGCTCCCCCCGGCCCTCGCCGCCCCCTCCTCACCTGGAGGATTAATCAACCCAGATAGGTACTTTTGCAGGTCGGAAAGGTGTATGGCCTGGCCTGTAAACAATTTACACTCAAAAATTAATGATGCATTCGGTTTTGATTTTTGGCATTACGATAGTCACACAACATTCTGTTTTAATTCAATGGACTTATATTATTATTCCTTGACTTATAGGTTGGTATGAGGTTGACCACCCATACTGTAAAAAATGGTTCACTTTGCCAATGTCACCCTTGTTTCAGGGAATGTCGGCAAGAGTTGCAGGGCTTACGTTCATTTGAGGTTTGGATTTTATTTGTAAGTACACAATCAGCATTTGTAAGCGCGAACTACACGTGTTTGTTTGTGGGCATACATCTGAGAGCTTTGAATGAATATATCCTTGCAACTTAGATTATAGATAGATAGACTCAGGAAAAAATTGAATTTAGATTTTTTTTCCCGTTAGGCACATGTCAACAAAGCCTTTAGCAACTAGGGCATCCAATCCCTTAATTTAACTAAACAACGTATATACACTTACGTATTTTATAATTAAGAATGTTTTCGGTCATCAGACCATCAATCAGCATGTACCTGCATGGTTATTCAATTCTCAAATTGTGTTCATGAATGATGACATTGGTAATTGTAAAGTAAAATGTGAAAATAAAGCTGTATTGAATGTAACGTTATGTTATTTTTGGAAAAGTTTGTGTAAATACTCGGTAAGTAAAAATGAATAGGTTCCACTCGCCACTCGCAAAATTTTTGGTGCACAACAGGTTACCCTAATTACAGTGCACCCTCACAACAATCAACAAGCTGGGAGGAACTCATTTACCATACTGTTAAAGGTGTCTAAATTAAATTGAAATATGTAATTTTTTGACTCGTCAATGAGTTTGACACTTGGTATATGAAATAGATCATGACCTCGCCCCCGATTGTACAGGGTGAGAATGTCTATTAAAGTGAGCAATATGACCCCTTCAGAACAACGTGGCAATAAATGAAATGAAATGCTAAATTTATCTATAGCGCCTTTTCATGACTAAAGTCACCTCAAAGGCGCTTGGTGCGTAACTCCACACAGTTGGGTTTTTCTCCTAACACTCGCTTCCCTCAGTCGGAGGCTCCACTCGATCACCGCAGAGGGGCATGGTGTGATCCTGGAAACAGGTGCGTCTTGAGGCTTCTGAAGCTCGCCTGTCGGAGGCGTTCCAGGCCACCGGTGCCACTGTGCAAAAAACACGGTCTCTAAAGATTGTCCATATCTATCTTTTTGGGATCTGAAGAAGAGTCTTGCTCAAGTCCGATGATTGTGAAGTTACGCTAAGTAGTGTTTATTGGGGTATGCCTGTGAAGTGTTTACTGTGTATTGTCCGTATGTATGAGCTGCAGTATAGTGTTTCCGTACCTCTGTTGGGTGGCTGCTGTGTCTGTGTGGCGGGGGTGGCGGGCGTGTTGGGCGTGCTGGGGGTGGAGGGGGTGGTGGGGGTGGGGGCCGTGTCGGGAGCGGCACGCGGGGGGCGGGAGGGAGCGCGCGGCGCCTCCGAAGGCGGGCGGCTGCTCGTGGGGGTTATGCTGCTCGAGCGGGAACTCTGGCCTGTCGACGAGCGACTGAAAACAACAGTGAAATAATTAGGCAAATGATTAAACAAATTAAATAAATCTTAACCTTTCAACTGCGGGTGACACGCATAGGCGTCAAGTGTAAACTTGCATACAGTGCAGCTGCCAATCATAAATGTCATCCAACTTTGAACTTATCCCTGACATCTGTGTCCAAGAATTCAATAGACTGCAAGTGGAAATATGTAGTAAACCTTAGTGATTTTTGTTCTTGAATAACTAATACATGTGACTGTTCACATAGTTTGAAGTGTCATAAATCAATTAAGATAGGAAACCAATAAATGTACTTAAAAAAATGTATTCCGTACTGGGGGTATTCATAAAGCCGGAATATTCAGAAGCGAAAACGTTAAAGGAATCCTGACTCCAGTATCCTGAGTACAAAATATTTACACAAGCTTCCCTTGATCTCGTCAGTACAAAAACGTATGAAAGATCAAAAATATACCTCAATTATAAAAAAATATCACAATTCACTGACAGGAGCTTTGGAGTACCCCTAGAAGAGGTGAGATGACCTTTGGTAATTCATCAACAGATCGCTCCTCGAGTGCTTGTTTGGCTTATAGACCAAGCACTAATGCAGCGAGATGTCATGGATGCTTCAATCATTAGCAACGACAATCGGTTCATGCTTCTTTGTCAAAGAAGAAACGTGTCTCCTGATGACGTTGGATACAACTTTGACAAAATTTTTAGAAACCCGTTCTCCCCTTCAACACGGATCGATCCCCTTACATTGAGGATAGACAAAAGAAGTCAGGGCTGGAAGTCTCATCACCACGGTAATTCTTACCTAGCAAATATCGGTAATATTTGTATGAAAAATAATCAGCTGTTCACTTACAGCCAACTTCGATTGACAGGTTTTCACACAAATATTACCGATATTAGGTAGATAAGAATTACCGTGGTGATGAGACTTCCAGCCTTGAATAGACGATCAATCTGTTTTTAATTCCACACAAAATGTCTAGTAATTATAATTTACAGCCATTGATTAGTCACCTCATAGTCCCGAGCAGGGAGGACAGTCCCCCCATCTGCCCCACGCCCCCGAACAGCTGCATGAGCTGCTGCTGGGACATGTTGTTCAGGATGGTCTGCAGCTCCCCGTCAGGCGCCCCCGCCCCTCCTCCACGGCTGCCTCCAACGGCGGGAGGGTTGTTCAACACCTCGTTGATGCGCCTGCACCATTCATCGTCTTTGTCGGTTTTAGGCTCCTGGAATATGACGAATGCTATTTACTCCAATACGGTAATTTCACATGTTTATTTTATAGACTAAATTTTTTAAAATGCATTTACATTTCAAAAAAAAAATATCCGGCATAGTTTTTTTAATTATAGCTCTTTAAAATTTGTGCATTTTTGATTTCCAGTAAAACAGGACATTTTTTATTTAGGCGGATGTGACGTCACTGGACCTTTGGATAGTATATATTTCATAGAACTGCACCGAGGCCCCCAGCTAGCCTGGCAGATCCAGTGACATCACAGTTTGGCTACCTATTGACCTTTACTCTGAGCCATTGACTGTTTTAATAATAATAATAAATAATTATTTAAGGTGAAGGTAGTTTTGTAAATTGACTACAACGGCACTAAAAAGCCACAGCAACTCCTAAACATACACACTTTTAAATGTGACTTAATAATATTTACTTTGAGATCCATATTTGAAGAGTCAAACATTTTTTCATTTCATTTCATTTCAATAATGAAATCAAGTATATGTGTGCTTCACATCACTGGATGGGCCTTCGCTGTATCCAGGATTTCCCCCTTTCTCCCTTGTCCATCACTTTTGCTCTCTAGTTGCGTGTGTCTAATTTGGCTGCATCTGCGTTGACACCGTCCATCCATTGCATTTTTAGCTTTCCTAAAAAGTTATTCTGCTAAATTACTTACACTGTGGATATCAATCCAAGTCGGAACTTGCTAGCACTTGTGAAAAAATTCCATAGATAAAAAATCACTGTACACCTTCTTTTTGGACACAAATCGCCAGCTTGTCGCCTTAAGGTCGTAAGGAATTTAGCAGAATAGCGCTTCTGGTGTCCTTTCAGTCTTGGGAGGATTTCTTTTAGGACTCACTTATTCAGCCATTCATACATAAGCGTCCCCATATCACTCTACAAATATCTACCCTGGGCTGGCAGTCTCATCACCACGGTAATTCTTACCTACCGAATATCGGTGATATTTGTTTGAAGACTTATAAGCTGTTCACTTGCAGCCATCTTGAATTGACAGGTCTTCATACAAATATTACCGATACTCGGTAGGTAAGAATTACTGTGGTGGTGGGACTTCCAGCCCAAGACCTTCCACATCTAGCTTCTAAATAATTAGATATAATAACTTCTAGGTAACTTATAAAATGGAGTCGTAATTTACCTGCATCCAAAAGAAGAGTTTTCTAGTTGAAGACTTGAATTTTAACACAAAGACCCGTCCCGTCGTGCACTGATTGACCCGGAGGAACTCGCAGTCGTCGGGGAAGATCAGCAGGTCGTCCTCGATGGTGCCGGTGGTCCTGTCCTTCCAGCAGAAGTGCATCAGCGAGTCGTCGCTCTGGTACACGTAGAGGAAGCCCTTGCGCTTGTCGGGGTGCATCATCTTGTCGTTGAGGAGCATGCGGCCGGCGCGGAACTCCACCAGGTGCTTGGATCCCCCGGACCCGCCTCCGAGGGACGAACTGTTTCCAAAAAGCGCTCCAGGCATACTCTCCTGAAAATCACATCATTTTATTATTTTTTGTTCCTTTGACTTATAGGTTGGTATGAGGCTGACCACCCATAATGTAAAAAAATGGTTCACTTTGCCAATGTCACCCCTGTTTCAGGGAAGGTCAGCAAGAGTTGCAATGCTTACGTTTATTTGAGATTTGGGTTTTTATTCTGTAGGTCCACATGCGGTATGTGTAAGTGTCTGCTTATGGGAATGCTTTTAATGTGAATCTTAAATTTAATATATTTTTTCAACTTAGATTAATTAAGTATAGATGAATAGGTTGGTATGACGCAGAGCTCTGATATTTTATTATTTTTCTTTATTTGACTAATAGGTTGGTGTGAGGCTGACCTCTCATACTATCATATTTTTTGCTCCTTGATTAAGAGGATGGTATGAGGCTGACCTCCCATTCCTGATTTTTTGTTTCTTGACTTATAGGTTAGTACGAGGCTGACAACACAACTTTTCCTTCCTTGACTTTTAGGTTAGTACGAGACTGACCTCCCATACTGTGAAGAAAGGTTTACTTTTGCTAATGCCACCCCTGTTTCAGGGAAATGCGGCAAGAGTTGCAGGGTTTGTTTGGTTTTGAAAGTACAAACGCAGCGTGAACTTACAAATATTTGCTTGTCGGCGAACATTAAATGGATATCTTAAATGCTTATATATCTTCGCAACTTAGATTATGGATCACAACTTCATTTCAACTGGTACAAAATGACATGACATGACATGAAGTAAGTAAAGCATCATATTTGACTTTTATTAAAAAAATGTTTCACTTTAATAAACTATTTGTACTTACTTGAGATAAATCGAAACCGGAGTCCGTATATTTGGTAAATAAACGATATATTTTACAAAATATAGAATACTCGTATCACCCCCGATGACATCAAGAAAATGAAAACTACAAGTTCATGGCGATTGACGATTATTATGGTGCCACATCAAAATATATATTTTTAGAGGTAGGTATTTATATTTATTTAAAGATAAATAACGTAACAAAGACTTTGTTATTATTAATAAAGAGACAAATGAATTTAATCACCTAATGCTACAATTTTTTCCTCAAGTTTTGCAAAACAATCCCAAGAAAGCTAAAAAATATCTCATTGTTTAAACATAAAACAAAACCTTTATTTTCATAACAGAAATTCATGTATTTATAATTTTTTGTGAGTATTTTCCATTAATAAAATTGTTTTCAAGTCATCAATAAAAAAGACAAAAACAAAAACCATTTCTTTGATTTTCTAGCAAGTTAGTTATGAAAAAAATAAGCGCCAGTGCTAAAATAAACCTATTTTCATCTTGGATTATTCCTTTGAATTTTTAAATATGACATCCCCGTGACTGTTTCCTTGTTGTCTATGAATCATACACGTCATATTTTGTGTATTTTTCCCTGTATTTTGTTCGCGGAGGGGAAGTGATTTACCATTTTCTTTTCAATTAACACCTTTTCACACTATCTCGCCTAGCCTTTTCTACGCCTTTAAGATAAATACCCACATCTCTCTTTCAAAATGAGCTCCGCAGCCTCTTGGTCTCCGGGTGGTAAGTTCACATTTGACGTTTTTTTTTTGTGTAATAACTTTTATTACTTCGTCGCGAAGTTGACATCTTATGTTATCCAATTAATAATGATACTGTTGCGGTTACCGGCGCAGTTCAATTGATAACAAACTATTTATAACAACCGCGTATTTAAGATGTATGTACTTGAAACAAAAAACTATTTTAAATAATTGTTTTTTACATGATCAATGGATTAGTCATAATACATTGGTATTGTTAATACTCACGAGATAAATGTTATGTCATGAAATACTACCTACAACCTTTTAATTTTTTCATACGCAACTAAGCTACACATACAGTGTAACTTCTTGCCGCGTTATCCCCGAAGGGGTCGCATGTGGCGAGTTAAACCTATTTCAACTAATCAATTCGTTTTTCCGAATAAATTGGTATGAGACTGACCTTCCATACTGTAAAAATTGTTCACTTTTGCCAATGCCATTCCTGTTTCAGGGATCTTTGTTGACCGGACTCATGATTTTTTAAATCTAACAAATATCACATTGAAAATTAAATGATAATTTTGTTGTCTACCGCCAGGAATCAAACCCACACATGTACACCCCCACTTTAAGTGGAGTGGTTTGTGTAAGCGGAGCCCCCTTATCTGTGAAAATAAATAAGTACCAAATGCAACCACTTCGAGAACAACTTCGAAAGAAATTGCGTTATATAGGCAGCTAAGTTGCGTTGCATCCTCAAGTCTTCTTTTTATTCATCTTATTCTTCATTGCTGAGGGTTTTGACCTGTGTGGAAGCAACCACCCTTCTCCAGCTCTCTCTCGACTGCACTGCTCGCAGCGCTCTAACCACGGAGGTGCCTGCTGCTGTCTTCACTTCATCTGCCCATCGTGTGGGCGATCTTCCTCTTCCCCTCCAAGTTACCAATCGCAACCAGTCGTTCCAGGCTATCTTTTTTGCCACGGACAACGTATCCAAAGAACTGAACAATACGGTGTTTAAAATGAATAAGAGTTTTAGGCTTACACGGCCGGCTGATGATGCTGGAGTGATGTTTTCCGGGATCTGGAGCTTCCGGACGTTTCGCCCATTTCTACGATGGGCTTCTTCAGCGTGAAGTATGATGATGATGGTGATCTTGATGAGAACTGTGAATACGGTGTATACATGCAATGACCAGAGTCAAGTGATTCAATCGTAGACGCTGACGAATGGGCTTGTTGGTACGTCTAGCTGTCCATGGGATTCGGAGTATGTGCCTCCAGCACCACATTTCGAAAGTGTGTCTTAAGTCGTGAGGGGGGTCAAAGCATACATCTTTGGTATGGTAGTCCATGACCCATCTACTGTGCTTCTAGAAAAAAACTATTGCCAATCATTAAATAAGATAGACCATTTTAGCGATCAGTGTTCCTTGCCAAGTTTAATTAATTAATTTCATAGAATTAGATGCAATGCCATCTTATACTTATCTCATCTCATACTTGTACATCTCTATTATTATTATATCGGGCTAATTTTTAAAAAATTACAAATGATAAGAGAGCACATCACTCCGCTGTTAAAAACACTACATTGGCTTCGTTTCCCCTAGAGGGTGGTCTACCGTGTTTGTGTGATGGTATATAAAGCCCTCAATGTCTTGGCTCCACCTTATCTGACTGACATGATTTTGCCTGTTGAAATGGGTGTAAGGAGGCAGACACTCAGATCGGCGGGTGATGGAGCAGTCAATTTGGTTCAGCCACGCCGTCAGATTCGTACAAATTTCGGAAACCGCGCTTTCCGTGTTGCAGGTCCCCGGTGGAGTGGAACAGACTGCCACCCGGAGTGAACACTCAACTTGAGTGAGCACTCAAGACACACCTTTTTATAAAGTCTTATCCATGATCGGAGAGGGCTCTTGAGGTGTGACACACACAAAAGCTGCGCTCACCAAAAAATCATCCTAATATTATTTGCTATTACACCCCCTCCCTCCTTCTGTTGGCGACGTTTTTTTTAAACAATTTTTTTTTGAAAAGGCGATTTTCCCCTCTCCCCCCTCATGTCGACGATTTTCATTTAGGCATAGGGAGGTGGGTGAAAAAGTTTGAGAAACACTGCGCCATACCCTAAAAAAAAAAAAAAAAATTGTTTGCTGTTTCTCCAGCAACCTGGCCGAATACGCAACTAAGCTACACATATAATGTAACCTCTTGCCGCGTTATCCCCGAAGGGTTTCGCATGTGGACAGTGGAACCTATATATTTTTACAGGTAAGGGGGCCAGGCTTCCCAGCTCCCGAGGGGGCTGGTATTTATTTCATGTGAAGGTTGAGTAAACCTTGGCGGCATTTTATTTTTGGGATAGAAATAAACACCGAAACTGGTAATTATTTCTGACACCCTCGGTGGGATGCGAACCCGAGCTCACGGCATGGAATGCAAGCACTCTACCAACTGAGCTATCGACTGGACTTAATGGGGCTGGATGACATCACATATTTCCCCAACCATTTAAATGCACCCATTCCATTATTGTAATGATAAAATGTAGGGTGGGTGAGGGTAATTCGGTAAATGGAAGAAGTATGCAAGGACAGGAAGAAGTGGCGGCTAATCTGCAATGCTGATTTGTAATGTTGGTTTATTAGCTTGCTACATTTTTTGCATAAGACATTTTTGACTTTTTTTGTATAGATTTATTTTCAAGGTTTTGTTTTCTTATACTTAAATGTTATTTATTACTCGTATTCCTTGACTTATAGGTTGGTATGAGGTTGACCACCCATACTGTAAAAAATGGTTCACTTTGGCAATGTCACCCCTGTTTCAGGGAATGTCGGCAAGAGTTGCAGGGCTTATGTTCATTTGAGGTTTGGATTTTATTTGTAAGTACACAATCAGCATTTGTAAGCGCGAACTACACGTGTTTGTTTGTGGGCATACATCTGAGAGCTTTGAATGAATATATCCTTGCAACTTAGATTATAGATTATAGATTATTATAGAAACAACGAAACTAAACTGCCCACTATTTTTTAAGTTTTTTTTTAAATTTAATTTTGTGCACAATCCTAAATACGGTGCACCCTCACAGCCAGCAACACGCTGGGAGGAACTCTGCTGCTAGATTTTTAAATCTTAATAAATTACACTCAAAAATGTCTACATATATTAGACTTATTTAAGAGCTTTATACTCCGAGTCACAGGGTGTTGCGCCAAGACATCAGTACGGCTTTTCGGTACATGAAATAGATCATGTCCTCGCCCTCGGGTGTAGTCGTCAGGCACATACAACCTGTAGCCCTCACACAGGGTAGGACTGTCAATTAAGCCGTTGAATAAGAGTTTTAGGCTTACACGGCCGGCTGATGATGCTGGAGTGATGTTTTCCGGGATCTGTTGCCGTGGTTTGTGGGAGCTGGAGCTTCCGGACGTTTCGCCCATTTCTGCGATGGGCTTCTTCAGCGTGAAGCATGATGATGATGATGATCTTGATGAGAACTTTGTCACAGTTTCTCTCTTTGATCTCACAGTTCTCATCAAGATCATCATCATCATCATACTTCGCGCTGAAGAAGCCCATCACAGAAATGGGCGAAACGTCAAGAAGCTCCAGCTCCCACAGACCACGGGAACAGATCCCGGAAAACATCACTCCAGCATCAATTAAAAGCCGTTGATGACCTTATGAGTGAGCACCATAAGGGACCTGTTGCGCCTTGTTTCCAGGCTTCTAAATTCTGTCTCCCGAAGTATCTCCTCATGATGCATGAATTGTGGATAACTTCCACACCGCCTCATGAGGAAATATCTGAGAAACTTTTTTTGGGCCTGTTCTATCATATGTTTTCTGTTTTATTAAACGAAATATTCTATTGTAAAATTATGGGAGATTTCGGAAAGTAATCATTTCGCATTTAATTTCGCCGGTTATATTGTTTACGTGAACTCTGCAGTTGTTACTAGTGCTACCATAATGGCGTGCTAGTACATGATTTTAGCAGGAAATTTCTGACGCGCGGCCGAGTGGAACTGCTCTCTGCAGATTGTGATGGGGCGTCCACACGCTTGCCAACCATTCACAAGTCAAGCGCACAGTGTGTCGTCTAGAACATGCTAGCTGGACAAAATTTTGTCTAATGGACTCATTTTGTCCAGCTAGCATGTTCTAGACGACACACTGTGCGCTTGGCTACAAGGCAAGCGCACAGTGTGTCGTCTAGAACATGCTAGCTGGACAAAATTAGTCCATTAGACAAATTTTTGTCCAGCTAGCATGTTCTAGACGACACACTGTGCGCTTGACTTGTGAATGGTTGGCAAGCGTGTGGACGCCCCATGAGGCAATTCTCTCATATTCCAACCCGAGCTATTCTCCCTCGCAGACGATCCCTCAGCATTCAACATTCATGCGCGAAAATTTAGCAAGCCGTTCTTTTATTTGAAAAAAAAAATAGATTTGTGAGCAGGAATGGAATTTACCAACCTATTTTGCCTGGCCAGTTGTCTTCATGCGAAAGCAGAAGCTTGTGTGCATGCAATGGCATCTGTTGAACCAGGGTCGAAGTTATGATGATGATGATGGAAGAATTCTTTCCTGTGGCGCCATTTAATGGTCTAGGACCATCTCAAAGCGCCATGGCTTCTGGAGAAAAGCAGTGTCTTCAGTCCCTTTCTGAAGGTGGTGGTAGGCTGGTTCGCGCGAACATCGACGGGCAAATTGTTCCAGGCAACCGGCCACCACAAAGCATGGTCAAAGAGCCAAGCGTGATTCGAACCCACGTTATTCTGTTTATAATACTTAAGTAGGCATAACACCGACTGACTCAATTGTGATTCAATGATACTGCCAGAAGGTTGTGGATTCAGATGCCGGCGGAGCACAAAAATATACAATTTATATTTCCAAGTATGCTCTTCGCTGTGTTGAAAATAATCATAAAACCTTTACCAAAGACCGTTTTTGGACCGATGGACCTTTACCAAGGCCCA
This sequence comes from Agapetus fuscipes, assembly GCA_951799405.1. NCBI lineage: Eukaryota > Metazoa > Arthropoda > Insecta > Trichoptera > Glossosomatidae > Agapetus > Agapetus fuscipes. Next base: position 12,677,349 of record OX637355.1, on the reverse strand, counting down.
TCTAGCCTTATAGCACCTGGGTCTTGCTTGAGTATTGGCGCTTTGTAGCGACGACCAAGCTCGTACACCTCTGCGAAACTACAAGTGCCATAGACCCCTAGAGTCTCTAGAATCTAGAGTCTCCCGCACAGGATTTATTAAAAAAAAAACGGGCAGAATGCTTTTTCTCTAAAAATGTCCTTAGTCTTGCAGCTACCGACTGTCTTGAATTTGGTTTGAGTGAACACTTTAGCTCTTATGCTCGCTTTTGAATGTTCTGTCGACTCTAGGTCAGACGTTCAAGAATGTGAATGCAAAGCGGTGGTTTGTGGGTCGCATTAGTCATGTTGTATGGCGGGCCGCGCTCCTCTGGCTGCCTGCTGTCGCCGATTATAATAATATTGGTGTTAGTTCTACTGACTAGTCTGGACATAAAGCAGGAGCGAGTATACCGTATAGACACATGCATATATAAGGTAGACAACATTTGTAAAAAATGCGAATGGCGTCAACCATATAATTAAAGTTGATTTCATAACACAGATGAACTTTGTAAAGGTGTTAAAATTGTCTTGGTAAAATGAAGTTGGGAACGTTTCTTGCACGTATTGTGCAACTTCTTACCAAGTTGTTGCCGAAAGGTTCCCATGTGGCGTGTGAAATCTATTTTCACATGTAAGGGGGCGGCCTTACGCCAACCAATTCAATTGAATTTGTGGTTTCTCAGCTCCCGAGGGGGCTGGTTCTTATTTCTTGTGAAGGCTGAGTATGTTTATTTTGGTTTTAAAATATGTATTGTGAGGGTTTTTCCACTGTCAGATGAACGACACAATTATTAATATAACAACCACATTAAATGTTTACTTTTATTCGTTTCACAATTATTTATAACCACAACACAATAATATTTGTTATCCTAATTTACACCAGCTTGTGGCTCTCCCGCCAGGGAAGCTTCTTCTGTCCTTCTGCAACGAGAAATCATTTCTTACACTCTTCGTGAGGATCGAACCCCAGCACGATGGCATGGAAAGTAAGCAGGCGCGTGCATAGGGTGTAGGCAAATATATTAGGTCTTTACATATGAAATTGGCGTTTTGTATGGGAGGAACAAAAAGTGTTTTTTTTTATTAATATAATATATTTATTCAATCAAAGTATGTACCATTGCTATCTATGCACTTTTGGCATCTTATAGGTAGTTCATTGATCCCTTTACCAAAATAACCATTCGGACGGCAATCAATACAATCTTTGAAGGCGGTTTGGACTGCCCCATCGGAGTTGAATTTCTTCCCTTGCAAGAAGTTATCCAAATTAAAAAAAAAGGTTATCTGTTGAAACAAGGTCCGGAGAGTACGGGGGATGTCTTAACCATTCCAATTGAAGCTCCTCTAATTTGGTAGCCGTCTGTTGTGCAGTGTGTGGTTTAGCGTTGTCATGAAGCAGCAGTGGCCTAGAGCGATTGACAACTAGCCTCGGTTGTTTAGCAGCTAGCTTTTCCATCATAGTTTGTAGTTGCTGACAAAAGACATCTGCCGTAATCGTCTGACCAGATTTAAGAAAAGTGTAGTGAACGACATTAGCACTAGTCCACCAAACGCTCACAAGTAACTTTCTTTGAGCCAAATTTCGCTTGGGGCATGATTTGGCTGGTTTGGCATGATTCAGCCATTGCGATGAGCGCTTCCGATTATTGCACAGGATCCATTTTTTATTACAGGTAGAAGGTAATAACAGGTAATAATTCGATTTAAAATCTCTTCATTATTGTGCCGGTTGAGTAATGTAACGCAGCAGTCGACGCGCATTTGTTGATTTGCTTCACCCAATTTGTGAGGTACCCACCTTTCAAGCTTTTTTACCTTTCCAATTTGATTCAAGTGGATTAAAATAGTTTTATCACTAATTTCGCAGCCTACAGCTTACTCGGACGTGGTTTGCGATGGATCCGCTTCCACAATAGTCTTCAATTCCTCATTATCAACTTTGGTCTCCAGCTGTTCACATGGCTTGTTCTGCAGGCCGAAATTTCCAGAACGAAAACGTTGGAACCAAAAACGCACTGTGTTTTATTTTGCGACATTGTCGCCATACACATCATAAATCCGTCGAGCCGTTTCTGCAGCACTGGTGCCACGGTGGAACTCGTACTCGTAAATAACACAATATTTAAAGTTTTCCATTTTGTAAAATGAGTGATGCAAAGAAAAAAACAATTGAGGAACGAACAAATGAATTACAGTTTTCAAAACACAAATACATGAGTAAAAAGCTGTAAAAATTTGAATTTGGAATTCTTAACTAAAGAACAGATATTTGAGATCAAAGTGGCCAGTACGGCAAAACACTAATTTCAAATGTAAGGACCTAATACATTTCCGAATAAATATTTTCTCCCATTCCTATAAAATAACTCATATGTGAAATTGACTGAAGTGCTAAGGAGGTCAAGGAGTGTCAAGGAGGTTCCATCGGACTGGAGAGAGGCGGTCATTGTGCCAATTTACAAAGGTAAAGGTGACAAAAAAGACTGCCGTAACTTCAGACCGATTAGCCTTCTTAGTGTGCCAGGTAAAGTGCTATGCAAGATTCTTATCCATAGGGTAAGATTATCCACCCAGGAGAAGGTCTCAGATATACAATCTGGCTTTATGCCGGAAAGAGGTTGCGTAGACCAGATATTCGCGCTTCGACAGATAGTCGAAAAACAGCTGGCCGTAAATAAAAAGGTCTACGCGGCTTTCGTAGATCTTGAGAAAGCCTTCGACTCGGTGGATAGAAGTATGATGTGGTGTGTGCTTGAGAGGTATGGTGTGAACAAAGCACTTCTGAACGCGATACGCGCCATCTATCTAAATAGCAGGGCGTGTGTCAGGGTGGATGGAGAATACAGCGAGTATTTTAATGTGTACAAGGGTGTGAGACAGGGTTGCATAATGAGCCCATGGTTATTTAATATAATTATGGATCATTGTGTTAAACAAGCGAATCTGGAAGGGCATGGCATACAGATTGGAGAGAGAAAAGTCGGAGTTCTACTTTATGCTGATGATGCAGTATTAATTGCTGATTCAGCAGCGGAACTTCAGGCAATGCTCTCTAGTCTGAACCATGCTCTGTGTGTGAACAAGTTGAAAATTAATGCAAGTAAGACGAAAGTACTGATTTTTGACAGAACGGATGAAAATGAAGAATGCACGTTTATGTTGAATGGTACGAAAGTTGAAATTGTGGATGAATTTAGATACTTGGGAAGTATGTTTGAGAAAAATGGAAAGATGACAAGAGAACTTGAGAATAGGGTGTGCAAGGGAAAGCAAGTGGTCGGTGCAATAGGAAGAATAGGAAAGAACAAACGATTGACGATGGATCTGAGAATGGCGGTACACAATGGCATATTGTTACCGACTTTGATGTATGGAAGTGAAGCATGGACAGTGAACGATAGCGAAATGAGTAAAGTATGTACGGTGGAAATGAAGCATTTGAGAAGCATGACAGGAAAAACTCTGAGGGATAGAGTTAGGAATGAATGGGTAAAAAAAGAATGTAATTTGAAAGAGGATGTGAAAGTTAAGGTACAAAAGAATGTGATGAGATGGTTTGGGCATGTGGAAAGAATGAATGATGATAGACTGACAAAGCATGTATACAAAGAAAGTGTGAAAGGAAAAAGAGGGAAGGGACGACCGAGAAAAGTATGGAGTGATCAGATTGAGGAGATTGTGAAAGAATGGGATATACAAAGTGAGCGTAAAAGAAGAAAATGCATGAAAAAGGTGATGGATATGAATGAATTGAAAGAGGTATGTAAGGATAGGAAAAAATGGAGGCAACTCTGCAGAGGCTCTGGCCACCCCTAGCGGAATGGCGACAGAGTTACAGTTACAGTTACAGCTAACGATGATTCGTACTTAAATTTTGAATTTTTAATCTCAATATTTTACCATATATTGCCTACGTATTAGGCGCATGTGCCTGTATGGGATGCATGCCCCTGAAAGTAAGCATTCTGCTGGCTGAACTATCGAATATCGACCGGAGTATATACGGATTGCTATTGTTCGCACAATTTTTCAAAATTAAATTATGACCTAGTTATTTTTCCAAAGAGTGATCGACATTTATAATGTTTTGTTCTTGTCCACGCTCTCATCAGTCTACTGTTCCTACTATTCTACCTCACTCCTCCGCCACCCCACCCTCCTCCTCTCCTCTCACCTGTGTATCAATCATCGTCATCATCATCATCATGGCTGTAGTCCGAGAACCGTTACTTAGCCCAGGGGAGCTCAAACTTGAACTGTTGGCGATCTACCTCAATATTGTTAGACTACGATCGATCGACCCTGAGAGGCTGCAAGTATGTGTGATGCAGGATTTTCGTCTAAGTAGCGTGTATTCTGGAATGGATATTAGTTTTTTTTTAACAATATGCATGTTTTTCTGCTCTAAAATGCCAATGGAAAAACTCATGATTCTTCGATAAAATAGAATGATGAGAGGATTACACTAGCCTAATTGTGGATCGAATAAATTACAGTACATAGTTTATTCATTTCATTTTGTTTTACTGACCTAACTACTCAAACAAAATCTGTGAATACTGAATATTTCTTAATCGGATTATTTTTCTCGAGATTGACGACTCAAAAGGCACTCGCCATCTACCGTTTGAGCACCCCTGGCTTAGCCGAACAATCCGGACAGCGTAAAAAAGCTAAAAAGTCAGTTGTAGGCGATGCGCCTCGCCGTGTAAAACGTGGCGCGATCTCTTTGTCCGAAATCCAACACACACAAATCTAACAGTTCACCTTGATGACAGTCCCGGGAAACGTTTGTGCTTTCAATGTAGCAGAACCGAGAGAAACATGGAGGTCGAATCAGCTGAGGGGGACGAGAAGAACGAAGAAAACCCCCTGATGGACAACGGCGAAAACTGCGAGCCTCAGAGCTTGGAGTACATGGAAGACCCTTACTTCATCCAGCTGGACTCAAACGCCACACCGAGTCTGGACGAGCTGGAAGAGGAAGAAGAGCATTGGGATGGAGAGGACCACATCATCAGCAGCCAGCTGGAAGACTTGCATGTTGATTTGCTTGATAGGGACAGTATGCTGTGCGTGGAGACGGAGTTTATCGTGGACAACAGACGGAGGAGGTTGAGGATATTCAGGAAGAAGATGAGGGACGTGCGCGTGACCTTCCAGGATCTGTCCAAGCCGTATCTGGTCAAGATGTCCAGCCACAATAATTACAAGAAGTTTCTTGGTCTTGGGAATGGAGGTGTGATATTTATTGTTTAAAAAAAAACGTCCTTTCACATTGCCAATACAAGCAGTTATATATTTTTTTATTAGAATGATCTACGGTTTTTTCGCGTGGTGAATATTTGTAAATTTGAAAGTGATGCAGGTTTTTTTTTCTTCGTACTTCCTGATTTTTTTTCACAGTGATTCGTGAAAATAACTCTCATTCGCTTCGTTTAAAATAAGTGTAAATATATCGCCACTTTAAAGGTAACACTGAATATGACCGGTCCGAAGCCCAGTGGTAACACTGCAGACTCTGAATGGGAAGGTTGTGGGTTTGAATCCCGGCGGAGCACAAAAAAATACCATATATTTTCTTTATAAATATTATTAAAAATACTTTATATATTCAAATTTGCTCTTCGCTGGGTTGAAAAAATCATAAACCTTTACCAAAGACCGGTCACTGAAAGGTCCATCCAACTTTACAACAACTGGGTCTTGCTTGAGAATTGGCGCTTTCTACAGCGACGACCAAGCTCGCAGAGGGCTCTTGAGGTGTGATACACACAAAAACAGCGCTCACCAAATAAATCATCCTAATATTATTATTATTATTATTAACTTCGTAAATATTTTCTAATATGTTCCCCTATTAATTGGTTGACATGAGGCTGACCATCCATACTATAAAAATTGGTTCACTTTCGCTAATGTCACCCAAGTTTCAGGGAAAGTGAATGCAGGGTTTATGTTCATTAAAATTTTGTGTTTTTATTTTGTTATTGCGGATGTAGCATGTCGCACGTTTAATAATAAAGAACAATAACTCAAAAAACATTAATGTTGGGAAATCACGTTTGAAGTTCAGACAACCAGTACAACTTGTATGGGATGAAAAAGGCGGCCGATGTTTTATCTCGGTCATATTCGTCCAAATTGAACGGCTGTCGCATTCTACCTATTCTTCTCGCATTGTTCTTGCGTTTTATTACAAAATCTCGATTTTCCCAATTTTCGAGTTATTTCTCTTTATTATTTAGCGTGCGATGTGTAAGCGCGAAATTACACGCGTCCGCTTGTGGGCATGCATTTAATATGAATCTTAAATGTTATTACGTCTTTGTAAAGATAATAAATTAAAGACAATACATAACTTTTTCTATTTTTGTATCTCAGTGTAATTTTGTATTAATTTCGAAAAAGTGGGTCAAAGATTAATCTACCTAGAAGTGACTTAGCCAAACATAAATACGTACACGTCGTGTTTTATTTTACATAAAGATCAGTACCCTTAGTACGAGTTGCTAAACTTGAGTAATGTAAAGTTTACGGCAATTATTAAAGAGTGATTTCCCTAAAAATCTGCCGTTTTTGTTTCTTACACTTTATGGTCTTAGCAAAAGAGTTACAGTGATGAAGAAAATCAAGTTCAAACAAACAAAAACGGCAGATTTTGGGTGAAATCACTCTTTAATAATTGCCGTAAACTTTACATTACTCAAGTTTTGCAACTCGTACTAAGGGTACTCAGTAGGCAGTTTCCAAAAGCGTTTGTGATACCAATAGCTAGATTTTATTGAAAATTCAACTTTTTAAATGAACAATTCCATGATTAAGATTAGAAAGTAATTAAAAGTGAATGTGAGTGCGTACAGCTGAAGCCACCTCTAATAAAACTCCAGATGAATGCGTCACAGTCACAGTTTCTACGTTGCACTATAATTTATTTTTTATAAAAGAAAATAGATTTGTGGAAAGGATGCAATCCATCAACCTATTTTGCCTGGCCAGTTGTCTTCATGCGAAAGCAGGAGCTTGTGTGCATGCAACGGCATTGTTGAAGTATGATTATATTATTAAAAAAACGTGACTAAGCCACACATGTAGTGTAACTTCTTGCCGCGCTCTCCCTGAATCAGCTATTGATTATAATTTTCGTTTTCAGGGAAAGGCGGCAGGATTATAGATGGCAGGAGTTGCAAGGTTTATGTTCATGTGGGGTTAGGTTTTATTTTGTAAGTAAACATGCAGCATGTGTAAGCGCGAACTTACATGGGTCATAGTGAAAGTATGAAAACACGTTTTTTACATCAGTTTTTAACATAAGCCAAAAAGTATTAATTTTCTTCTAATCCACAATCATGTCCACGTCCAGATGGTGAATGTGAAAGCATTTCTAATTATTAAAAAAAAAATATATTCACAGTGAAATACAAAATGGCTGAACTTCAAAAGTATTATTTTCTTATTAATTAATATTTTTAATTTTAAGAATCAATTCTTAAGATTATTATTATTATTATTAATTCCAATAAAACACTGTACCTTTATTTTCACTTATATATAATTTATTTTTATACTAACATACAATTATATTTTGAATTTTATTACCTGACGATGATAATATATTGAAAAGGTTATATGTGAAAATAAAGCAGTGTTTTATTGGAATTGATCCTTAAAATTAAATATATTAATCAATATGAATTTTCGCAGTGTTAATACACAAACAATACAAAATATATTATTTTCTTAAGTTTAACAAAATGCAATGATTGAGGTCTGCACATTTCAAAATGTCAAAAAAGTGGTGTTGTTCTTACGTCACCACTCACACAAATATGTATGATAGACACAAAAACAGCGCTCACCATATAAATCATCCCAATATTATTATTTATTATTATTATTCACTTCTCCTTTAGTTGAAGACAATGCGGTGCCAGTGTCCCCCGGCGTGGAAGCCGTGCCCGAGCTGGAGGGCCTCACGCCCGAGGAGGCAGAGACGCAGAAGGCAGAGTGGAGGCAGGAGCTGGCGCGCGTGGAGGAGGAGATCAGCACGCTGAGGATGGTGCTGGCCAGCAAGGTGCGGCTCAGCAGCGAGCTCAAGAGGAAGCTGGGCATCTCCGTGTGGAGGGAGCTCACCGAAGACATGAACCAGGGCATCAAGAATGTCAAGGAGAGCCAAGTGTATGTGGAGCTCATTGTTGTATTCATCTACTTTTTTGACACTCCGACTAAAGAGCCAAGTGAGCCGAGATCTACTTGGCTTTCAATGAATTTAGGTGACAGATAAAGAAGGGCGCTGTATGACATTAGGGCCTTCCAACTGATCAATGTGTATTATTTTATGTTTTGTCAACATGCGGCATGTGGCGAGTCAAACCTATTTATTATGATACTATCAAAAGTTACGTCTTAAAATATGACAACGCTAGTTCTGATTTTCTATGCATTAATTCAAATTGTGTAGGTATATATGGGTATCTTATCATTTTATTTATCTACTTACATTACTGAATTCAGTTGTCATATTATCATTAATTGTTGAGGCATTAACTTTGTAACCGTTTGATGTACAAAGGGAAATTTAAAGGTAAGCGGGGAAAGGAAAGAATGGATTTATGAAATAAGTGAGATTTCAAATGACTGGAATCTGCGGTGTGAGAAAAAGAAGAGCGTGCATGAAGGGAGGGATGAATGTCAAAGGGGTGAGCGAGAACAGAACAAAGTGGAGACTCATCTGCGGAGCTAGTGGAATAGTGGCTGGATACAAGTACAAGTGATGAAGATGTGAAGTTAGGCAAACGACACAGGTCTGTGTGACAATGGGTGCTTAGCAACCAATAACAAAATATTACTTAAATAATTTATGAAATGTTTCAGTGGTAACTTTGTAGAACTCCATTCAGTTTATCTGAAGATGGCCAAGAGGCCGAAACCTCACCTATTTTTATATATATTTTAAACAAAATATTAGTTTGCCCTTTCCCTGGCAACCTCACACTTTTTTTCACCATAGATTTGTGTCGAGTCCATTCAGAATATTGTTATTTGATAGATAATACTCATCTGAATGTGGCAAAATATGTTTGTACTACATGTACATCTTGCATGATATAAAGAATCCCGTTTACTTTACAACAGTTTTTATAATTTACGCTTTTCTATTTTATGTTGGCTTTTTATTTTCTCTTTGGTTTTGGGGCGGCGCGCTTGCTGCTGCCTACAGCTATCATAACGTTGAGAGTTGTGTCGGCAATATAACTAAAGCTGTCACGGAGGCGCCCGTGTAAGTACTGCCCACCATCCTAACACGGAGACTGCCTGCTTGTTAATACTAAGCCACAATAACCAGGGTCATGATACTCTAACATTCTCTCTCTCTCTGATGTAACTAAAGCTGTCACGGAGGCGCCCGTGTGAGTAACAGCCCACCATCCTAACACGGAGACTGCCTGCTTGTTAATACTAAGCCACAATAACCAGGGTCACGATACTCATGTCTTTCCTCTTTTGCAGCGCCTTCATTGGGTGCGGGTCCCAGAGAGGATGGAGTACAAAATATGTGTTTCTGTTTTTAACGCCCTCAGAGGAGTTGCTCCATCGTACTTGTGTGAATTGTGCAGAGTCGACCAGATAGGTGGAAAACGACGCACTCTTTGTTCTGCACAGAGTGACACCGTAAACAGGCTTCAACTGCCACTTCGACGGAACAGAACCGGTTTCGGAGACGGCTTTTAGTTCGGCTGGTCCATCCTGCTGGAACAGTCTACTTCTGGAGTTGAGAACAGAGACCAGTGTTGGCATTTTCAGGAAGTTGCTTAAGACACATTTGTTTAACAGAAGCTTCAACACATAAAAGCGCCCTTGGGGTGGCTAGTGTCACGAAACGGCACTATATAAAAATTGCCCAATTATTATTATTATTATTTCCAACAATCTCTTTCCCTCTGATGCCGCTATAGCCCATTGCATGCACCTCCTCCAACTCCTGCCCTTGCAGTCTCAACTGGCATCAGTAGATGTTACCGCATCTATTTGAAGATAGAATGTAATATAACATGGCGGCGTGTAAACGGCTGATTTTATTGATGAAAAACTCTGTGCTTTATTTCTACAATATTAATTTAAATAACCATGAACTCGCTATTATCCCTGATCTCTATAATTGAGCTTGACTGTATTTACATAAGCCTCTTATATTATTACTAATGCTACTTCTTTAACATAAAATCTGTGCTAACTCCTAATTTGAATGACTTGTGAAAGCGTGCTTAATTGTCATTTAAGCGATTATAACTAACCGTTTACTCTCCACTAAACGATTGCTTGTTACTTTAAATAAAGTTTACTTTTTAATTGAGTTTATGTAATTTTGTTTACCTTTTCTTATACCTGGGATCAACACTACAGAGGCGAAAAAATAAATAATGTAAAGGTTACATTAACGCAAAAAATTTAAAGATTTACTTACAAAAGATATTTCGAGTTGAGACATGTAACGTGTTAAATCTGTCTTCTCAAAGCAGATCATTTTCTTGTTGGTTTTTTTGCCTCTATGAAGTGTTGTACTGACTAGTACCTACCAGGGGCGTGCATCCCATACAGGCACATGCGCCTAAGAGGTAGGCAATATATCGCACGTTTGAAGTTCAGACAGCCAGTACAACTTGTATGGGATGAAAAAGGCGGCCGATGTTTTATCTCGGTCATATTCGTCCAAATTGAACGGCTGTCGGATTCTACCTATTCTTCTCGCATTGTTCTTGCATTTTATTACAAAATCTCGATTTCCCCAATTTTCGAGTTATTTGCACGTTACTCGACTTGTGTCTATATCACGATTCGACATGACTGTACACGCTGACGGCGTCTGCTCAGCTCGACTCTAGAACGCTCACTGAAGTCAGAGACGCGCATGTGTCGGTCAGCGCTGACAGCTACGTGCCATTCTAAAACGCTTCCTACAAGTTCATATATTTTGTCTGTCAGCGCTGACGGGCAGCGCGTTGTCAGCGCGATATTAAAACCAGCCTAAGGACTGTTAATTCTTATTTAAAAACATTAATTTAATTAATTTTCCTGTATATTTGTATAATATTTCTTACCTCCATTGAGTTGACCATCATATGTGTAAAATTAGTTGTATAAATACAATTTCTGTTTTGTGTTTCAGCTATCAAAAAACTGAATCTGTAATAAAATCTACTGCGGAGAAGACCTCCTCCATATTTGGTGGCATCGGTGTGGGCATTACTTCTAAATTAGGACAAATGCGGAACTCCGAGTCCTTCCGCTCCATCGAAGAGAAAATGGGCAGCGCTTATGAAAATGTCAAAGTAAGGCATTCACACATTTATTATTTAATTTTTATTTTATTTTTAACTTCATACGGAAGTATTTTTTTGTTTTTTTTGTTTGTGCACAACAGGTTACCCTAATTACAGTGCACCCTCACAGCTATCAACACGCTGGGAGGAACTCTTTTGCTAGATTTGTAAATCTTAATAAATTACATTAAAAAATGTCTTTATTAGACTTATTTAAGAGCTTTATACTCCGAGTCACAGGGTGTTGCGCCACAACATCAGTATGGCTTTTCGGTACATGAAATAGACCGTCTCATCTCGAACATCTTCAGCCTTCCGGCGACTAGGCGTATACAGAGCTCGTAGATTTTTTACTTCAGCCCAACTGCTGGCTAAATCTCAAATCCGTCCAATTATAGAGTATAACAGCCATCTCTGGTCCGGTATACCAAAGAAGCTGTGTGACCAACTTGACTCTGTGCAAAGAAGAGCGGTGAAGCTGATTGATGATCCCATTCTCACAGCCAACCTACATTCTCTTGAGCACAGAAGGAAAGTTGGAATGATCAGTCTCTTCTATAGGTACTACAACGGCGTCTGCTCTGATGAAATATCCTCACTTATACCTCCTCCTCTCGTCACAACAAGGGCAACTCGTAGAACGGCTCACATTCAACCATTTGCAGTCGATATCAAAACTATGAGAACTTGGTGTTTTCACGACTCATTCCTCTGCCAAACTGCCCGCTTATGGAATGAGTTACCGGTATCTGTGTTTCCATCCCAATTTAACCTTGCCCTTTTCAAATCCAATATCAACCGCCATTTCCTCTCAGTGTCTCAAAACAAAGCAATGCCACACACACCACAGCACTGCGCAGCTAACGACCCTGCAACCGGACATGGACAACTGCCACATCACCAACACCTCTGCGGCACTATAACAAGTGTCATAGACCCTTAGAGTCTCTCGAATCTAGGGAGCGTCCCGCATAGGATTTAAAAAAAAAAAAAAAACATATAACCTGTAGCCCTCCAACAGGGTGGGACTGTCAATTAAGCCGTTGATGACCTTATGAGTGAGTATAAATGAGTGAGCACCATAAGGGACCTGTTGCGCCTCGTTTCCAGGCTTCTAAATCCTGTCTCCCGAAGTAGCTCCTCATGATGCATGAACTGTGGATAACTTCCACACCGCCTCATCAGGAGATACCTAAAAAAACTTTTTTTGAAATTCCTTGGAATACAAAGATTGCGCCCCCTGCAATGATGATTTAATGTTGTAATAACAAGCATCATCTTGTAATTAGTTTATTCCATCACAATTAACTATTTTTCTTTTGTCAACGTTTCATTCGGATCTTGCAATTGGGTATTTGTATTCATCATGAATTGTTAAATAGCTTCATTTTCATCCTTCTCATTTCCGAACAGTCCGTAGTCTAGTGGTAATGCTTCGGACTCGTAAATGGAAGGTTGTGGGTTGGAATCCTGACGGAACACAAAAAAATACCATTTATATTTTCAAATATGCTCTTCGCTGGGTTGAAAAATTCTTAAAATCTTTTACCAAAGACCGGTCACTAAAAATCCATCCAGCCTAACAGCAATTGGGTCTTACTTGAGTATTGGTGCTTTGTAGCGACGACCAAGCTTGTAAATACCTCTGCGGCACTACAAAAAGTGTCATAGATCCCTAAAGTCTCTGAAATCTAGGGAGTCTCCTGCACAGGATTTCTTAAAGAAAAAAAATGTTGGGCACGGGACCGCTTAGAACACTCTCCATGTGACTGACCCTTAATGTGTTGTTTTCAGGGAAAGGTTGCATCAAGGTCCAACTCTATGCACAGCTTCAGCGAAGGAATACCCGAATCCAACCGGGTCACACCCGTGACGTCTCCCACAATCGACGAGCACAAGCCCCTGCAATAATGCTCACGCCTGGCAACACTAGACACACAATCGAGCTTCAATCTCCGCCGCAACACACACTTCAACTACTGGCTCTCCATAGCAGCGGGCTACTTACATCGGGCGGGAGGAATGACAAAAATGTTTATTAATTGTAGATCAATATAAAGAACATGTCTATCTTACAAGCGGAAACACTTCATAGAGGAAAGACAAGTAAACCATTTTGTGCGGTCAATTTTGGTCTAACTAAAGTAGGTTGAGGAAGGTGCTGGGTTAAATTGTAAAATTTGCAAGCTGTTTAGGAGAAATCCAACAAGGATTCAGAGTCTAGGAATGCACTAAAAGGACTCACCAATAATTCTCTAAAGTATCTGCAAGAAACTCCTCTTTTCCGCATTGTTTCTTCTACTACTGATTGTGCGCATTGGTTCACAGCTAAACCTTTTTTGGTTCTGAATATTCTGGCTATATGAATACAACCAGACTTTTTCAAGCACATTTTTAAAAACATTTATTTATTTCTTACCTTAATTGATTGATGGCACGTCAAACTATGTGAACAGTCACATGTATTGGTTATTCAAGAACAAAAATCACAAAGGTGTAGCCCATATTCCCTCTTGCAGTCTTTTGAATTCTTGAACACAGATGTCAGGGATAAGTTCAACGTTGGATGACGTCTATGATTGACAGCCGCACTGTATGCAAATTTACACTTGACGTCTATGCGTGTCACCTGCAGTTGAAGGGTTAAAGAGTGATTTGATGTCCTTGACTTGTTAGGGTTTTTAATGAACTGATATAGGTACTTCATTTTGACGCATGGACTCAATGCTAGATAGGTGAGAAGGAAGGGGAAGGCTTATTGAGAGAAAAGGATAGAGGATTTTAATGGCTTGTGACACATTGACACAAAAATACCCAACAACTCACTCAAACACAACTTAAAAACTATGGGTTATATAGTGTAGAATAAGGTACCTAATCTGTTTTGAAAAGCAAATATCCGATTAGTTTATATACCATATGTGAGTTACTTTCCTCTATGGAGTGCACATGCCTTCTAAATAAATGTTTTACTTTCAAATTTATGGCAATTTATATTTATTATAAACTTAATTCCCTGGGAATGTTTGTCTTACTTAAAGAAGGGATTCTCAGCAACCAATTTCTCAAATTTTATTGTATTTTATGGGTATGCTAAAATCCTCAACTCAAATTCGCATCGGGATCTTCGTAATCATGAAAATTCCGATACATTTGGTTGGGCTGTTGTACTTTACTAATGTTTGTGTATGGACTCACTTACTTACCTTTGAAAAAGACATTAAGATATTCTTCAATATTAATGAATAAGGAAGCGTTGCCGCCTATTGAATTAAATTGATATTTTAAAGAGTATTTTTGTATTGTACCAGCTAAAGAATGTTTGTGTCATTGTCGTTTGATTATATCGTAGGAATCTTATAGTTTCTATCTGCGATAAACCTCCTTTGCCACAAAATATGTTTTCATTATAAAAATCTATTTTTTGAATGAGCACCACAGTCCTTATGGTTGGTGTCTCCGCTAATAAATATTATATCAGATTCAGTGCAGGCCAATATTATCTCTAATTTTTTTAACCCTTTTGATACAATATTCTGTTGAATTTGATTTATCGCAGAAGGAAAGTGTAGGAATCATAGATTAAAACATCATATAATTATTACTAATTTATATCCTTTTAAAAGTAATTCCTAATTTTAAGCTATGTCCTTGTAAGCTGGAATGGGATCGGTATATTTTTATAAACAGGGGATGTGAATTTGGAAGGAATTAATTGATAAAGTAAACTTACCTATTGTTAATACAATATACTGAAATTTGCGTCCCAATATTTCTTCATTTTCATATCACTAACTAACAGTGATTTTATTAAAGTTGTAAACTTTCACTTTCATGGGTTAGATGGCAAATTATTTTGGAATTCTGAAGAGTGAGGACACAGTTCTCATCAAGATCATCTTCATCATTATACTTCACGCTGAAGAAGCCCATCGTAGAAATGGGCGAAACGTCCGGAAGCTCCAGCTCCCACAGACCCCAGCAACAGATCCCGGAAAACATCACTCCTAATGTTCAGTTTGCAATAATTTCGATGAATCCTTACATCAAAAAAGAACAGCTGCTGCCAGTGAAGATGACGCCATCTTGAAAATCGTTAGTTAAGTAACTAAATAGTTACTGGCGAAATTCGGTGAGTGAAATATTGTGATAATTTAACTAAAATTGCATTTTAGTTAACTTTACTATACTTGAAAATACCGGGCCTAAGTGGACGCAAAAGCCACCACGTTGCTTCGATAACCAGCCTTGAAAATTCTTTCCGCTCATGGAAACAACGAACGAACAGGACATGATCTAACCTGAAAGAATTCAAAGGAGAAAATTCAATTAAATCTCTTGTTGTTTTTATTTTTTAAGAATTACTGCTTGCTGAATCAAAGGTCCTTGCACTGTATTCGCTTACACATTAAATACATGTTAAAAATGTCCATTTATTTTAACGCTTATTGATGATGAACCATTCCACGTGAACTTGGTATGAACTATTATGATTATGTAGTGATAGGTTTATTGATTGGCATTTTATATATTTTAATAAAAAGGACTGATTAAAATTACTTTTTTTTATCCAAAAGATGCTTAGAAAATCTTCCTTCGACCTTCAGATGAAACCGTTGTCAGTTTTCTTCTTATATTGTAACCTACAATCAACTGTATGTGCAGCTTAGTTGAGTGTTTAACCTGCGAAATGTACTATGAAAGAATTTATATAATGGAGTTGGCACATTCAAAATATCCCTCGGCTGGATGACATCATAGGTTGTCGCCCATCTAATCTAAATCTAAGTTGCAAAGATACATATCATTTGAAATTCATATTAAATGCATTCCCACAAGCAGACATGTATCAGTTTGCGCCAACGCATGCCGCATGTGGAACTACAATATAAAAACCCAATCTCAAATGAACACAAGCCCTGCATCCCTTCCCTGAAACAGGGGTGACATTGGCAAAGTGAACCATTTTTTACAGCATGGTGGTCAGCCTCATACCAACCTATAAGTCAAGGAAATATAGGAAACAAACAAAAATATCCCAGATAATAAGGGTTTATTTTTATTTTACAGCATTGTGATACAATGACATCCGATGGCAGATGTGATAAATGCAGTACTTAAAGCTGTAGCGTCTTCAATCTACCTTCTTCATTTTTTTTTAAAAGTGTAACCGTATGTCCTGTCTCTAGTGTAATATATTTTTTTGTATGAAAGTCAGCGCCACGACCATGGAGTTATAATATAGGGGAGCGGTAACTAAAGTACTGAATTGGTTCATACTTTTTCCCTGTTGCGCTCCTCATGTGTCAAACGTTGCAGTGGTACCCCGTATGTACGGCGGCAACAATTACAAATATAACGCATTAAATATCACAATGGTTATAATGAAATGAGTGATAAAATTAAAATAAGATTATACACTTTGAAAATATAAAATACTGGCATCAATTTTGGCGATTACAATATTTATAATGCGTGTTATCTGTCAACTTTAGCTATTTCCGGTCAAATCGACAGCCATTTTTTGCAATGGTACCAACATTCAAGATTTTTTTTTTGGGGCTGTGTTGAGTTTTGTGTACAAACGAAAATGCAACTGTGAAGTTCTTTGTTCTCTTTCTAACTAATGGCCATTTTCGTAAGTAAGTTGAGACAAATATATATGTCTATTTTCGTTAAAATAACTACTTGTCAACAGATGTTATTAGTCAATGGCCACGACGGTGGTGGTCAGATTTGCAACCAAAAGAATTCAACGAATCACAAGTGCCTAGCAAGCCAGCCGAGTGATGTTCCATTTTTCCTTCAATTTGAATGTGCGGACTCTATTCTATTGAAAGCAATTAAAAAAGGAAACAAAATCTCATTTATGCAAAAACATAATTGTACAATTTTGTCCTCAACTTTTTTAATTTGCCAATATTTAACAATAGTTTTTGTCTGAATGAAAAAAAAATTGGCTTGCCTTTATTTTTCACAGTCTTAATTGAGAGTTAACATACTAAATAATCTAAAAATATTATGTTGCATTATTTAATACTGTTAAAACATAAAACGTAATAGAATAGTTTATTCAGCTTTGGATTTGTTATCATAAATTACAGTTACTTCAATTTTATATGCATAAAATAAAACAATGACTGTTTCATAGAAACATATTTTGTACCCCAATTATAAAACTCAATTTTAGCATCATCATCATCATGACCGGTCCGTAGTCTAGTGGTTAGCACTTCAGACTCATAAATCGAAAGTTGTGGGTTCAAATCCCAGCGGAGCACAAAAATATACCATTTATATTTTAAAATATTCTCTACGCTGGGTTGAACAATTCATATACCTTTCCTAAAGACCAGTCACCAAAGGTCCATCCAGCTTTACAAATACTGGGTCTTGATTGAGAATTGGCGCTATCTATAAAGACAATCAAGCTCGCGAGGGCTCTTGAGGTATGATTCACACAAAAACATCTCTCACCGAATAAATCATCCTAATATTATTATTATCATCATGAGCTCGACAGCTCTGGATGGTCCTTTTGCTTTCGATGGTCTTTGCTCTCCAAGTAATAATGTAAAGAAATGAAAACCCTCACTTGGGGTGCCGTTTTATTTTTTATACACTTTTTAGAAAAACACTTCGGTTGAGTTTAATTCTTGGAGCACAAAAACACTTTTATACTTTTGATTGGTTTTGTTGTCTATTTTGCAGTGGTCATTGTTCACCCTTGCATTGCAGATGAAATCTTTGCACTATAGAAACTTGAATGCTATATTGTTGAATGATAATATTCTTTACTTACCATATATGTTATCAATAATTGCCAATAAAATTTATTATTTAAACATGTCTTTTTTTGTTACCCTCAATCTTACCCTGACTTGGATAAATCACAAAACTGAATAAGTGCTGATTCACTGATTTGAGAAATTGTGGCTAAAACATTTTACTGGATGTAACTTCTCATAGTAAATGATTAATTATAGAGAATTGCCTTTGAGAAACTTTTAAACTACAGGATTTCACACTTTTTAGTGTTTTCTCTCGTAGAAAATAGGAAAAAGAGGTGCGCATTTATCTGAGAAACCCATGTTAGCTTAATATGTCACTTATTTACTTTTACCTTTAAGGTAGCGAAATGTAGTTTACATGCAGCCTTAACTTGAGGCGATATCAGCCCGTATCGAGCCTTGACCTACTGGATTAAGTTCTTTTGTAGGGAGAGTTTATCAGACTGCCACCGTCTAACAAGAGGGTTCGAGAGCACTGTTGTATTTTTGTCCAAAAACAAAGAGAGACCTCCAAAAACATTTTATTTACATGCAATTCATTCAAAATTATAAGTACATGAGGTGATGATAACTTGATACAGCGCCGTTTCATAAAGATTGTCCCTCCAAGGGTGCTTGCTGTGCTATCGGGGCGGAGTAGTGTGCCTTGAGGGTTGTATGCTCTGGATTTCGATATGCTCGCACTTGCGGTGGCAGCTGGTTTCACGAAGACGGATCCTCAACAGCAAACGCACAATTGCGCAACACAGGAGGTAATGTCCTCTCGCTCATCAATGTTTTTCAGCCCCTCTCTGCCGAGCGCAGTGTCAGTCCTGTCTCCTGTATATTCTTTAGGTGCACTAGCCATTGTAAGCTTTTTCAAGATGGCTCTACGATAATTTATTTCGAAGGTCTGTTCCACTCCATTGGGCCCGCAAACCGGAAAGCACGGTTCCCGAAATTACTGTGTGTCTGACATGAAATAAAAGACAAATTTTATAATAATTCTTTGATTTATTCCCCTGAAAGAAGACTTACAAATACAATTAGCAGATGGAAACACTTTAACAAACAAAAGTCACTGATGAGTTTATAATATATATATTTGCAATGACAGATCAGAAGACGTACAATGAAAGCGCTAAAAAGTACTATTCAACAAAAAAAAAACTGAGAAATGAAATGTACAACGGCTAAAGACTTAAGCAACCTATGTTATGAGATGCGTGCACACTCCGCTGATGAATATAATTGTATTTATCTTAGTAGGCACACCGCTCCTCTGCTTACTTAGTGTTACCCTGCACGAAGACACAAATTACAAGTATTTGGAAGTAACAAACCAAAAACAATGTTTACATTGATTACTCTCGTATGCGACATAAATTATTACAACTCTATATAGGGCCTGTTGCACCAACCTCCAATCAATATTTAATTGAAACATCAAATTTGATTGCTTAGTTCTGGTAAGGACCTCCGTTAAATATTTCTCGAAAGATGGTAAAAATGTGATGGAATTTGAACAGGAAATATGATTCACATCAGCTGACTTAAGTATATGCAATCAATTGTTTGATTTGAAAGGGAGAAATCACACTTAATTTTGATTTTCGTCTGATTGGAGTTTGGTGCAACAGGCCCTATGTGGTCTGTTACACAGTAAACCTTGCATAAATTCCATTTTCAATCATTTTTATCCCCACATCTAGCTAGGATGCCACATTCAAAGATGTAGTGTACGCAATACGTCGAAAACATAACATGGAACATAAGCTCCCTTCAATTGCCTAAATAGAAAAAAAGAAGGAAAACTGAATCACTCACAAATGTTTAATTTATCATACAGTTTTCAATTTATGTTATCACGGGGTGTTGGAGTAACTTTTTTCTCTAAGGGTAAAGTATGCACTTCCATAATATTCCACTTGTACTAAGTGTTGGTAAACTACCATAACTCTAAGCGTTTTCAGTAATAAAATGGGAGCTATACGTGGCACCTTCTTTTTGATTTAATTTTGATTATTTGGTAGCAAGAACATACTCGTTTTTCATAGATCTGGGGATACAATTTAAAAGGCTATTTCTAGAAAGAGCTATTTACAGTTAATTTTAAAATATGTGAGATATTTCATCTGACAAAGACTTTAAAATTATAATGAAGACTTACTAAGTTAATGCCTCATTAAATATGATATACTGAACGTTAATCAAATATTAACATTGATATAACGCTGTAGAATTTTCTTTAGCATTCAATTTATGCAGGTTTAAAAGTAACAGCCCAATTCTTACAACTTCTACATCAAATTTATTCTTAAAGATTTTTTATATATGATGACAATAATTATTTCCTATTTACAAGTTTCTAGCTTAAACTTTTTATCCTTTTCTTTCAAAGTGACAAT
This sequence comes from Agapetus fuscipes, assembly GCA_951799405.1. Taxonomy (NCBI): domain Eukaryota; kingdom Metazoa; phylum Arthropoda; class Insecta; order Trichoptera; family Glossosomatidae; genus Agapetus; species Agapetus fuscipes. The sequence goes on along the minus strand of OX637355.1, from coordinate 12,656,821 downwards.
CTGGACTTAAGTGGAAAATATTAAATGTTAAATTTCAAATTGGAAAACACCTAGCCTTACCTCAATACATCACACTACATGACAAAGTTTGTGTTAGAAATAATAATTTGCAGGGGCGGGCATTCCATACAGGCACATGTACCATACAAGATAGGCAACAAATGGTAAAAAATGCATTTTATCCGGAAATTAAAATTTAATATAAAAATTCATGGTTCAATTTAAGTCATTGTTATTCAGATTAATTTAAATGCATTAATTTTAACACCAGAAAAAACTGATTAAGTAGCTATTTTATGTCATTTTGTTTTTAAATATTTACAGGATTTTTTTTATATATCGCAAGGAAATGATGTAAAAATATTTTTCCTCATACATATTTCAGGTTTATTAGATAAAAATAAGAAACATACCAGAAGTACATTTTTTTAGATTCACGCAATGGTTGGATCATGTAGAGAAGTGGCAGCAACTCTTCAGAGGCACTGACCACCTCAAGTGAAAAGACAACAGAGTCACAGCTATGGTAAAGTATTCGAGCCCTCACTGTTACAAAAATAGATTAGAATTTGTCATGACGTGTGACACAAAAAATATGAACAAGATTTTCATATTCTACAGCTAAAATTTTATGTACAGCGTCAAAAGTTCAGTAAAATTTAAATCAACATGTCATTGTCCATCAAAAATATACAGAAGTACGATGCTCTGTCATCCGTACAACATGAATTATAATATTAAATGAAGAATGTAGCGTTACAACAATATTTTATATGTATATCCTACAAATAAATAGCAAGAATCATTGGTGCTGCATATACTAACGCAAGTTTTTACAGATTATTTATTCAAGCCAAAGAATACATCTAATTTCATAATCATGCATTAAAATTATCCAAGATTTTGGCAGTTTGATAATGTTACACAATTTTGAAATACATTCACGTATTCACCTAAACTTCATGCACTACACGTTACTTCATTATTTGTAGGTACGACATTCTATACATCATTTTGATTATTATCTACCCTGTTCAATGTTACCATACTCCATTTTTATGACATAGTTTTGTCTAGCATAACACGTCATATTGTGCACATTCAGAATCAGATATGAGAATCGCACACACTTAGCCTACCTGAATGAACCTATGATATTCCGATTAGCCCTGTCCACAACGTAGATTGAAAACAACAGCGGGTCCTCAATTTCAAACATATGAAACATCGCCCTGAGTTAGTACGACAAACCTGTCTGCTTGTTATAAGCATAGTAAGGCCCAGTATTTTCAACGTTAGCATAGCGACTTTATACTGAATGAGGACACACTTATGTCGATTGTGATGGTAGTTTTATCAGTTTAAAGTCACACATGTTAAAAATACCTGGCCTAAGATTGTGACAAGTGTTTAGAATGTGAAGTATTTGCTCATGTCTGTAGTCACTACAATAAATCACGACCGCTACCATGTTAGCAGCAAATTTGTCACAACAATACAAGTTTGATGTAACAAAAGAGATTGTTTCAAACAGACATTTCAATGAGTCGAGTCCACACATATGACAAAAATAATTAAATCTGGATGTCACATGACTGGGTTGCTAGGGGGACAAACTACTGATATTTTGTTACTGTTCACTTTTTGCAATGTCAGCCCGCTGCGAAAATTCAAATTTCAAATCGAATTCCTTGTTACTGTGACAAACGTTCCTATGATAACAACAGCTATAGGATTTTAACTAAATCTTAGCTGCATACTTTGAAACAACCGCCTTTTACTCCTATAAATGTGTGAGGAGAGTACATTTTTCAAACAAATTAATTCTATAGTTGTACATGACAACGAGGTTTGATTGATTTATATTCAACATTCACATTCCGGCAATGTATTATTATTATAGATACTCTGATTTCATTTTACTTTTGTTTCTCATTTTATGTCATGATAAATACACAAAAATCAATTATGTTACGATGACTATTCGCTACACGTAGACGATACATACTTTTAATAGCTATCGAATCCATAAACTTCAGAACCTTTGCCCCTAATCACACGGTCCGGAACCGGTCGCGACATGTATGGATGCGTGAAAGCTTACACACACACCCAGACTTCTGATCAAATACCGGGACCGGATCGCTTGAAGAGGGACACATTGTCACATTAAAACATTATTAAAAAACAGTACAACTAAATGCAGTAGGTAGATTATGTGACGGGTTGTAATTATGGCGATTTTAAGATGAATATTTCCACTTATTCAATACACTAAACTAATGTTACTTACAGCTAATAATATTTAAAAAAAAAAAATGCTTTGCAGCATCTGTCCCTTGTATGTTGTCCTTATATAATTACAAATTCAATTGTTTTGAGACTTACAAACTAACTTTTCCGTATGTAGCGTTATTGTGGCATTGACATTTTGATGCAAGTTCATAATAAAATCTGACCTTAACATAAAAATAACACATCCTTAATAGTATAACCTAGTGCAGTATACGACTATAATATAGCTTAGTTTAGGCCCCAGCTTACACTTCTTTCCCAACCCTCTATCGCAAAAAAAATAAAACAAAGAATATGCAGCTGAAACTACAAATTAAATAGTTAATCCTACAAACAATATCAAACACAAATGCTGTGTGAATAGTTCCTCAAGTGTAAAATATTTTGTTATCAGGGTTTGTCCCTTCAGGCAGTGAAAGTTTGTATTGTACAATTATTGAGGAATTTAAAATGAATTACAGAATACTTTTTAATCAATTTATTGCTGAATTAATTCAATGAAAACGCATTTCATTGCAATAAACTGATGAAAAAATGAAATAAAACTGGGTTCAATAATTTGCAATTTGCAATTAATTAATAATTTTAAAGAATGAAAGAAACGGATTTTACTGACCGTGCAAAAGAGAAGAACGATTTTCTCTACGTTTCGTCGGAGTCATATCCGACGTCATCAGGAGACGTGTGTCCTCTATAAGGAGGAACAACGAACTGTTGAAGTATTGTTGTTAGATCGAGGCCGAAGGTTGTGATTTCTCATCCCCCAACTTGTGAAGGAAGCAATTGAAATACGCAGGCACCCCAACTTCAACAGAGATGACAGCTACAAGCTTTCCAGTATATGGAGGCCAGTACTAACTTCAATGATCCACCCTTTCATTAATCGGACGATTTCACAAGAAGACATAATATCGTCCTTCTGTACAACTGGAGCTAGAGCGACATCTATGGATGTATCTCCGAAGGTTACTAAAAATACCTACAACCTTCGGCCTCGATCTAACAACAATAATGCAACAGTTCGTGGTTCCTCCTTATAGAAGACACACGTCTCCTGAGGACGTCGGATATGACTCCGACGAAACGTAGAGAAAATCGTTCTTCTCTTTTGCACAGTCAGTAAAATCCGTTTTTTTCATTCTTTGAAATGTCTAAAGACCGTAATCATAATTTAAAATCTTTAATTAATAATTGTACAATATGTAACATTTAAACAAAACCACAGCCTTTACAAAAAAAAACTATGAAAATAAACTACAAAACCATCTCTAGGGAGTGTTTATGTCAGATATATTTATTGGTAAAACCCATTGGTCAAGTTTAAATGAAGTTTTACACTTGGGAGAACAGATCACAATAATTTTAACTTCAAATGTACATCATCAGATTCTGTTTGTTTTCGTTAACATTTTTTCAATTCATTGGCTAAGCTGCCATTTCGCTGCTAAATGGATGTGGCATTTGTACACTTGGTTTCACAATTAAAAAAATACTTTTAAATAGAGACACGTTTAACAAATATCCCGCCAAAAAAAAGGCAAGACCTCAAAACAATGTATTTTTGGCGAATCGTGATAGTAATTAATAATTACTGATCAATTAAGGTTAATTTAATCAAGAGAAGTTTGGTAGACCTAGAAATAAAGTAGTACAAACATAGCTTTCTTAGATATACATAATTGTCCTTACATTTTTATTATATCAAAGGTTGTTTCTCGGAGAAATCATAAAAAAGGTACACGGAGAATATTGGGAAATATAAACGAAAAAGTGATTAAAATGATTTTCAGTTCATTCTGTCAAGTAGCCCAAATATAAAATACATGTTGGCAGCAAAACAAATGTATGGAAGTTCAAGTTGCCATTTGCGCTTACTGGAGGCGCCGTTAAATCTTCCTTACAAAGATTTGTGGCTGAAAAACCTGCAACAAAGTCCTTGTTACGAGCCGTAGCATCCAAGATCCAAATAGCCATGATGATCGCTGATCTTCGATAGAAGTGGCACTAAAAGAAAAGGAAAGATTCGACAGGGCCTCCAGTTAGAGTAAATGAAAACGCAAACTTTCATACATTTTTACTCGCTACCAGTATATTTTTATACCAGGGGTACAGCTGTGTGTGTGTGAGACAATAGTGAGTGTGTATGTAACTTATTTGATCCACAGAAATATTGCATATCATATTCAGAATGAAATTATTGAAAGCCTGGCAGTAAAATAAACAAATAACACCTGAATATTTTCAAAAAATTATGATATCATAAAACATTAAAAAATATTAAAGCCTGAATCATTAAGTTGTCACATTTCTCACTTGGACCATTATAAGACTGATGTTTTTGTTTTTGTTTCAAGTATTATGAAATTACTTTCCCAGAGTAAACATTTAGATTTAGACACCTCCCATGGTATCTGCAATAATGGTGGTATAACTTGATTGTCGGAAGAGTATCTTGAAGTTTTTTTTTTTATCACAATAGATCCAAATGTCTAAAATCAAATAAATAACGGATTGCTTGGTGAATACAATTTAACGCACTGTTTAATATCTATTGTGATAAAAAAAATGAGAAACCAAAGGTGAGGGATGCGTAATCTGTTGGCGTTTTTAAAGGAGCACTGAAACCTTTATAAAATATCTCAATCATGAAAAGAGACCTCGAGGTGTGACACGCACAAAAACAGTGCTCTTTCATCATGTAGGAAAAAAATCATCCTCATATATACATAGCAGCAATTAAGGTGTTTTCTTAGAGATATCCTAGATATAGTTTGACTGGTCCTTAGTTCAGTAGCAACACTTCGGACTCCTAAATGGAAGGTTATGGGTTCGAATTCCGGCAGAGCACAACAAATATATCATCTATATTTTCTAGGTTGAAAATTTCATAAAACTTTACCAAAGACCGGTCCATCTAAAGGCCCATCCAGCCTTACAGCAACTGGGTCTTTCTTGAGAATTGGCGCTTTGTAGCGACAACTAAGCTCGTAATCACCTCCGCGGCAATACAACAAGTGTCATCGACCTCTAGAGTCTCTGAAATTTAGGGAGTCTCCCGCACAGGATTTCTTTAAAAAAAATTGTCTCCTTTGGTTCTATACAACTAATATACTCTCCCAACAATGTCTTCAAAGAAAGAAAAAAAAAACATCAGCCCCAATTATTCGAATCACTATAAAACTAAATAAATGCTACAACTGTTGAACCATTGGCGATCTGAGTGGTGGATCACTTGAGGCGTGCGTGGTCTGCAGCTTAAGCAAAGTACATGACCTTCTTGGTGTCGGCGTGGACGGTGATGGCCCTGGCCATGGCGCCGGGCGTGCGATCCTCGGAGCAGCCGGACTGGTGGCTGCCCTCGCCGGAGTCATGCTCCTTCTCCACCAGGTGGTAGCGCGCGCGGAAGGCCACCAGGTGCGCGTAGTAGGCGGGCGCGGGGATGCTCACGGAGCGCGTGCAGCGCACGTACGTGTGGCACAGCTGGTACGTGAGGCACTGCAGCTCGTCCGAGTCAAAGTGGTTGTCGTCCCACAGCACGTGGTAGTGGGAGGGCCGGCTCGTGCCCTGTAGATAAAAGTCAGCAATGCAATAACAGCATTATAACATGTTGGTGATCATTCCAAGATGCAAGACTCCTAGTGTATGGATGAGTGAGCTAATAGCACCTCATGAGGCAAACCAATGTATAACAAATAGAATAAGCATCAACCAACATCATCTAGAGCAGGGGTCTCCAAAATATTTTAAACAATATTTTCAATCTTATTTCTGTATAAATATATATCTTTTTTTTTTTTTAAATCACTAGAAGTACTCGGAGCGCGGATCCGCGTTCCGAGAGGTTCACACAATTTGATGCGTTTAACAAACCTGAATGCCCTGATGACTGCACAGATAGAAGTCAAACTCAGTGGGGTGTGTGATGCCCACATCTACGGTAGTGCCCGCTGGGATGTTGCCCGACTTGCCCGACTGCTCCTTCTTGTCAGCGCAGAAGAGGCGCGTGTGGTGTCGCTTCTGCACAACGATGAAGGTGATCCCCGGCTTGTAGTCTGCCTCCAGCTTGATGCAAGCTTCCCTAACCGCCGTCAGCTCGTGCTGCAGCACATGGATGAACTGTCCCTCGGACACTCCGTCCCGATACATGATGATGCGGTGGGGCTTGTACCCGCCCGTGCTCTTGTAGAACATTATGAGGAGCTCGCGCACCATACTGCTCATCTCTTGGATAATCTCTTGCCTGCCAGGAAAACAGAAACCAATTAGTACAACAGAGAAAAGGGGTTGTCTTTCAAAACAGCAAACACTAAATATTGAATTGATTATTATTGTATGATACTAGCATCTCATGATCAATTGGATCCTACCGATATATATTTATTCAAATGCAAATTATAAATCCCAAAGTTAAAATATAGAGCAACCGGGAAGTGGATGAAAACAAAATACAAAAAAGAAAAGAATAAGTGAACAATCGGTCATGGGAGTGTCGAGGATGAAGAGATGTTTGGAGTTTTGTAAATGTTTTTAAATTATAAGGAGGGTTGAGCGGGGAGGGCTGAGAGAGCTCCCTGAAGGGGGCCGGGGCCAAAAGAGGAATGCACGTGCCTGTGCCAGAAGAGTGAAGTCTCGCGAGGAGGCGAGGGTGGTGTGTCAGGATCGGAAGGAGTAGCGTTCCGCAGGATCTGCTGGCCCCTGCGTACCAACACGTAAACATTATGTAATCACACACACACTGTACAACACTCCACATCTCCCCATGGCTCTCAGCTCACAGCTCATGATCACAACTGTATCATCTAATGCTCACAGGATATGACTCATAGCTCATGATCACCAGTGCAGTCTAACAGATCATGATCACAGCTAATGATCACAGGACATGACTCACAGCTTGTGGTCACAGTGTAGTATCACAGCTCATGTTCACAGGGCATAATCACAATGCATTATCAAAGGGCATGATCATGATTCATGACTCACAACTCATGATCACAGGGCATGACTCACAGCTCATGATCACATAACTCACGATCACAGCTCATGACTCACAACTCATGATCACAGGGTATGATCACAGGGCATGACTCACAGCTCATGATCACAACTCATGACTCACAGCTCATGATCACATAACTCACGATCACAGCTCATGATCACAACTTATGATCTAAACTCATGATCACACGGCATCATCACATCTCATGATCAAAGGGCATGACTCACAGCTCATGATCACAACTTATGATCTAAACTCATGATCATACGGCATCATCACATCTCATGATCAAAGGGCATGACTCACAGCTCATGATCACAACTTATGATCTAAGCTCATGATCACACGGCATCATCACATCTCATGATCAAAGGGCATGACTCACAGCTCATGATCACAACTTATGATCTAAGCTCATGATCACACGGCATCATCACATCTCATGATCAAAGGGCATGACTCACAGCTCATGATCACAACTTATGATCTAAGCTCATGATCACACGGCATCATCACATCTCATGATCAAAGGGCATGACTCACAGCTCATGATCACAACTTATGATCTAAGCTCATGATCACACGGCATCATCACATCTCATGATCAAAGGGCATGACTCACAGCTCATGATCACAACTTATGATCTAAGCTCATGATCATACGGCATCATCACAACGCATGATCATAACTCACGATCACAATTCATGATCTTACAGCTCATGATCACAACTTATGATCTAAGCTCATGATCATACGGCATCATCACAACGCATGATCATAACTCACAATCACAATTCATGATCTTACAGCTCATGATCTAAGGGCATGACTCAAAGCTCATAATCTCAGGGCATGACTCACAGCTCATGATCACGGGGCATGAGCCAGGAGCCACATACAGGCAGGCATTTATGTTGTACAGCAATACAAGGTAGATTAATCCCAGCAAAGAGTGGAATGAAAAGTAAAGTGGATCAAATTATTATTTGTAACTCAAAATGTAAATTCAGTCAAAAATTAAATATCAAGCAGGCAAACGTGAGGAGACAAAGGCGGGTACCGGTGCTGCTGCACTCTCACGGTGGCGGCGTAGCGGGACGGGTGGGCGTCCATGGAGCCCACCACCGCGGCGATGGACGGCTTCTTGTTGTCTCCGGCCGGCGGGTGGGTCACGTCCGCTCCCAGGAAGATCACCGGCTCGTTGAACACCTTGGGGCGCAGCGACGGCACCAGGATGGAGTTGATTCCTCCCAGCTTCACGTTGATCTTCAGGCACAGGTTGCTCAGGGTCTGCGGCGAGGTTTTGTTGACGTTCTTGGCTTGCACGCATTGAGTGGCCATGCCTAGCACTGTGTCTCCCACACGCTTCACTTCAGCTGTAAGCAATAAAACAATATTATAAAAATATGCACCATAACATCACTGATAATATGTGATCACAGTAGAACTTCAAATATCCCATCTTCAATTTAAAAAAAAAAATAAACAAATCAATTAGGACAAAAATGTACTTCTATAGCGCCACCTTAAAGGTAAAACTGGATAAGTGCAGATTCACTGATTTAAGAAATTGTGGATTAAACCTTTTATTGGGCGTAACTTCTCATAGTAAGTAAACTAATTATAAGACATGAAAAATTTCTAAACTGCAGGATTTTCACACATTTTTTTGTGTTTTCTTTCGTAGAAAATAGGAAAAAAGGTGAATTTATCTGGGAAACTTTTGTTAGCTTCATGTCACTTATTCAGTGAAATCTTTAATGTATAGATATGCAAAATAAGGATTGTGTCTGTGTACACCAGAGATTCCCACACTTTTATTTCTCATAGATTCAAAAATTTTGGGGTTCCGGTAGACCCCCTAAAAATTGTTGCGGCTTTTTGTCTAAAATATCGCTGACGGGAGGGGGGGGGGTAGGCAATTTTCAAAGTTCATTTTGTCCATAAAAATGCTGTTATAATTCTTCGTAGACCCCTCTTACGACTTGTAGACCCTCATTTTTATGTCAGGTCAATGTAGACCCCCATCGAGTATCCCGTAGACCCCCAGGGGTCGATATCGACCACTTTGGGAATCACTGATGTACACCATTGTCCTTTCCTGAACCTTTCTTCTTCTGATAAACTATAAAATGAATACTTAACGAGATTACGTACTTTAGAATTCTGGGAACAATCTGACGTATCATAGATGTTTTGTGGGTTTGAGTATATTTTATTTTTGCATCTGAACATAAAGCATACGGCTTGTTACTTTAAGGTGATAATTTAGCGGACTTATTATTCCTTGACTGATAGGTTGGTATGCGGCTGACCACCCATACTGTAAAAAATGGTTCACTTTGCCAATGTCACCCCTGCTTCAGGGAAGGTCGGCAAGAGTTGCAGGGCTTATGTTCATTTGAGGTTTGGATTTTATTTGTAAGTACACATTCAGCATTTGTAAGCGCGAACTACACGTGTTTGTTTGTGGAGCTACATGCATTTGAGAGCCTTAAATGTTAATATATCTCTGCAACTTAGATTATAGACTCGTATTAAGCTAACGTGGGTTTCTCAAACTATTGCATTTTCCTTTTCCTAATGCATAGTTCCTTGACTTATAGGTTGTTATGCGGCTGACCACCCATAATGTAAAAATTGGTTCACTTTGCCAATGTCACCTCTGTTTCAGGGAAGGACGGCAAGAGTTGCAAGGCTTATGTTCATTTGAGATTGGGTTTTTATATTGTAGGTCCACATGCGGCATGTGTTAGCGCGAAATTATACATATCTGCTTGTGGGAATGCATTTAATATAAAACTTAAATGATATATATCTTTGCAGCTTAGATTAGATTAGATTAGATTAGAATGCACCTTTTTCCAATTTTCTACGAGAGAAAACACTGCCCAAGTATTTTTTTATTATTCTGTCCCAGTTAAAGAGGATAACTGAAGTTCTACTGAACAATAAAACAAGCTACAAACCATAGACGGGAGTCTTCCCGGGCAGCACAACCACAACCAGCTGCAGCGCTACAAACGTAGACTTGAGGTATTTGAACATGGGCTCCACTTGGTCAGGACCTGTGGCGTACTTGCAGAAGCAGGGCTGGCCAATGATGGGCATGCCCGCGTCATTAGATATCTTCTGCAGCTGCTGAGTGAAGTTCCTGCAAAAATGATTAATACATTAATTAATGTTGTAGATTAAAGGCTTACATATACTTCATAATACGAGTTGCTTCACCTTATATGATTTTAGTAACTTGTTTATGAAACTCGAACAAGGCCCTCATTTCAACGGCACATTTTGAAGAAATATACAAGCTTGAAAAGGGTGTGAAAGTTAAAGTATGCAAAGGTATGTTATGAGATAGGTTGATTATGAAAGAAAGTGTATCTACACACAGACGGAATGTGATAAGACAGGGAAGTTGGAGAAAAGAATGGCAGAAATTGTGAAAGAATGAGATAGATGTGTACAATAATAAGATGATGCAGGAGGCGAGTCTGCAGAGAGTGTGTGTGTGCTTACTTGAGAGCGTCCTCGCGCACCGTCCTCTGGGGGGCGAAGCAGGCGATGGCCCACACCCTGATCTCCACGCCGGTGAAGAACTGCTTGCCCCGCATGTCCCACACGCCCTGGTTGGGCATGGCCTGCTGCTTGCTCTGTGAACACGGCACCATCTTACTCCGACATCACCACTGTTCTCAAACTAAGCTTTTGCTGATACACATTTACAATACAGTCAGCCTTGACTTATAGGTTGGTATGCGGCTGACCATCCATGCTGTAAGCATAGTACAATAATCCCCTTAGCACAACCTTTTCTTTATAATTGACCCAAACCGTACCACTGCCAGGTTCTCAATATTTACTGGAACCCTTTCCCGCATGAGCTGAGGGCTTCAGAAGATGCTGTGCCTCTACAGTGTCCTTGCAGTGAATTCACAAAATGCAAAATTAACCTTCAGAGTGTCGGAATGCGGATCCGCGCTCCAAAGTACTTATCGCGATTTTTTAAATCATTTTTCTTGAGTTTTTACACCAAAATAAGATTGAAAGTATGGTTAAACTTATTCTTATTGGACAAAACTAACCACCAATAAACTCAAAGCATTCATTTTCATAAGTGAAAATTTAAAAATAAAATTAAGTTGAACTTGAAATCTGACCTATTTTATGACAAAAATCACAAATTTATTACACCATAACACACAAACACAAAAAAAAGGTGTGTACATTATAAAGGGTCACTGATTCCTATCATTTACGTACTTATTTGCCATACGTGACCACGTATAATAATGAGATATGTCTATTTTCAGAACAGGATGTATTTTTTTGTAATTGTAATATTCTGACACACTGCAAAAATACATCACACCTGATTTTTGTTGTAGTTAGGCACTAAAAAAAACTTTATTTCATTGTCTTTTGAGACAAAAAAAATCCAATAGGAGATATGTTTTGTATCTTTGGAGATATTTAATATAAAAACCAAGAGTTGGGTGGCTGGATTGTGGCAGAAAATCGCTGGCACTCTACAGAGGTTACAAATTGACTAATTATTATTGTCATTATTGGGGGTATGAAGCGTCCTAAGTTAGAGTGTATCGGGGTGTTGGGGATGTTATTGGAAAAGTGTTTACTTGTCCGCCCAGAGAAGAGACTCGGCCGCCGTACTGCAGCTTGGGAGGGGGCAGCACCCTGCCCCGCACCTCCATCATGCTGTTGCTGATGGTGAGGCCAAACTCCTGCACGTACGAGTCATTGTTGAAGTCCGCTCTCCTCACCAGGTTGTTTATCTCACGCTCCCTGGAAGGCATTCAAACAGATTAATATGGTCAGCTCAATGCGCCCCAGAAGCGCTATTCTGCTAATTTCCTTACGACCGTAAGGCGACGAGATGGCTATTTGTGTCCAAATATAAGGTGTGCTGGGATTTTAATCTATGGAGTTCTTTTGCAAACGCTAGCAAGCTCCGCCTTGGATTGATATCCAAAGTGTAAGGAATTTAACAGAATAGCGCTTCAGGTTAAAAAAAACACAATTTGAAGTCATCTAATTTTTTTTTTTTTTATACTTAAATGTTATTTATTACTCGTATTCCTCGACTTATAGGTTGGTATGAGGCTGACCACCCATACTGTAAAAAATGGTTCACTTTGCCAATGTCACCCCTGTTTCAGGGAATGTCGGCAAGAGTTGCAGGGCTTATGTTCATTTGAGTTTGGATTTTATTTGTAAGTACACAATCAGCATTTGTAAGCGCGAACTACACGTGTTTGTTTGTGGGCATACATCTGAGAGCTTTGAATGAATATATCCTTGCAACTTAGATTATAGATTATAATGAAGTCATAAACAATACAAAGAAAGCTGAGTAGTTTATAAGCCACTCAGGTGGTAAGCCTAAGATCCCGGATTGCGATCTAAGAATCATTCATCATTTTGTTTGACTACTGCATTTTAAAAGTGCACTTGGTTTTCCTTACTTCATAAAACAAACAAAAATGTTTTGTATTGTTGTGTATTAACACTGTGAAAATTCATAATCAATAACTTGTTATTTTTTTTTAGTGTTGATCTGTTAACACAGTGAAAGTCCATTTTTATAAATATTTAAAAATATAAATGGTAAAACATTGTTTTAATTCACTTTATTTTATTTGTTTATGCTCGAATATTTTCGCCTAATGAGGCATCTTCAAGAGCAGCCACTAAAAAAAAACGCCACTAAGCTACACATATAGTGTAACTTCTTGCCGCGTTATCCCCGAAGGGGTCGCATGTGGCGAGTTAAACCTATTTATTTTTACAGGTAAGGGGGCCGGCCTTACGCCAACCACTTCAGTTGAAGTGGGGGTTTCCCAGCTCCCGCGGGGGCTGGTACTCATTTCTTGTGAAGGCTGAGTAAACCTTGCCGGTATTTTATTATGGGGTTTGTAATAAACACCGAAATAGGAAATCATTTCTGACACCCTCCTCGGTGGGATTCGAACCCGAGCTCACGGGGTAGAATGCAAGCACTCTACCAACTGAGCTATCGACCGGACTGGAGCAGAATGGTTACAAATATATTTGTAACCATTCTGCTCTTGAAGATGCCTCATTAGGCGAAAATATTCGAGCATAAACAAATAAAATAAAGTGAATTAAAACAATGTTTTACCATTTATATTTTTAAATATTTATAATAACTTGTTAATTTTTAGGATTCAAATTAAACACTGTTTTATTAATAAAAGTCACAATGTGACTTTTATTTTGAAATTTTACTACCTGACGATGATTATAGATTGAAAACGTTTGTAAAAATTTTAAAAATAAATAATCGTATATGTGAAAATAAAACAGTGTTTAATTTGAATCCTAAAAATGAACAAATTATCAAAAAAATGTGTTACTTTTTCCCCCTACTCACGTTTATAGTGACTAACAGCTATAATATATGTGCTCATTATAATTAAGTTTAACTGTAGTAATAAAAACTTCGCCTCATATTTAGATGATAACTACACAACATGTGATGAAGTCGAGCCAGCTAAATTAACATATCTATATTGAAATAATGGGCCACAAAATGAATTCTACAGTTTTTTGCTGAAGTAACCACTAAATCATTAGTTAACAATAGTACCTGTCAGGGGCACTGCGTGCCGTAGCCTTGATCATGGTAGAAGTCTGCATATCGGTGAGTTTCTTGATGCAGCGCTGGCCCGGGACAATGTTGCACACCTCCAGAGGCAGGTAAGTGTGCTTGTGCTCTTGCCCAACCTGCAGACACGGCAGATGCGGATACCGCAGCTTCATCTTGTACTTGTCCAGGAAGTACTTGGCCACCGTGCACTCCACCGTCTGCCCGTTGTCCAGCTGCAGCGGGAAGGACTGCATCTGCGCCGGTCTCCTCGTCACATTGCAGACTCTGTACTTTCTCTTCATGGCTCCGCAGTGCGTGATCTCTATCTTGAGTCCTTTGATTTCTTTGGTGAATTTCACTCTCTGGGAGTCGGTGAGGGGTTTCCGCTGCTCGTTTATGTCTCTGATGTCCAGCACCTCGCACATGAAGTCAATCACGGGCTGGGCCTTGTAGAAAGCGGTTGCCGATACTGGAAAACAAAACATATTCTCCAGATAAATATCAAACATGAGTTACAAGTGTACATATAAATCAGGTAATGGGGGGTGGAGTTTTTATTGTAAAAAAAATTGATTACTGAGTTTTAAGTTATTTATGGGAAACCTGTTCGGGAGGTCTATGTCACTTACTATGGACCTTTCTCGTGTCTGTTTTGTAAAAAAAAAATGTTGAAATATTTTTCTATACATTTTGCCATGGGTGTCTTTGGTTCCTGAGGTCTCTTTTGATTTGGACCCCAAGAAATCTAAAGTAAATATCTTCTTTGACTAATGACAAGTTATTGGGGGCCCCTTAGTCTTGAATGCCTTAAAATCCTGGGCCCCCCAACAAATTCATGTCCAAAACTTATTTGTAGTATATTTTTCTACGTCTCGGAGGCCCCTAAGACGCAGGGGGCTCTGGTTCAGTCGCACCGCTGAGCCTAAATAGAGGGGCTAACCACTTAAGATGTCACGGTTGTCGCATGATGCACACACAAATTAAATAGGAATTGAATTACTTACAGGATATAACAGGTTTGAGAGTCAATTGATTATTGTTTGCTATGATTACCATCAATGTTGAGCATCATCTTCCACTGGCTGGGTCTCACGGACTGGTGGAAGCCGAACCACACCTCCCTGCCCCCGCCCAGGGGATGGTAGTAGCCATCAGGGGAGGAGAAGAAGCTCCGCCCCACAGGCGTGTATGTCATGGAGGGCAGGTGGCGCATCACCACGTCCAGAGCCAGGATGGCGTCGTACGGGATCTGCCGGGTGCGGCCCTCTAGCGCTTCCTCCAGGGCAAACAGGGACACCTGGAAGACAATGTTTTACAATGAGGTCCAATCATGCAAAACCTTAGGCTATGTGACGTCATGCATAGTAAATTAGGATTCTTGATAATCAGGGATTTTTTTAAGTTTTATTCCTTGACTTATAGGTTGGTATGAGGCTGACAACCCATGCTATAAAAATGGTTCACTGTCACTCCTGTTTCA